>JAHLJT010008446.1:280063353-280093656 GCA_031308135.1 Acheta domesticus | reverse complement strand
GTAATGCAAACAGCATTCTATCTTTTCCAATTCCTACGGCTACTCATTCAAATGGTTCGGATCGCAGTAAAAGAATGAGTCCACATTGTGGCATTTTGCCGAATGCAAGTGAGCTAGAGCTCCCGAATACAAATGACAAGTTTCTTCTGCGTTGTGTACCAACGAGTTCACATCGCCGAAGCTTATTGTACGAAAGTCGGTGTCAAGAACCGTCCTCTCCATAAGAAGCGAGCTTGCCGAAAACTGTTCGATTTTTACTGTAGTCAAAGTCTCGTATACATTTCCTCTCTCTGAAATCAAATAAACAACAGCATAATTAAACTTTATGTTTTTCCCCCTCTTCGTTAGTATTCTGGACGGTTGCCAAAACGTCCTGGATGCAGTAAATTTCCGCGGAGGCATATACGATGACGCGAAACCCACTGTGTGGTGTGGTGTGGAAGCATGGAATCGCTATTCGCTTAGCGTTGTCGTACAGAGAGGCACAAAACCCTATAACCTGGCCTAAATGATTGATTGGCGCTTCCGCCTACGTCAATTGCTATGGTTATTAGTTTAATTAGTGTAGGAAATGCTTTTTATGCCTGGAGGTTATGGAGTTCCTTGCCCGGTGGATAGTGAGATCCAGAGCTTACCTACACCGCCGGCGTGCGGAAGAATCCCCTTCAGGTAACTCTCCCAGCGGGGCACTACTCCAGCCTGTGTAAGCTCTGATCGCTCGTCATGTATGGCACTGTATGTCATGTTGTCATGTTAGTACATGTTGTCATGTTGACACATGTATGTCATGTTAGTACGTATAGATTGATTATTACTGATTCCGGGCGAGTCAACTGCTAAGGTCCCATAAATGTAGTTAATGTTTTGTCGCAAGTGATAATGATCAAGATCCAGCGTGATCTACGTCGGTTTGTGGGTTTTCCCCAAACAGATATCTCCCACTAGCGAGAATCCGCACCAGCCGCGACGAGTTCTAAGGTCTCGCCTGACCTCCCAACAAGTGTGGTAGTATAGAGCATACGAGTATAAGTATGTAGGTAAGGAGTGAGGAAAGAACAGGGAAGAGGAAGGAAAAATCGCGTGCGGTCCATGACCCGTTCGATAGGGAACTGCTCCGACATTTGCCTAATGTTGAGCGGACAAACACGGAAAACTAACGACTAGAGCAGCTGGCCGCAAGAATTCTCCTCCAGACAGCGGTCAAATTCGGCCTAGCTATGTAGCTAGCGTCGGAAATCCTGCCTACTTGGGACTCGAACCCAAGGATCTCCCGGTCAGAGGCATCAATGGTCCTTTGCCGGTATTAGTACGTATAGGGGAGTGCTCAAGTAATGAGAGAGGAGAGAACAAGAGGAAGGAAATTCAGGCGCGGTTCGTTTCCCGTTTGTTAGGGTATTGCTCCTCCATTTGCGTGGCATTGATAGAAGAGACCGCGAAGCATTATCGATCAGAGCAACTAGTCGCTTGAATCCTCCCCCAGAGAGCCGGCTGAAATAGACCTACCTAAATACTAGCAAGTGTTGGGAACTACGCCTCGATCGAGGTTCGAACCCTTTCGGTTGCCTGATCCAAAAGCCAGAAAGCAAAGTTGATAAGGAAGGAATAATATACCTGTCACATACACTGATGTCAAAAGAATTTAATTGCGCTGCTTGGAAAGGTAGTTATGTTATATCTGCGTTTCTTACTCATTCCGATTGTGAATGTAATGCGTGTGTCTTGATTTAAAATCTCTGAAAATTTGCTCACTTCAATTACTTTGTATTAACAAAAGTTATTCTTCCCCTGAATGTATGTAAGATGTAAATAGACGTTCTAAAATTCTACAAACGACAAATAAATTAATAATGTGCCATTCATGATGATAAATTTGAGATTTTTTTATATTTTAAAATCATACATGTTACAATTTTTCCACAAACTTCAAGGGAGATAATCATTTAATTTTGGAAGAAAATTTATGGCTATGAAAGAAAATATGCAATAATTCTGACGCAGCGTAATACCTAAAATGTAATTATTTCCCGAATCCAATTTTCGTAAAAAGATATATGTTTTTTCTCACATTTTCTGGATTTAAAAAGTAATTAAAGATCTCCATATCCATTCCGAGTGGCTATGTGAAAAGCTCAGAAGAGTGATCTTATTTGCTCTTATGCGAGTTCGCTAATGTATAATAAATATTCACCTCAACGTGAAAATATCCCATAACTTTTGGGGTAAAATATAACAAAATTTCTGTCACTAATTATGATGACGGGCATTTGTTTGACCTTCAACAATCAAATAATTTCAATTTTCGAACAATCAATTCTCTATTGGTTACATCGAATGTATTATTTATTTAGAAAGCCACATTCAATTAATAATATACATAGTGTTGATTTTCTTAGGGTTCATGATTTGCACACGTGGTGATTTTTTTCTAACCTCAGAACCTCTTGGGGAATCTCTATGGTAGATCAGGATGTCTAAATAGCACATCGTCCGGAAATGATTTTACGCTGCAACATACTGTTAATTTGTTACCCTTAAAATCAGTACTTAAGAGAAACTCAGAAATCGCATTGACAGCCACAACGTGCGTGGACCCTCACATTTCTCGAGTACTTCGCACGATCGTAGTTAAAAGGTGCGTAAAAGAATATATTCGTATAAGTTCATATGAGAATATAATAATAATAATAATAATAATAATAGTAATAATAAAAATAATAGTAATAATAATAATAATAATTATTATTATTATTATTATTATTATTATTATTATACGACACAGAACTTCTGATGTCACTTAACATGAAATTTGAGACACAAATAATGTTAAAGAAGTTGTTGAGAGGCAAAACACTCCACGGACAATTTTTGAAACGAATGGACAGAGCATAGATCAATCTAGAGCAATCATTTATGAGGCTTAAAAGGGGAAGAATGAAGCCAGAATCGGAAGCACTTGTAATAGCTGCCCAATATCAGGCGTTGAGAACATGACATTATGATAAAGCGGTTCTCAAAAGTTCCCAAGGTGATAGATAAATGCCGCATTTGCCAGGAATATGAAGAAACCATTGATCATATTGTCTCAGCTTGTCCAATCCTAGCAAAGACCGAATACTTGAAAAGACACGACAGGGTGTATAGCTACCTCCACTGGCAGATCTGTACCGCACTCGAAGTTCCAAACACATGCCCTAAGTGGTACGAAACTCACCAAAAACGGTGACGTCTGTTCGATTTTGCACGATATTGTACGGCCATCAAATGCAAACTGATCGCACGATAGCGGCAAACAAACCAGATATGTTATCAGGAATTTGGAGAAAAAATCGTGTTTACCTGTCGATGTTGCTGTACCTTGCGATCAAGGAGGCAGAGAAGGCTGTACCTTGCGTCGTTAACAAGGAGGCAGAGAAACGTGTTAAATACAAGAGTTTGGAAATCGAGATCTGCCGAATGTGGGGCGTAAAAGCACAGGTCGTCCGGATAGTTATCGGAGCTCTGGGTTTTATTCCGCAAAATCTGTGTAAGAACTTGTCTAAACTCCCAGGTAATTCAAAAGACTGGGAAGTGTAAGAAATCGCTTTATTTGGCACAGCTCACATTTTGTGCAAAGTATTGTAGAGGCACCGACAGTCCCTAGATCTGCTCCTTAGGTAGCTGGTTGCAACCTGGAGTAGATTTTGTACTCAGCTGACTCATAACATCTGTAGTCGTGATATGGAGCAACAATAATAATAAAACGTAATGATATCCGCACAGTACGGTCGCCTATCCGTAGAGCGCACAGCCCTCAGAAACATTCGGGTGTCATGATTAAGAAAATTTCCACATCAATTGAGAACTAAAAATATTTGTCAAAAAACATTCATTGACGAAGAAGATCCAGAAACCAAATTTAAGAGAGAGAGATCAGATGAAGAAAATAATGGCAAAATAAATGAAAGAGATAAGGGTCAGGAAAAAGCTTTGAAGAATACTCAAGGAACAATGAGAAAATAAAGTGGAGATCAGTTTAATTTTTTTTGTCCGTAGTTGGTTAATTCCATAGAAATGAAAATGTAATAAGAGATGCATCTTAATACACGAGGATCATCAGGGTTCATGTGAGCAGATCAGTCACATTTCTGTACCTAATAGTTCATCTGAGTAGGTAGTAATTCATCTGAGTACATCGTTCGATAGGGGTTTCATGCTGCATTCGACAGCTCTGCCAATTTCTGCGAGCACGACCGAAGATTTTCAAGTGGACAAAATATCGATAGATCGATCTTTGGTTCTATTGATCTATCTATGATGGTTCTATTCCGTGGTGCGATGCCAAATCCTGAACAAATACACAACCGACTGGATGAATCAACAGTCTTATATCCTCTCCAGTGGATCGTTCAGGAACTTCGCACATGACGCGCGGCGCGGAAAAGCTTCATTGTTGTTAGTCTCGTGCGGTGCGAGATATCTCTGCGAAAGGCGCGTAAAAGAAAACGCGTAAGCCGATAACAAAGACCTAATAATCATAAAACGCTCGCAATCCCCGAGTGATCGCCTTAACGGCGCCTCGCGCGCCTACGAAGTGCCGCTCTGTGGGGCAGGCGCTCGGCGCGAGTCAGGGTGGGGCCGGAGCGGGGACAGAGCGCGGACGGAACGGGAACAAAGCAGGAACGGAGCGGGAACGGAGCGGGAACGGGGCGGGAACGTGGTGGGAACGTGGCGGGGCCGGGGCGGAGCCGGAGCGGGGGCGCAGCGGGGGCGGAGCGGGGGCGGAGTGGGGGCGGAGCGGGGGCGGAGCGGGGGCGGAGCGGGGGCGGAGCGGGGGCGGAGCGGGGGCGGAGCGGGGGCGGAGCGGGGGCGGAGCGGGGGCGGAGCGGGGGCGCAGCGGGGGCGGAGCGGGGGCGCAGCGGGGGCGGAGCGGGGGCGCAGCGGGGGCGGAGCGGGGGCGGAGCGGGGGCGGAGCGGGGGCGGAGCAAGGGCGGAGCGGGGACGGCGGGGATACGGTGCGGTGATAGTGAAGACGGCGCGGGGATGGTGAGGACGGTGGGGGAATGATGAGGACGGCGCGAGGACGGCACGGTGATGGTGAGGACGGTGCGGAAATGATGAGGACGGCACGGGAATGGTGAGGAGGGCTAGAGGACGGAACTGCGATGGTGAGGACGGCGCGAGAACGGCGCGGGGACGCCACGGCACGTTGCGGGGCGTCGCGGGTGCGTCGGGGCGCCGGGTGTCGACCTGCCAATGGGGGCGGGCGCCGCCCCTCTTCGACGCGTCCCCCATTTGCTTAGCGCTCGGCGCGTGAAGGCGGGCGCAGGCGTCCCGACGCCCGGGGGTATGCAAAGCAGCAGTGAGCAGGCGCCGCGCGCCCCTCCCTTCCGCGCCCGCCACCCCATTCTGCACCAATGATGTCGGCAACTGCTTATCAAATGCGCCCCTCCCCTAAAAAACGCTTTAAAATGCCCTTATTGGTCGTCAGGGTTAAAGCTCCCCAATAAAACATAGCTATGCGCAGAGCCGGGTGCGCGGCGGCGGCGACGGCGCTCGGAGCGGGGCGCGCCGGGCAGGGGCGCGGCGGGAGGGGGCGCCGCCGAGCGGGGGGCGGCCGGGTGAGGGGCGCGCGGGGCGGGGACGATATGACGGAGCCCTGCGCGCCCGCACGGGCCCTTCCCCTCCGCGCTTCTCTTTCTCTCTCCCCTCCGCACCCCTTGGCGCCCCCCTCCCTTTCGCTCCCTTCTCCTCTCGGCGCTCCCCGCTCCCGGCCCTCCGCCGCCGTTGCCGTCGCCGGCGTATTGATTTTAATGAGACCCGTGACAGGATAGGGGTGGATGATGTAAGCGCTCTCGAATATGAACATTCTCGCTAAACTACTTTGCACCCGGGCTGGCGTGGGGGAGTTCCGTTTTTTTCATCTTTCATTTCGGCCTTTCAATGGTCGAATTAAGGCAATTTTCCGGCGAAGGGGTTGGCGCGCGAAGCGAGACGCGGCTTATGTGCGTACATCGCGGCGCGGCAGTTCTCTGTTCCCGAGGCTAAAGTACGCCAGCGCAGCGAGACTGCGAGGGGGCGGGGCATGTGGAGACCGCGAAAGGGCGCAGCTGGTGGGCGCAGCGGGGTGGACAGGGCGAGCGAAGGTCGCTGCGCTCCCGGCAACGTGGTGCCGAGAGCCTGAAGGCTGAAGCGCGCCAAACATTCGCGGCGGTTACGGGTCGCCCAGAGAACCGTCCGTGCAAGAATGCGCCCGAGCAAGTACGCACCGACGGGTGTGTGTACATCAAGCGGTAGTCCTTGCTGTTACAACTTGACGGCGCATGCTGGGGAGCATGTGTGAACCCGGAGAGGCACTTACTTGATACTCTTGACCGTACGCACAAGGGGTGAATCATTCTTTCTTCGTGCTATTTTCGTTCGTTCTTCGTTATTTACGATAGTTTCAGTTCGTTTGCGTTCGTTCGCATGCATCTCAGTACGTTCGTGTTCGTTTACGTTAACGTGCGCATGTTGTGTGCATAGGCCACCGTCGCCATTTCGTGTAGTTTCCAAACCTTATCACAGGCACTTGCTGAATTCTCAAATAAGCTCATTCAGTACTAGCACTTGTCCTTCAGGGTACTCAAACATCTTATATTGTTACGACGCACAAGAGCAAAATTTCAAGAAAAGTATGTTCTTATCCGCCTCAGACCTGGAAGAATCAATGTAGAATACGAACTCAACAATTGGCAAATAATATTTGGCCGCCCTATACCATTTCCTATTTTTTAAACGTTTACATTAATCCACATTGTGAGAACCGGTTCTTATTCCTTGTGGTTCATTGTCCACTTAACGAAATTTCGGCACTGAATGTTTATTTGACAAGATTTGTTCGAAAATAACTCGAGGAACGGTGAGTAGTCAAATTGAAAAAAAAAAATATAGATTTTTCTTGATCAATACATACAATAGCTTTCACTTCGAATGATGCAATTATCACAAATAAAATATTTCGCCCGATTGAGTTCTCGAAATTGCAGATTTGTACATGCGATATGAAATATTGTTTACTCACTCCGAAACAAACGATATGGATGTAATATATCGTATTGGAGTGATCACAACACGAGTTGATTGTTTCACGTGGCAAAGCAAGGAAATCTTTGCCAAATATCCACTTAATGAAGTTTATTTAGCCATTCCCCCGCCACTTTTTGTATACAATGCGTTGCTCAGAATGCAGTATAGCGCATTGCTTATGAAGTAACGGGAGATCTGAGTAGTACTGTATATTCCAGCAGTTGTCTAACATTTAGAAGGCAGTGTGTTCGCAGGAACGCCTTGATAACCACACTACGGTCGCTACCACATGAGGAGTTCAACGCGACAAGCAACGCTCGAGAGAACGCAGTGCAGTAGGATCCACCCCTCACAGAGAGCTCGAACACTCTCCAGCTACTGTGTAGTGAACCCGCGACTCCACCATCCCTTCCTCGCCTCGTGCGCCCCTCCCCGGTCCGTCTCTCCCACAGCGCTGACCCTCCCCTCCCCCCCGGTCCATTCCAGCCCGCTCCGCTACTTTCCACCAAGCCGTGCGTCCCGTCTCGACCCCCGGCGTGCCTTTCCCAGCGCCCACCGCACTACCCCGACGCGCCAACCGACAATTTTAAGAAGCTTTCTCTTCGTTTTAGCAGGAAATTCATATATACCATCCTTTCCACACCTTTTAAGTGAAAAAGGTGGAAATTCGTGAGACGGGGTGGGGGAAAGGACCCGCGCGCACACAAAAAAAGGGACCGAGGCCTTGAAAATGTAAAAAAAGCCCCTTTTTGTTGGAAAAAAACGTTGGCAACCCCACGCTTCACCCCGGCCAGGCGGGGCCTGCATAAACATCAAGTTTTTTTGGTAGTCGCGCCCGCCGAAAGGATGCAAACTTGTGCGGGGAGGGCCAGGTTCCCAGGCTCTGCTCTGCGAGGACGGGTCTTCTGCGAGGAAGGCGGGTCGCGGGCTGGGTTGGGGCCCGCGGATGCGAAGGGAGAGGGGAGCGGGTCACGTGGTTAAGGGTTTCTTATTTACAGAAATCTGGAAATTTAAGTAACGCAGGTAGAGAAGGAGCATATGTAGGTCACGATTTGCGCGAAACAACCTGAGAGGCCGGCGGGGAAATCTTTTCACCAAGGTCACTCGGTCGTGAAGGACAAAGGCCCACATCCGCCGCGGAAAAAAGGATCTTTTCAGATTTTTTTCTGTATTTATAAAAAAAGTGCTGCGCGTTGAGGAGATCCCCCAAATCGAATGGGGGTGGGGGAGGGGGAGCTGGGAGGGGGAAATGGCTGACGGGCAGGACACGATTGCGTAGTCTGTGACCTCGTTTGCTCGCCGTGACTTCCTCTCGAAGGGCAGAAGGGACGGGGTGTCGGCGGAAAAGGACGCGTGGGGTGGTACCGGGTGGCAGATGTTGGCCCAGAAATCGCAACTCTTTGTTATCGGAGGAAATGTTACTTGTCAGAAGGCTCAAGTACGAGAACGCCATAGTATTTTACTGCAGTGTCAGCACATTGTACTGTTCGAAATATGCTGCAGTTTAACTGAAAAACCATTTCACGGAATTGTCAATATAAATCCGCAATTGCTGGTTAGTATGTATTTAGTTAAAATCGTAGATGATGTGTTATATTTGAAATTTCATCACTAAAAACTCAAAATTGATTCATATCAATTTGAAGTTTTCGAAATTCCAGTTTACTGGTATTAAATCAGAAAAAAGGGAATAGAGAAACGTTAATAATTTACAGATTTTTCATAAACTAACACAATGAAAACACGCTAAGAGTTTCATCATAATTTGTTCTAGTAAGAAAATAGTGATCGGGATTTTCAACATTATCATATAACGGTTATTGAGTTCAGTTGCCTCGATTCTCGTAGCACATAACTTCGAACTCACTTGCAATGTCTATGATTGCGGGAAAAGACAGCTTGAAATTGCAACTCCAGTTTCATAGATATTAACATTACAAAGACATCAAGAAAAAACTTTGGAAAGCATTGCTCACGATATCGTTCCACGGCCTAACGTTGCGTGCTCTTTTGTGCGATTTTTGTTAGTAGTACATCATTCATCTTCAGTGGTATAAACAGAATTTTCCAATAAGGTAGGGGGCAGATAAAGTGTTCAGCCGAATTGATGTTTTATTATAAATAATCTTGCGTTATGGATAAAAGTAATTTGTTAATTTACAATCTAAAATATAAAGAGCGCAAGTGAGAAAATAAATATTTTTTTGTACTGTTGTAAATAATTAAAACTATAATTGTGCATTTGTGTCATCGGATTCTGGGGGAGGGCATGAGTCCCGTCCCTCCTCGACGCTACAATTTTCAGCGTTCATTGCAATTGGACATTCTGTATTGTGGTTTGTCACTTTTGTTATTCCCTCTCTTATTTGTAGGTCTGTTTTACGACGGCTTTAAAGCCAATGACGTTTATAGTAGAGTTACATAATTTCATTACGCAACTCCACTATATTATTATATTCTAATTAATTCTTCAGACTTAAAGACAACTTTCCTCGCCGTTAAATCCCACTTTTTTCATCAGATAACGTAACGCTTTCAATTGCTGCATTATGGGGCTGGTGATGTCATATTGAATCTGTCACGTGTTGGATTTTCTTTACGACAACGAAGATGAGAGAAAATCAAACGAAATTGAACTAAACCGTAGATATAGACAAAGGTACCGTACATATTTAGAAGACAAAGTGCTGCTGATAATCTATTTCCCATGTATGTTGGATGCTGAAATGTTATACCCACCAATGCACCGTAGTACGTTAGAAATTATGATTCTAATTCTCCATCAAGATTTAAAAGTACCAACGGCGATAGAAAGTCTAAAGAAAGACGCCTTAAACCTTGTAAAGACGTGAAAGTCATCATTAGGCAATGAACATTTTAGTTAAGAACTGTAATACAAAGTGACTAAACAGATTTCTGTTGTCACGGGGCAAAAGTTCTCAAATCATTTTTTGGCGAAATTGGGTTAAGTACTAAAACTACTATTTAAGTATCTATATTTTATTTTAGTAAAACGACCGAATTTTAATGTTTCCTCCTTAACGACTAAAAAGGTATTCGAAATGGCGTTGAGCGTAGGAAGAAGCGTTGGCTCAATAATCTAACCCTTGTTTTCTCCAAACTAAGAGTTTTGGCTTAAGAACTTTTACCCCGTGATCACAGATTTAAGACACAAGATTTCAGTTATAGATTTTAAATATTTCGTAAGATTTAAGGTACTTTGCATGTAGACAAACTACAAAAAGCAGAATTTAGAAGAAATATTTCGGCGCAATTCTTACGTTTCTCTCTGTGAAGTCCATCGTCTTCGAGAATCTCCCACACACGTCAGAATAATGGGGTGGAAGTTGGCGCAAGCCTGGAATTCTCCGAAGTCTGACAGATTTATCATGAAATTAACAATTCTCCCATCAGTAATCCACAAATATCTCGTTATTTCTTTTAAGATTAGCGACCTCTTAATTCTAATGTTTAAGGAAAGTTGTCATAACTACCTCCTTAGTATTATTAAATGAATACATTTACTATCTAATTACCGAAAGCCTGAGCGTTGTATTATCAACATCACATAAAGAATGTAAAGATAATATAAAACAGCGCTTCAAAAATGTCCAAATATCTATTACCTTCTCCAGAGGCTAATTCTCTGGAGGGTTGGGGGCTACAGATGTGGTGTCCAGGCGGCGTGACGTTTACTTATAAATAATTTTTCATTAATGCTGAATACAAAATGTATTTTTATTTGTTGTTTTATAGTTCATATCAAATACGCATTCAATTGTTATATTGAACGACTTTCGTTTGTATAAAAAATAGTAAAAGTTACATAATGCTGCGTGAAAACACGGCGAAGTTTCGGCAGAAAAACTCTTATTACAGGGCCCTGGTAAGAAAAGGGGAATAAATCCGGTTGCTAAATTTAGAAAAAAACCTTCTATCATGAAGTGCAGCCAGAATCCATGTTTTATGGACCCTTGTTACCGAAAGATCCAATGACGGAAAAACATTTGTCCATCTGTGAAGAACGCTAGCGGCTAAACAGTTCAGGGGATTCTCTCCAAAACTGATGTTCCTTAATTGTACTGTCTTATATCGCGGTCCTTTGAATTTGAAATCTACATTTTAATTTTGGAGGGTACTTTACATGAAGGCCCTGGAACATTTTCCAAATTTTCAAAACAATGACTCCATGGTTTTTGATTAAATTGCGTTGTTGGATAGTGTAAAGAACGCGTAAGAGAATGGTACAGATATCATGTTCGTTGAAAACTCTGTTTTTTTCGAAAATTGCAAAAGATCAAATTCTTTTCGGAGTCTTCCTACAACGAAAATATTGAAGATAGAGATTTTTCCCTTTGTGAAATCTGTTCCTTAAAGATAGATTTTGAAATAAGGTCATATACAATTTTCCAAAAATTTGAGTACTTTCCGCGTAATTTAGCGTAAAAATGCGGACGAGAAAGTATTTAATCCACTAGTCTTATATCCACTAGTCTTAATGTGTATCACTGGCTTCTGGAGGGGGAGGCTGAAGCCCCATGAGACTCATTTTCCCTGCCCCTTCCCCGGGTGCGCCACTAGATGGTTGAGACGCTATTTTTCTAATCAGCGCAGGACCATGAAATTTAAGACGCATGATTAAAATGGCGGAATGCCATTTTAATCACGTAACTTGAATTTCTGTCAGGTGTCCGAACTGAAGGTCATATCCCGCCCCCGAAATAGTACTATCTGAATGCGCCTCTGATAACTGAACTCTTCTTTCATTCTTTCTACGACTCAATAGGCAAAGAGAAATTCTGATAGGCATATATATATACATATACATATATATATATATATATATATATATATATATATATATATATAACAAATTTCCAATTCGAGCAGAAATGCAAAGAATAATATGTAGCCAACGATCATGAGAAAGGGGTCTGTGGTTTTGTTAGATACCAAGAAAGCACGAAAAAATTGAAACGCAATGAAACAATTTAGATTTTGGCTGAAAATGCGAAAAATAATGTTATTCTGCCTATTCTGAAACTATGCGATCCAACTGAATTCTCAAACTCAATACGTCACTGTTCCAAGGACGATAGCGCAGCACATTAAATATTTTCTATGCACCAGCAACGTGTTTTGTATTACTGCTTATACACACACATACATATACATACTATACTAAGTTTTTGCAGTATTTATGAATACTGATTTTGTTGAAATATTTAATTTATTGCTGTTTTATGTGATAATATTTTATTTGTGGTTCTTCAGCCGAGTGCGGTCGGTTTTTTGGAAAATCTTTTTGCGTGTTTTTTTCAGCAGTATTTTTGCT
Organism: Acheta domesticus; assembly: GCA_031308135.1. Lineage (NCBI taxonomy): Eukaryota > Metazoa > Arthropoda > Insecta > Orthoptera > Gryllidae > Acheta > Acheta domesticus. Next base: position 280,081,277 of record JAHLJT010008446.1, on the reverse strand, counting down.
ACTGCAGATCTCTAGTTTATTATAAACTCATAAGGAGGTCAGACTTCAACATTATAGTTTTGTATTGTTTCATGATTATAATCAACGGCACTCTAACGTAAAACACGAAAGTACCAATATTCCAATTATCTCATTGAAAATGATTGCAACCGGCGAAAAATAATGTCGATGCCGATCCTGACACTGACACATGTGAAAAATAATGTCGATGCAGATTTGCAAGATATTACCGATTCGTTAGTATCAAAACCAAAACTATGATATCGGACACAAAGGTATCATTATTTCACGTATCTGATTCGTATCACCTGTAGTGAAGCGGTCAGACCGCTTGCTTCCATCGCTGGGTTTGATTGATTCGTGTTTCCGGGCGCGTCCACTACTTTGGTCATTAGTCCCGTAAGTGTAGTGCGTGTTTTTTCTCTGGAGGTGGCGATGATCTTTTCCCCACTAGATGGCGAGATCTAGCGCCGACCTACCGTCAACTAGCGGGGTTTCCCCTCAACCAGGTACCTCCCACCAGCGGGGCACCGCCCCAGCCGGGACAAGCTGTAAGCTCCCGACCGGTCTCCCGACATGTGTGGTAGTGGAGTGCATGTTAGTGTAAGTGTGTGTGTGTAAGAGGAGAGGATAGGACAAGGAAGAGGAAGGAAAGATCGCGCGCGGTCCGTGGCCAGTTTGTTATGGTACTGCTCCGGCATTCGCCTGGTGTTGATCGGAGAAACCACGGAAAACTACCGATCAGAGCAGCCGGCCGCTAGAATTCTCCTCCAGACAGCGACTAAATTCGACCTAGCTGACAAGTCAGTGTCGAAAATCCTGCCGCCGTCGGGACTCGAACCTAGGCCCTCCCGGTCAGAGGGACTGCAGTGACGTCAGGTTGATGCACTGAGCCATCTCTCCCGGTACTCCATCGCTGGGAGCGTGGTTCAATCATGGTCGATCCACGTCGAAATGGCGGAGGACAAATCGAAACCTGGCAGTTTTTCACGGGGTTCTCTCGTGTCCCCCGCCTCTCACTCCACTATTACCCATCATCCACTTGCTTCTTTCAAGTGTTGTAATAAGGGTGTGGCACCGTGAGCATTCTAAAAAGACAGTGTCAAGGGTCAGTAGTACCGAAAGGTCGCTGTACGGCGGCCCCGGCGACTGACAGCGGCGCGCGGAGGGTCCGCTTTAAGCCGCGCCGCGCGTCCCAATCGATTAGCTCATTTGGTGGACATTCGGCCGACGGTCGGGCGGCTGCCTTCGCACCGCGTCCCCTCTCCTCCACGCCCCTCCATCCACCCCAACACCGCCCCGCTCCCGCCGCCCCCGCCCCCCCGCCTCTGCCACTGCCGCCTCGAATTCTAAATCCAAGACTATAGAAGGCTCAAAGTCGCTGGGCAAACAGATCCCAGTCGGAACTTTCGCCAGCAGCGCTACTGCGGCATCTCCCCGCCTCCTGCACGTCTCCTCTCCGACCGCCTCCGTGGCGGGGAAGGAAATTGCGGGGTGGGGGTGGGGGAGGATGAAGGGGTAGGGGGGGTGGGGTGGGGTGGGGTGGGGTGGGGTGGGGTGGGGTGAGAGGCGAGTGAGCGCTACAGTACGTGAGGAGTCTTCGAAAAGGCGATTTGGGCCGCCTGCGAGCGCTATGAGATCCAAATCGAAAGGCGAAAATCAATTCGGAAGTTGGCGAGGGTATTTGCGTCGCATGTATTGTCTGCTTGATTAGACGAGCGAGTGAGGCGATAATGAGAATTCTTACGTGAGCATTTACTACAACACCTGACGCTTCGAAGATCTGACTGCAAAAATTTTGATTCACTGTAAGCAAGGAGAAGAAAATGATTATAGGAATAAGATGTGTTTCAGAGGTACAAAGATTAATGTGTTAAAATGTTCCATAAATATCTCTCAACTAGTGGGGCGAAGCTGTAAAACTCATGCTGAAGAAAACCATACAAAATGGTTTTCCAAAAAGTACCGCGCACACTGCTCAAGAAAAAAAAAACAACGCCAGAATAGCACTACAATAAATTACGTGTTTTAGCAACATTCTTCATGAATATTTTAATAACATAGGATCATATGTACAGTCAAACATTTATTTACATACCAAAAATATATTTAAAAAATATTGCTGTTGCATAATGCAACAAGTGAATAGACATATTTTACAGACTTAAAGGCGGGTGGCTTCTTCCTTGGCGCCTTGCTGTCGCAGGACGACATCTATGTCGAAAGCAGTGACGCATTGGGTATGAGAATTCTGTTCTGCACAGTATTAAAATATGTGGTTTTACACAATCCCATATTTACATTTTTTCAGTCAAAATCGAAAATTTTATTCTCTTTGGATTTTTTACCGAGTTCCTGGATATCAACCGAAACCATGGAGACATCTCATATGGCCGAAGACTATATAATTTTCTTTTAATTTCTGCACGCATTGGAAATTATAAGATAGAAGCATAGATAGAGATCGACTGAAAAATAGACAGATAGATAAGTACATATTCTCATAAATCAATTCATTTTTACAATTTTCACTATCATTTACAACCGTTTTCTGACGTTAATGAGCTGTTATCCAACAAGATCTTTTTTTATCCTGTTAGTTCATCACATTTACGCCAAATAAGACGAGATTTTGATGAAATACCTAATTTAAGCGATGATGGAAAAGAAATATTTGTACAGAAAATAAATGAATACACAGTATTCTTAATTAGACGAGCACAACGTGAACCGATGTATTATATAGTTTTCGAACTCTTATTGATCAGATTTTTCGTAGTTTTTCTTTATTCATTAAGCAAATGCTGAAATAGGCATTGTTTTGCTTCTGAACTGAAAATTTACTAGTTTAACTATAAGCATGTTTTGTTGAGATTCTTTTTGCTCGTCGCGAGTGAAATAAAGCCGGATGGTTTGTTATTTTGTCAGCAATGCCATCCAATCTATAAATATTTTACTTGCGACAGATACAAGGGAGCGAAGTTTCTAGTTTTCAAATATTATTAAAACAATTCTAGTTTTCAAATGGTGTCAACCACAGGAATTCTGAAGCACTAGAAAAATTGCGTAGATTATACTTCTCCCCCATACGTCACATTATGGTTTAATTTTTTTTTGTCAATAAGTAAGTTCAAACTGGAATGAAGAAGAATAATAGATCACTGGATTTTGAAAGATCATTTATTTACTTATACCTCAACTTTCAAACAAAGTTCAATATTACCACTTCCAAATCAATACATTTTGCACTCTAATAGGAAATAATAAAAACAAACACAAAATTAACACTTTCAGTATGGTTAAGCAATTGCAAGTGGCACTATATGATTCTCTATTGCTCACATAAACTGCATATATTATATTTTTGTTTACCGATCTGCGATATGATGTATTGTAGATTTGTACTCTCCTGTCGTCCTTATTGCACTTCTGGAGTTAATCATATCCTATTTTATCCTGTCGTATACGACATTAATGATCAAAGTAATCAACGAAAGACAGAAACTACGGCCTTTTTGATATTCAAGATATCATTAGTGCGTAGTTTACTTCACGTTAAGCGCACGTTACGACATCTCTCGCGAAGTGACCCGGGATATTTTTTATTCCGTTCTGCTTTCCGGTGCGTCACCTTGCAAAAGCTGAATCGTATCAGCGGTCTAGCAAGCTGGCACTACACAGAGGAGAATTTCGTCAAGGAAGCTATAAACATACATAGTCACCGTTACTCACCTGGGAAGCGGAATACATTATATTACTTGAAGCGCTCCAGAGTTTTACCTTTATTCAGAGGCGCATACGAGAGGACAAAGACAAAGAAGTCAGCGGAATTAATTAAGCTAATGACTTTACACGAGTTATAAAGACGAAGAGATTCTCGTCTGAAGCCGAGGAATGAGCAATCACAAATGAATAGTAATTGTGCATGCTTTGTTTTTTGGAGAGGGTCATTTCACAGCCCAAATGACAACGTCCTCGAGAAGAGTTCTCATCGTTTGGCAGCTAGTTTTCTTTTCGTGGAAGAGGAGGGATTATACGAGAGAGAAAAGTACTCGGTGAAGACACTGCGTCTTTGCTTCCGGCACAACATATTTCCTGCGCGCCATCAAACAGGAGTTTCTCTAGAGAGACACTACCAACATTTCCGAAGTACTGAAAATATATTAAATGCTCAATGCTTTCAATATTTTCGTGATTCTTTACCAGTGCAGTGATGACGATGCACCTAATAATCTTAGCACATTTGTACCATGCAACTATATACTGTTTGGTGATGTTTTTTATTTTCTAGAGCAGAGTCCGCGATTATCGTAATTCTGCAGAATGTACTGATGCTAAAAGCGATTGGTATATCAGAGTTGTCTTAATTTTTTTATTATTTTGAGAGTGCGATATCTAAGGAGTCATTTTAAAAATGCGCTCCTCTCTAGTTTCACTGGAACTTGTTAACATTGTGATTGTGATAAGGGAAGCTCTCGATAAATATTGATTTATAATGCAAATACACAAAATGGTACGTACAAGTGAAAGGAGGGAATAAGTCGCTTCAAGAACAATTAAATGCTTCTAAAAAATAACTATTGATAGCACAATATGATCGATCGTTTCATTCACTCTGGTCAAACGTTTACATTTATGTTGGACCTTAAATGCTTGATTTTTTTAAAATTTCAATTGATCTGGGGTAACTTTTTTTTGTGTATTATATTTTATGAAATCTGATTACTTTCTCAAAATTAGTAATAATTTAATGACAGAATTTACATTTTACGTTATTTTTATGTTATTACAACACTTTTATCTATTACAAATTTCAGAAGGAGCAATCAGAATTTGAATTAAAGAAGTGTTCTGGTCAGGTTCTTTTGAACTACTATCATCTTGTATTATCCTTTTGAGTTCATGTAGAGAAGGCCATTTCGAGAAAACTTTGCTTTTTGCAAAAGATGCATTTTGACTCCCGATCTTTACCTTTTACTAGATAGGTTGATTGATACCTTATTTGAGAAACTACACAAGTCTTGAGAAGTACGATAAACGGGAACTAGAAATATCTGTATTAGCCTCAAACTGAATAACTAAGGAATATGTCTCTTAAACCTATTGATAGAATCCTTCATACAACTTTACAGAGCATTGTATTAACAATTAGTTCTTACAGGTTTCCGAAATTTATATAATATTTTTTCTTAGACTAGAGCTGTTTCTCAAACGAACAGTAATTCTTCAAGCTTTTTTTGTTTTTCTGTTAAGAACTGTGAAGCTAATAATGATGCAAAATTGTTTATGTTTAACATATTATAACATTATACATGGTACTGAATTATATTGACATTAAAAATACGATGAAATAAGCAAATTTCACTAGTATATCAATCTACATAATCATAAACTAAGTCAATTTTTAATACTGTCCTGGCAATAATAATAATAATAATAATAATAATAGTAATAATTCGAACATGAAAACATTAATTAAAAAATATTGAACACAAAGATGTTTATCACTAATCTTAAATTGATTCTTTGTCAACTGAGGTTTTAGAGTAATATCTCATTATAGAAGTCTGGAACCTAAAACCTTTCAGAGGGGTTCTTATTAGCAGAAGCTTACCCTTTCACAGATACTTGGTAGTTTTCTGTAAGTTTAGAATTTTCTTCTAGCGGATAAAAATTCAACTCTCTACATAAAATTTAGATGTAAGGAACGATGGTACCAATTTACGACATGTAATCTGAATGTATCCCCTTCTAGTTCTTGTAAGATCCTAGCAGTCAAGACACTAGATTCCTGTCCAAAAATAAAATTATGAAAGTGGCTGACCTGTACGCTTGTTCCTTCACACAACTTGTCTTCTATATATAGATTACGTTACTCTACTATTTCACAAACACCCGTGTTCTAGATATGTGTTGTTATCCACACAGACATGAATTTCGAGCGGACATATCGACAAGAATATTCAGTGGACTAGTTTTGCTTCAGTCCAGTTTACAACTGAAATTCACGTTATATGAAAAACTCAGTAATGGCAAAAAAAAATGAATTTGTGATTTGCTCAAACAAGGGACAACAACGTTAACAACTCATTGACTGGCATGATACATTTTCATCTGAATAAGAGGCGGCAAATATTCAAGTCGGCAACTAGTATTTGGATGGCCGTGGTGGCTAAGAGCGTGCATCGACTCAGCGCATCGGTCTCTTGAAATTCATGTTGGCTGGGGTTTACTGTAATGAAAACAAACAAAAAATAAAAGATATTTCATTAGCATTTGACATAATTTTCAATATCGAAAACATCAGTAGGCGTTTACTGTTCAAAGCTGTACACGTGGTTCAATTGGAGCCTAAATTTTGGCGATACAAGGGACGAGTCGTGAACATTTCCGGAGTTTAGCACCGTATGGCAAAGTTGTTTGCATCATGTGAATGTTGCAACAACAGTTCAACGCACCGCCCTAGATTCCATTAGCCTTTGATGCCAATTCTGATTACCATCGCGTATTATGGAAATGTGTTTTGTCTTAAATACAGCGTAACTCACCGATAAGTAGCTCGGGCGCAGGTGAAGTACTACGGAAAATTGCATTGAGGGAACCCAAGACCTGTTATTTAGAAATGCATATCTCTATCCTCCGCAGCCGCTTGATGTATGGATTATGACGATACAGATACACACAACTGCGAAGTGACGCTTCTTAGGTGTATTGTATGTGTGTGTGTCTGTGGGTGGTGTGGGTGGGTGGGTGGCGAGGAGGAAAATAGGAGGCGAAAAGCAACATGAAGTTAGTATCAGTTTCTTCGTCATCATTAGCGACAAGTGTGGTGTGTGCCGGAAACTCGATATGTCGAGAAGATGAAGATTTCTACTTTGAGCAATTTAATGCAACCCGTTTTCACAGAATGCATTTCCTGTTCTTTCCAGTTCCAGACTTCATCCCCATAAAAATTAAATTTATCATGGACTCAAATTTAAGAAGAAGCTGAGACATTTTGCTTAAATAGGTAGTTTAAAAGCACTCACATAATAAGTTAATAATTACATCTTGTATGGCAGTACGGGACGAATATGTAATATTTTTAAAATTAAAATGAATTACGCATACTACTGAGAATGTACTGTTCTTTAAAAAATAGAAAATGGAAGCAAAAGTATAGTTGTCTTCGACTTAAGAACTTGCACTCCTTATGTCTATCATTCTCATTACATGTACTAATTCAATGTTATGTCTCTTTGAGGTAACGCTAATATGAAATAATTAATTTGTGCGAGTAACTGCGAGATATGCGCATGTTAAGACAAGACCCGATCTGATTGTAGCTCATCGGAGAAACCAAAAAATACTTTTTAGTATTTTTAGTGGCGCTCAATAGAAGAGCAGCTTTTGAGCTAAAGGACACTTGTATATTCATTATTTGCTAAGAATTAATTTTTTCTACGTCGGTAACGTATTTTACGACAGGGAACCGAGTAAAAAAATACTCTTGTTTGCGAACGACTATTTCGGTGTCCAAGTTAATACCTCCCTATTTCCCAGTCTAACCCTCCCCTCCGTTCGGTTTATCTTGTCCTATTGATTCTGTGCGTTTGAAAGACGATCTACCGAACAATTTTCTGTACCTTATTGTCACGCTGATTTAGTTCAATAACGCTACCAATAATAGATGATGTACGCGGAAACTGCATGTCGAAATTCACAGAGATTTTTAATGATTCCATAAACATTTTTCACCAAAACGTAAGCGTGTAATACCACTTGAAATTTAAGTAACTGCTCCGAATTATATATTTGTAATATTTTCAATATTGGATATAATGTGTAGTGACCGAAATAGAATTTTTCTTTGCTGTGGTGGTAGCTGGGGGTGATTGCTGTGCTTGTGGTGGAAGTGTCTAAACGTAGGAGTAGGGTTCAGCCGACTTCATGTTTTCTTGTAAAGAATATTTCATTTGTGCTTTATATAAAATTTATTTTTATTTGATGATTGAGAATGATTTTTAACTTATTCAATTACGATTCTAAATGACTCGCTGTTGTAGAAAATTGATAAACACTGCATTTGTGAATATGAGTTATCGGCGTCGGGTGGGGAACTGAAGTCCTATGAGTCTCAATTTTTGGGTGCATCACTGATATTAATGCACTGCAATTGATACTAAAATATTTTTATTCCGTTAATAATATGATTCATTGACTGACTAAATGAATTAGTGCCGGTTGTGACACCGTGTTCTCCCCACTTTCCGATTCCAACCTCCGCCATGTAGATCCTTGTCTCCGCAGCTTCAAAAGCTGTCAACATTCCAGTTGATTTACTGGCGGGTGAATCGATGGGAGTCGAAGGGTGACTGGGAGGGCGAGTCGAAGATATGTTAATTTTGAACTCCGGCGCTCTATTAAACATCCCCAGAAATCACATCCGTAAATAAAAATATTTCTTATAAAAAAGAGTTTGAAATAATTTCTGTCTCCAAGAGTCTAGAGTTTTATAAGCAAGGAAAACATTAATTTGTCTCTATTGTATAAATCTGTAATGATAAAATAGAAAAAATATGTTCTATTGTTCCAATAGAAACAATAAAATGTTTTGATTAAAGTTTGTTAACATTACTCACTGCACTTATATCATGTTAAAATTGACAAGTGATAACGATTTTTAAGATGGGTTAATTTTCTTGTACACCGACGATAGAGCATGCTCTCGAAAAAATGTGAGTAGAGCTCAAAATTCTGAAAGTTAAAGCGTTACGAGGCCCCAAACAAAAAATGAAACATCCCCAACCAAATCCAATTTGAGAGACACCTCATTCAGTTTCCATTGCCTCCCGAGTGCTGCGACGCCGCACGTACTACAGTTCACGCCACCTCCCAGCCGTGTAACACGATCTCCAACGGCTGGTTCTGGTACACGCACGGGCAACCTTCGCTTATCCCGCCTGTCCCGCGCCGCCGCACAGTCACCCCACCTCACATCACAGTCACCTCACTTCGCAGTCACCCCGAAATCCTGATATTATACATATTTTTGCCATAATTGAATGACATTTTCACAAATATTTTTCATTTTTTGGATTCGCCGTTTTGATTTTTACTATTTTGATAGAAAAATTTGAAATTAGCATCCTCTATAACCCAAAGATACACATTCCTTTACTATATTTCCGAAACCTTCCTATTCCTGTCAGGCTTGTGTGCTTTTCGAATCTCCGTCGAAACAGAACGAAAATAGTTATTCAATCAAGGGGAAGCCATCTGTAATTTCCAATTGCTTACAAAATTTACTTATTTTAGAACTTACATTAAATATCTGTAGCGCACACCAACATTTTCAACGTATTATTTTATCAGAAGTACTTGTGAAACCCAATGCGTACGTTTCAGCCCATTTCAGTCCACTGTGAGCCGGATGTAAATTTGTTGCATCTGCTACCTGGTTCATTGCTCGCAGAAGTGGAAACAATGTGGCGATGTCAAACTTACAACCAGCACAAGCCAGGCTTGCGAACGTTCATAGGGCCGGAGGAGATCGACGATTGAGCCTTAGGTACTCATCGTACGTGCGGTAAGTACGTGCGTAATTAATGCTTCTGGACGTGTGAACAACTAGTCCCCTTAGTGTAGTGCATGTTATAACCCGTGAGGACTCTGTTTCGCCCAAGCTGGAATGAGGGATCCGGCAACGACGTACATGTCGACTTGCGGAGTTTGCGGGGTGGAGCATAAGGAAGACAAAGTATCGTGCGCGGTCTGTGGCCTGATTCCAAGGACACAGTTATGATGTTTTCCTGATATTAAAAGAAGAAACCACAGAAAGCTAACGATCATTGCTGCCGCCCACTTCAAATCCCCTCCAGACAGTGGAATCGACCTAAATATGTAGTTAATTAGATATGTGTGGTTGGCATTACAAATGTTTGAATAAATGTCATTGCCAACATTACTCATTACATTATAAGTAGTTGAATATTGTTATTGTAGTAGTCGAAATTAAGTTAGCACGTAGTCGAATGTCTGGCTTTTAGACAGCAAATCTAATGATGATGGCTATCGAAAACCGCTAACGTAAGAAAGAATGAAGTTGGCAATGGAAACACCTTTCTATATTCTACTTCACCTATTCTACTACATGCAGTAAGTGCCGGAAATCCGCCACCACCGGGGTGAGAACCCTAGAATCTGTCGCTCAGCGCCGCTGTAGCGGCAATGGATGCAGGCCCTGAGCTATCCCAGGCGTCGTTTCCCGGGGTGGCTCATTCCTAGGGTTTACCGGCGGCGTCTGCGCGCGACGTTCGCCGCAGTAATTCTCATTCTCGTCTGCTCCCGCTCTTACGAGCGCGTCTCGCGACGTCCTCGCCCCTTTCCCCACGACCTTCCCCTCCCTAACACCCACCCACCCCACCCCTCCCGCCTTCACGAGCGCTGATCGCGTTGGACGCTGGCTAGACCTGACTTCCCGGATCAGCCCGCGCTCCGAGCCCTCGACTGCCCGTCTTCGCGTGCCGGCTGGCTCCTGTGGTCTTCTCAGCACATTGTTCTGCAGAAGACTCCCTCTTTGTAAAAAGGTGGTTAACAGAGCAAGATATTCTTTCTTAAAACATAAATAAATAAATAAGAAAAATTAATAAACGACTTATTTTGCGATTAAATTCAAACCTGTTTTATCTCCAGACAACGCTACGTAAATAAATTCTTGCATTACAATAATTAATAAAGAGTAGAAGAAAATTAGTGCTAGAATTGTTACCCGTTTTAGTACGAAAGTATCGAAAGTAAAATCAGAAATCGAGGAAGTCAGACATCATTCAAATTTTTCATGTAATTCTAGATCTGGAATTTAGATCAATAGGAAACTTACTTATTTGACAAAATCTTATTTGAAGCTACTTTATACAACAGAAGGTTTATAATTTGGGAAAATAACGGGGAGGGAGGTCCACAGAAAACAGAAATTCCTGGATAAAGGAAATGAATGTTTATTGGTTCCAATGTGTATTTGAAAGACGAATTAAAAGAAATATACAATTATGTTAATATTAATTATAAAGTATCAAAAACAATGTTACAGTGAACTCTAACACAAGTCTACAACCAAAAATTTGACTTGATATTTGTGGCTAATCATTATGCTTTTTGGTGTGCATATATGATAATCCGAAAATGAAGTCCGTCCTTCTCCATCATGTACAGATTTTTTTCAAATCCATGAAACATAATTCCCAATTTGTAGCTTGTGCACATATTTACATTTGTAACCTGTAGTTTTTCTTAAACGATTTCTAACATTCTAAACACTTATTATGTTCTAATAACACTCTGCCTAAATAAGTTGTGAGGTCATGAAGATACTGTTCAGATAGGAAGGTAATTGTTATTTTCTCGATAGTCCCCTTCTGAAGTTAATCAAGATAGAAATGGTTATATAAGGAAATTGGAGCCCACTTTCTTGCTCATTTTTCCAGTCCAGTAGTGTCAATTGGAGTGAATACATTCACTTATATAGTCGAGAACGAGAAAGAAAATAGAAAAAAGAAAAGGGCTTGATGTTATGGGAGGAGACATGTTTGATGCAAAGGAGAGAGCGAACGGAGCGAATTAGGAGACGGTAATGGGAGAAGTGATGAGAGGAGAGGAGCGGAAAGGAATAGGGAACGAAGGGGAAATGCATAAGCAGAGTGAGAAGGGAGGTGCAGAGGAGAAGCGACATCCCGGGAGAGGGATGTAGATACACGGGTTGCAGGGGTGAGGAGGATGGGCCAGGAAAGACGAGGCGCAGGAGGCTGGAGAATTGCTGAGAGAGACAGGGGAAGGGATGGGCAGGGTGGGAAGAGGCAGGAAGAGGTGGATGGGGAGAGGCAGGGAGCAGGGAGAGATGGGCGTTGGGAAATGTCTGTAGCAGGGAGTGGCGGGCGCAGGAAGAGGCGGGATGAGGAGCTACGGAATGGGGAAATGCTTGGTAATGGAGAGGTGGATCAAGGGGATACGTGTGTGGAGAGAGCCGTGGGGTAGGAGAGGCGGGATCAGGGAGACGTGTAGTTGGGAAAAGGCGTGGGTTAAGAGACGCGGGTACAAGGAGAGGCGGAGTGAGGAGTTGCAGGGTAGGGAGAAGCGTGATTGATCAGGAAGATGTACGAGCGGGAAGAGACTTGGGAGAGGCGGGTTGTGGAGGGGCGGGGTGTGGAGGGGCGGGGTGTTGAGGGGCGGGGTTTGAAGGAGCGGGGTGAGGAGGGGCGGGGTGTTGAGGGGCGGGGTTTGAAGGATCGGAGTGTGGAGGGTTGGGGGTGGAGGGGCGGGGTGCGCAGGGGCGGGGTGTTGGGGGTGGGGGTGTAGAGCGGCGGGGTGTGGAGAGACGAGGACAAGGAAAGGGAGCAGGGAGAAGCGGGAGTGGGGAGGGGGCGGGATCGGGGAGATGCGTGGCCGGGAAGAGAAGTCGTAAGAGGCAGGGTGAGGTGTGACGGGATGGGGATATGCAAGGTGGAATTGAGGTTGGGATCAGGGAGATGCTTGAGTGGGAAGAGACGTAGGCTGGCAGAGCGGGTGTAGGGAGACGCGGGGTAAAGAAAGGTAGGGGGCGGGGGCCGTGAATGGCGGAGCGGGAGAAGCAGGGGCAATCGCGGCGCGAAGCGGGCCATCCACGCTGCCACATCTATCCTTCACTGTCGGCCGCGCCGCGCATTTAATTCCTCATTCAAGTCCCCTGGGGGCGCGTGGCGGGGGCGGGGCGGGGGCGGGGGCGGAGGCGGTGCCGGTAACCGCAATTAACCGGATTACGCAGGTCGCCTGCCGACCCGTGACCTGGCAGCTAGTGACGTCGCTCCTTTGCCAGTCTAGTGGGAGTGGCTATTTCCCCACCCCGCAGCCGGTCAGAATGACTTGCCGAGAGACTGTGTGATTCGTCGTCGAAGCTGCTACGGGTTGTTTAGCTACAGAACTACGGAACTTCTTTGACGTGCTCTGAAATTGCCTTCATTATCTTCGAAAGAAAATAAACTTTGGCAAAATCTTCACAAAAGTTTCAGGTTCACATCTGTTTTAGATCTTGCACAATTACAATCGTTAATATGATTAGTATTTTTAATCTATGTAGTTAAGCGACTTTCCGGATAAAACAACCAGAATAAAATTGATTTCTGTTGTCGACACTGTCTATAACTACTAGAATTCTGGAGAAAAGTATAAAAATGGTATTGAAGATAGCAAATTCTGCATGTGATGGTAAAATGTCTCGAAAGGACGTTTACAAAACAGATAATTGCGACAAATGGAGCGTTGTGGCAGTTGTAAAAGTGTTTTTGTGGTAAAAAAGGTTTGAATTACCACGCAAAGCACTCAGAAGGTCCTAAGTGACATAGATAATTAAAATACCGATGTTATATGGATAATTAATGTAATTATTGGTTTCAAAACAAAAATTTCAAATACATCAATACAATATGAAAATCATCATTCCGTTATAACATTATTGACAGGTGACAATCCATCAGCAGTACCAACTGCTAAGAAAGTCCGTTGTATTAACGGATGCACGGAATATTTCAAAAACCGTGATGACATCTGACGATACCTTATCGGTACGTCAATATTCGCATATTACACCTGTCTGTGAAGCTTACACACGTCAGTTTGCATGCACATATTTGTTTGCCTTGATAAAGCATATTCGTGTCTATTTGAACAATGTTTTATCAGACTGTTTTTTTTGTATTAAACACGCGGATACACTACGCGTATGCTGCAGGATGCTTTCAAATTGTGGAAAACCGCTTTTGTTAGAAATACTGATAATTATAAAAATCAAAGATGTATCCCGAAGTACTTCACGAGAACAGTCAATAACTACGAGAACAGGTGTGACAAAGGAGAAATCATTTAAAACAATGAAAATAGCCAGTCCAAAACCGAGCTTAGCAATTTGCTTAAATACAACAAAATTGAATTTTGAAAGACAATTGGAACCACAATTTTAGTCCATTTTCTTTCTCCTCTTTGTGAGAGAAGCATAAATTAGTTTGCCACTCAGTTCAATTGATGTTCAAACTTCATTTAAACAAAATTCTCATTTTTTTTCTTTTGTTAAATTAATTTGTTCCATTATTATGAAATGTTTGTTTTATTAGCAAGTAAACTTTTTTTACATTTTACTAATACAGTGCAATGTACAGTATACTTTACATGAAGACAGGTGGCCCGAGTCTCGCCATACCGACTAGGTTTTATTTATTTATTTATTTGTCAAAAAACAGTAAAAACTGTATATGACGTGTGGGGAAAGAAATTTATCTGCGCACATTTTCTTGAGGGCCAGAATTTTATTAAAAAAACACGAAAAAAAACGAAAAAATGAATTTAGAAAATAATTATTTTAGAAAAATAAAGATATTTGAAAAATGTTTTTTCCGGAGTTATAGAAAATCAATTTCAACTGTAAATGAACTACAAGCAAAAGGAGTGCTCAACAAAACGTGCGCACAGTGAAGCTACATTTACGTCCAGAAGCAAAACAAGGGGCCATCTCAGCATTTGCTCAATGGATCAGGGAAACTGGACAAAAACCTGATCGAAATGGGGTCATTGACCCGGAAGCTGAAGTACATTACTTGTTACAGGCGTATTAAATATTTTTTTAAATGTATACAATGCAAACATAAACTAATTCATTATATATCTTTGTTTGTTACATTAAACATTATTTTTCTTTTTCACGATCAGTATAGTCTCTAATTGAATAGAAACAGTTTATCAGCAGAAAAGATTTTACTTTTAACTTAAATTTGTGTACCGACTTTAATTGTTTTATGTCATCTGGCAATGCGTTGTAAAGTAACGTACATGTATTGTATGTTGATTTCTCGTAGTGAGCTGTTGATACTGAGACTGCATGCACGTGATTTCTACGGCGTGTGTTGTAATTATAAATATCAATATTGCATGAAAATATGTTCCCTCCGTTAGGTAGGTCATTTTTGACAAATATTACAGATTCGTAAATAAATAGACAAGGAAATGGTAAGATTCCCAGCTCAATGAATAGAGGCTTGCAGGAATCACGTGGAAGGCATTTTTTCATTATTCGAATAATTTTCTTTTGCAATCTGAAGGTCTGAATACTACAGGATGAGCTTCCCCAAAATATTAAGCCATATCTCAGGCGGGAATGCACATTTGCAAATAAACGCAACGAGCTGCATGAAGGCTGACAGAATTTGAAAGAATTCTGAATGCATAGCATAATGAACTTAATTTAGTGTTTAATTCTGTTATATGTACATTCCATTTGAGGTTTGATTGAATTGAAAGACCTAAAAATTTTGTTGCCTCAACATCAGCTAATTGCATATTGTTCATTTTCAATGGAACATGCGATTTCCGATTTGAGATGCAAAAATGCATTGAAACAGTTTTGAAACAGGTTACAACTAACATTTCTGTTCTTTCAAGTAAATTGATGTTAATGTTTCGTTAACTTATTATTCAGTGATCTCCCTACAGTAGTGACTTTTACAGAAGCTCTTTGTCCACAGTTCGCACGAGTATGTTCTACTTGAAGGAGTCTGATAAAACTTTGTCACACTAACAACTTATTTTCTTCGATTTTTTCCGTTGACACATGTCATTCCAAATGAGAAAATTCTATACGAGAAAATTCTACAAATAGTAGTGTTCTTGTGTCCGTCATCCTTTAGTTACGATTAAACCTCTCGGTCCACTTTTCGGGGCGAATCTGTTTACTGATGCGGAAGTGATTTTAAGCAAATTCTGAAAATCGCCGTTAGTTTTTTTCTTTTCAGTATTTACAGGTTTTGAAGACACATACAAAGGTAATAGTTTGATTTCTCATTCGATTCAACACGAGGAATAAATTGGCACTATTTTAGCCTAAGTTTTCTAGGATATTATGGAAGAATTCTTGAAAAGATATGTTTTAGAGGATTTCAAGGCTCCTTCACCGGTAAAATGCTGCCTTCCCGGCTTCACAAGAATATACCAATTTTTTTGATTCGTCAATCCTAATTTTTGCAATAAAACAAATATTTTTAAAAATTGTATGTATATTTTTTTATGTAAGGTTGTACGTTTATGAAGGCATCTATATTAAGTTTAAAATTTCTTTTGCACAGCACAATAATATTTTACATGAAAATACCCGCATGAGGCGCTACCTGAAGCTAGTAAAGTAATTATTATTATTTTTATTATTATTATTATTATTATTATTATTATTATAATTAAAACAATCCAACACTTAGGATGGTTAACAATACTGTTTTCGGACCATACACAAAGACCTAAGAGGTACACATGCAAGATGCCAGAAGTGCTATGTAGCGTTGGGTTTTGCAGTTGAATTCCTTGCTGGATGTGTCCTTGATATCATTTTCATCAGTTCACAAAGTTGCAGAATTGAAGAGTTTATTTCGGAAGTGACGCATTTCCATTTCCGTTTGTTTACCAGTTTTACACACCAATATTTTCTTAACGTGCCTCACCATCATGCTGCCTAATATTGTGTTAAAAAAATGCATTTCTCCTATGTTAACGGAATCAGAAAATCAAATCTTCAACTATACGGCCAAATGTGAATGAAATGGAAAATTGTGTTTCATGGAGGTATGTCCGTTTGGAAATGAGCCCTCCGCAGAAGGGGCGACTGCAAGTGGTGTTTTCTTTCGGTGAGCAAGTCGTGTGTCAACGCCCAAAGAAATAAAAAAAAAGTATTTTTTTCTGTCAGTTTATTTAGATTTTTTCATTTATTCGGTCATCCGTGCGATATTCGACACAGATCGGAACCAGTGCCTTCGCTATTCGTCGAACAGCGAGCAACCGCTCGCCGAATCCCGAATAGTGTGGATGGGTCGCATGCTATTTGCCGAGTGACGAACATTCGGCGCTCGCCCTGCCCACCGCGTGTCGGTCTTTTAAGGCGGCTCCACACATTCGCTATTCGGCGAACACCGAGCAACCGCTCGCCGAATCCCGAATAGTGTGGATGGGTCGCTTGCTATTTGCCGAGTGACGAAAATTCGGTGCTCGCCCTGCCCACCGCGTGTCGGTCTTTAAGGCGGCTCCACACATTCGCTATTCGGCGAACACCGAGCAACCGCTCGCCGAATCCCGAATAGTGTCGATGGGTCGCTTGCTATTTGCCGAGTGACGAACATTCGGTGCTCGCCCTGCCCACCGCGTGTCGGTCTTTTAAGGCGGCTCCACACATTCGCTATTCGGCGAACAGCGAGCAACCGCTCGCCGAATCCCGAGTAGTGTGGATGGGTCGCTTGCTATTTGCCGAGTGACGAACATTCGGTGCTCGCCCTGCCCACCGCGTGTCGGTCTTTTAAGGCGGCTCCACACATTCGCTATTCGGCGAACAGCGAGCAACCGCTCGCCGAATCCCGAATAGTGTCGATGGGTCGCTTGCTATTTGCCGAGTGACGAACATTCGGTGCTCACCCTGCCCACCGCGTGTCGGTCTTTTAAGGCGGCTCCACACATTCGCTATTCGGCGAACAGCGAGCAACCGCTCGCCGAATCCCGAGTAGTGTGGATGGGTCGCTTGCTATTTGCAGAGTGACTAATATTCGGCGCTCGCCCTACCCACCGCGGGTCGTCTTTTGGACACATCAAAGGGAGCGAACATTCGCGGAACACATCAAGTGGTCGGGATCGGGCGAGTAGTAACTCGCTGCTCGGCGAATGCCTCGCCGGGAGAGATGGCTCAGTGCCTCAACTGATGTCACTGCAGTCCCTCTGACCGGGAGGGCCTTAGTTCGAGTCCCGACGGCGGCAGGATTTTCGACACCAGCTTGTCAGCTAGGTCGAATTCAGTCGCTGTGTGGGGGAGAATTCTAGCGGCCGGCTGCTCTGATCGGTAGTTTTCCGTGGTTTCTCCGATCAACACCAGGCGAATGCCGGAGCAGTACCAT
>JAHLJT010008446.1:279864800-280054049 GCA_031308135.1 Acheta domesticus | reverse complement strand
AACGATATGTCCAAAAAAATATTGGCAACTGATGTAGGAAAATTCCTATTAACACTAAGGATCTTGTTACTCAATTTTTATTTAGAGCTCTACTTTTACATCTTCCAATTTGGTGTCAGAGCTTCGAAATCGGAATAGAGACTTTTCAGTACGGTTATACAGACATATCAGGGACTCATATTACTATTATTTGCTTATGTATCAATATTCGCCTTTGCGTTTTCATGTTGAAAAACTATATCAAAAAAATAATTTCTTAATTCTTACCGAAAGACTTGAACATCTAATTACTCCACATTTGGTAGTTTTTATTCTTATATCACAATTTCCCATTATTTTAATGGCTTTTTATTAAAACTTGTCATTTTATGCATGTGTATATGCATCCTTTAAGGTTGGCAGTTAAAGTTAATACTCGCAGAATAAACATCGTGGTTGGAATTTTTCCTTGATGATGGAGCTCACCCCTTCCCCGACAGAATCACTTTTGAGGCGGCAATTTGTTTCAAGTACCGGACTGGGTATATATATATATATATATATATATATATATATATATATATATATATATATATAACTCTATATGTATTGATTGGGCGCACGGTCGCACAAACAACTTTTGGGACAGAAAAGTGGGCTTCTACCATTTACAACAATCATTTACATCAAGTGCCGACCGTTTGGCAGAAAGCTTACGTAATACATTCTGGCTTTATTTATAACATTAATATCACGGCTGTTTCTTTTGTATTTTGTTCTTTTTGTTTAAGTTTTTCCTCACACAAAGTACCACTTATTTACAACACCGTTAGATTGGAGTGAATGAGTACAATTTATTGCTTGCACAGTAATATAAATACAGTATGAATGTTGTATAAATAAAAACAAATATTTTAAGAGTGTTGGATCTAAAATAATGAACAACGTCTAACTTTGAAAAACATTTTAATATAAATTTAAGAATGGGGTTTTAATTACGCTATGATTCACACTATGATTACCATTATGGGGTATTCATTACACTACTGCTAGATTTAATCTAGCATTTGACTCGTTTTAGTAAGTAAAAATTTAAAGTAGTTCCTCCCTGTAGTTGTTAAAGCAGCAAGACAGCAACATAAGATTCCACGGCCTACCAACTGAATAAATTCTCACCTCCTCAGGGCTTCTGCGGAGGGAGAAGACGGGTCGGATTTCGGGCGACGAGCTCAGTGTTCTCGTGCCCGCTCCATGAAGGCCTCGGGCGCCGGCCGAGGCGAGCGAGGAAGGGAAGAAGAGGGGGTGACGAGGGGACCGCGGGCCCATCTGCATGCAGATTCCTCGCGCGGAGGGGGGCGCGGGCCTCAGGCCTGGCGGGCCGTGGGGCCGGCGGGCCGGAGGGCCGGCGCGGTGGGCCGGCGGGCCGGCCGCCCGGGGAGGGCGTGACTGAATTACCCCAGCCGGTGACTCAGGCGTCAAGCCGGCCGGGCGCGACGCGGCCGCCTGCATGTACAAGTGAATTCGCCAACATGGCTGTTTCTTATGCCGTGTGATGCACAAGACGCATTGTGAGTCTTATTCGCACATGTTAAAACGATTTTTGCATTCTACTATCGTGTATCTACGCTTAATGTTAATGTTACGAGTTCTGGATCCAATACTAGAAACAAAATACCTAAGCAGTCTTGTACATGTTTATATTTCAAAATGTAAGCATTTCTGTTTTATTATTGTTTTAAAATCAATTTGAAATTATCTTTTTCTTTGTCATTTCACAGTACACCGAACTTCTCTTAATATTACAGTACATTTTCTGTTTTTTACCGGTCTATACAAAGACGATTTTTTCGAGACTACATGATATTAGCAAGAATTTGCAGTCTATGCTTTCGTTTAAAATCGAATGTTTGCTGTCGGGACGTTAACGAACTATTGAGTTTTACCATAGTTGAAAATCTTTGCTTTGGCTGAAAGCATATCTGATGAGTCCGTAAGGACGAAACGCTGTTTACAACTTAAGATTGACGTGTTCGCACTTCACCCGTGCTAGCTTCCCTGCAAAGAACAAGCTTCACGGCTTGCTGCCGTCAAGTGGTGTTCTTGCTCGAGGTACTCCTTCCCCAAGATGCAGTACCATCGTAACGTACTATTTGAATTTAGGCAATGTCATGCTGGACATTTACGCGTATAGACATTCCGATGTGCAGGATGCAATTTTCAGGGCACAATATGGTAGAACATGGTAGAATATGGTTGAAATAATGTATATATTTAACGTGGTTAGGCGGAAGAGCAGGTCAAATGGCATGAGACTCGACAATAATAAAGCCAATTTTATTATTATTATTATTATTCCATTACATCACGACTAAAGATGTTATGAGTCGGCTGAATATAAAATCTACTCCAGGTTGCAACCAGCTACCTAAGGAGCAGATTCGGTGACTATCAGTGCCTCTACAATACTTTACGCAAAATGTGGGCTGTTCCAAATAAAGCAATTTCTTGCACTTCCCAGTCTTTTGAATTACCTGGGAGTTTAGACAAGTTCTTACTCAAATTTTGCGGAACAAATCCCAGAGCTCCGATAACTATCGGGACGACCTGTGCTTTTACGCCCCACATTCGGCTGATCTCGATTTCCAAACTCTTGTATTTAAGACGTTTCTCTGCCTCCTTGGTAACGACGTTTTGATCGCAAGGTACAGCAACATCGATAAGTAAACACGATTTTTTGGCCAAATCCCGGATAACTATATCCGGTTTGTTTGCCGCTATCGTGCGATCAGTTTGAATTTGTTGGTCGTACAATATCGTACACAATCCAACAGACGTCACCGGTTTCGGTGAGTGTTCGTACCACTTGGGGCATGTGTTTGGAACTTCGAGGGCGGTACAGATCTGCCAGTGGAGGTAGCTACACACCCTGTCATGTCTTTTAAGGTATTCGGTCTTTGCTAGGATTGGACAAGCTGAGACTATATGATCAATGGTTTCTACTTGCTCCAGGCAAATGCGGCATTTGTCATCTTGGGAAATTTTGAGAACCGCTTTATCATAATGTCGTGTTCTCAAGGCCTGATCTTGGGCAGCTATTACAAGTGCTTCCGATTCTGGCTTCATCCTTCCCCTTTTAAGCCACATAAATGATTGATCTTTATTGATCTGCACCTTGTCCATTCTTTTTAGGTATTGACCGTGGAGTGGTTTGTCTCTCCACGATTTCTTTAACATTTTTTGTGTCTCACACTTCATGTTTAGCAGCATCAGAAGTTCAGTGTCTGTGTTATTCGACGTGTCTTGCCTAGTTTTCTTCGCAATGTTTCTTGCTACACTAACAATGCCTCTGTTTCCCATTCTTCGGTCAGATTTCATGACCTGCCTCATTAGAGGGTCGTCTTGATGGCTGACTACATACTTACCCAACCTGACTATTGCGTTGTGCCAGGAGGCCTCAATTTGTCTGAGGCCTCTTCCTCCTTCCTTACGTGACACATAAAGTCTATGTATATCAGCTCGAGGGTGGGAAACATGATGCATTGTCAGCAGTTTTCTGGTTTTTCGATCCATGGTGCGAATTTCTTGCTCAGTCCAGTCCACTAGTCCAAAACTGTATTCGGCTACAGGTACCGTCAAACTACCTATTGCAGATATTTTATTCCTGGAATTCAGAGCGGACTGCAGGACCAGTCTCACTCTTCTATAATACTCCCTACGAATTCTCTCTTTCATCTGTCATTCGAGATGGTTTCACATTCTTCAATGCCCAGATATTTGTAAGTTTTACCTGGCTCAAGATCTTGAATCACAGTGTGCGTATCAATTTCAATGTTCTCAGACGTTGTGAGTTTCCCTCTTTTTAAATTGATTTTTGCACACTTGTCAAGACCAAACTTCATGCAGATGTCATTGCTAAAGTCATTCACGACAGACAGCATTTGGGAGAGAATCGCTTCATTCTTGGCAAACACTTTCAGATCATCCATGTAAAACAAATGTGATACTGGCCTTTCATCACCATGGAGCTTAAAACCAAAGTCAGCTTGCGACAACTGTCTCGATAGTGGGATCAAACTAATGCAAAACAGCAGAGGGGATAGTGAATCTCCTTGAAAATACCCCTGTTAATCTGAATACTTCTGGTTTCTACTGCTTTATTATTATTATTATTATTATTATTATTATTATTATTATATTCCACTACATCACGACTAAAGATTTTATGAGTCGGCTAAATATTAAATCTACTCCAGGTTGCAACCAGCTACCTAAGGAGCAGATCCGGTGACTGTCAGTGCCTCTGCAATACTTTGCGCAAATGTGGGCTGTTCAAAATAAAGCAATTTCTTGCACTTCCCAGTCTTTTGAATTACCTGGGAGTTCAGACAAGTTCTTACTCATATTTTGCGGAACAAATCCCAAAACTCCGATAACTACGGGGACGACATTTTACGCCCCAAATTCGGCTGATCTCGATTTCCAAACTCTTGTATTTAAGACGTTTCTCTGCCTCCTTGGTAACGACGTTTTGATCGCAAGGTACAGCAACATCGACAAGTAAACACGATTTTTTCTCCAAATCCCGGATAACTATATCCGGTTTGTTTGCCGCTATCGTGCGATTAGTTTGAATTTGTCGGTCGCACAATATCGTACACAATCCAACAGACGTCACCGGTTTTGGTGAGTGTTCGTACCACTTGGGCAGAGGCGGGATTCTGGGTGGGGAGGGCAAGGGGGGGGGCACCTGCCCCCCCAATCTTGGGACAAATTTAAAAAAATATTTCATTTCATTTCGCAAATCTTCAAATTTATATATATAAAATATTTATTTGTTTCTGTATTTTGAGAAGAATTGTAATAATAATTAAGCGAACAATAATTTTATTAAGCTGAGCGAATAATATACATTAATAAATTGATGAACTTTAGTTCAGCATTATAAAACGCGAAGGAGAGTGTTCAGCGTTATTTTGAATATCCCTTTTTAATAAATCCTCTTTCAATTATATATTGCTTTCAAACGTTATTTACTTGGAAATTAAACAGTTTAATGCCTAAAATCATGAGTCATAACTAGACTTCTGATGTTAGGACAAATTCCTATTTAGGATGTGAAAAGTAATTGCAGATGTTTACGAATCATGAGAAAAATAGATGTACTGAAAGTTTCGAATATGCCTAAAATGTCCTAAAAACGGCGGTTGATGTCTATTTTAATATGTTTTTGCCTAAAACGAGTGATTTTCATGAACGATAGTATTTTAAATGCTAAATTTTGAAATTCGTTTTACGGAAACGCAAAAACTTTTCCGAAATGCAAATATTGTGTGATCGAACACCGCACCGAAATATTTCACTCAAAATACCGAACAAAAGAAGCCCTGCAATTCAACACAATAAGGATGTTTCACGCTCGTCTCCGATCAGCACGCACTTCTTCGGCAATTGCCTCCATTCCTGATGCAGCTGCGCTTTTGGCAGGTTGAAGCTTATAGTCGCAGCGCGTTGTCTGCGAAGTCCAGGCGAGGAAAGCGACAGACAGGCCAGGCAAAAGCCTACTCTCAGACAGACGTATAACACAAAATACTGTTCAGTGTCTAAACGGATCGTATGGTACAAGTTTTTTGGGGGGTGGGAAGAAGGGACGAGTGAAAAAGTTCCAGGAGACGTGAACATGAGAAATGTAACTAAATTTGTTTGCACCTATAAATCTGTCAGTAAAAAGTTCATTTTGAGCCTTAAAAATTATTTTAATAGATAAGACAGCCTAATTGAAGAAAATTTGGAGAAAATATTGATTATATACTATACTGCTAATTATGAATGTGAAGAAAATATGTTTGTAGTCTCTTTCATAAATGTAAAAATACTTTTTCCTGCATAATAAAAATTGCCTAATTTAATCCTTTTGAGACAATTTCTACATGCCAGAAATATAACTTTTTCATATCTATTTTTTTGCCTGGCTTAATCATTCTGTAACATATTTTAAATGCCTCAAACGTCGATTAGGCCTTTTAGTGCCTAATTTCGTAATTTTGTTGCGTATTTTAGGTGCCGAAATCAACCCTTTTTTGAGAGTAAAATTCCGAGGTCTAGTCATAACACTCACATTTTTACTCTCAAAATGAAAGAGTATTTTCCATTTATTAGATGTAGATAGAGTTAAAGGTGGCGATATGAACCATTCATATAATATGAGCCCCCATGGTATCTTTTCATATATCGCAAACATTCTAGCAGGAACAATTTTAACTAGTTTAATAACTCCTGTTGCTAATATAGTTTTATGGTTCAGTTGTATATGCGAGCTGATGTGAAACAGGTGTTCGTGTTTTCTCGGTTCTAAAAGCTTTGGAAGGTATGTCTTTGGCTTTTAAGTTCGCTTAGACCGATTCTGATTTTTAACGAATGAAATACAATCGGTCGATTTCACCAACGCTGATTAGCAGCTTTGACGGACGTCCAAATATTCGTCAAATTTTTAAGGACCGGTACCCCGCCATCAACGTCTTTGACGACTCGTTAAACTGCTGTTGTGAGGTTAGGGTTAATCAAACGCGTGCATAGGATGTGTGATACCATGGCAGACAATTTTGATGCTTAACTGTTGCAGATTTACAAACCATGAATCTAATACAAGCAATTATTTAAAAAAAAAAATTTTATTATTTGGAAGATCTTCAGTTCATAACGAGAGAATGTCGAAAACGGTGTTACGGAAGAATTTAGAAGAAACAAAACCGTGTCTGGAATATCCCTCAAACAGAAATCAATCAACGCCCATGCCCAGTAGTTGATAACTTTTGCTGCAGGACATTTCCTCCGGCCATTGCAATGTAATTTGTTATTGCAGAGAGCGATTGCGTAAATAAAAGATCGTTTCTTTCGCAAATCCTTCTCTATGCCCATAGTATGTGGTATTTCCATGGGGTGCCGAAGACTAACCAAAAACTTTTTTTTTTACAATAGCGAACTTTTCTGGAAATACAGAGATGACAGACTGCACATATGCGCAAATTTTGCCTTCAAAGGAATTGAATTAGAACGATTCCGAAATAGAAAAATGTATTTCTTCGTAAATGTGGAAACATGTTATTTTCAATCATCATGTGCCAACCACGAAGTCTACTGTAGTCTTCGTGCCAACCTACCGAATATAATAGTTCGTCTTCAGTAGTCAACAGGTTCAATAGCCAATGCGGAACCGCGTTGTAACCTATCATAGTAACCAACCTCTGTAAGAGGAGAAAAAAATCGACACACGATCCTTGACGATTCGTCAAAGTTAACGGAGCGTCAATTCTAACAGAAAAGTGTTGGTGAAACGTTACGATGCGTCATTATTTTGACGTTCGTCAAAAATGACGATCGCCAAGAGAGATTTGACGAATGTTGGTGAAATCCACTGAATATGTTTTAAACGTTGTTTTTATACATTCAATCTGTAATTTCGAACTATCATAGACCGGTTTTAGTTTGCAGAATTTTAATACGGTGATGGTTGTTAAACGAGCCACGAACTATAGTGCGTATACGAGCGTATATATACGTATGAGCCCCAAACTTTAACTGGCTTGTATTACATACACTACAACTTGTGTTCGTACTATTCTTGCTTTAGATTCCACCAAAAATTCTAGGGCCAAAACAAAAAGGAACTAGTGGAGCTACAGAATGGCACAGATTTTCTTGTAGTAGCTAATTTCCTAATTTTTTTGGTCGGGGTTGACTTTTCGGTCGTGCCCCATCCTTATGCCAACAACCATCTATCGCCGCCCGAACATTTTTTCACCTTTGCTCAATTTTTCGGTTTTCTAATGGCAGAACCGAAAAACTACTTTAAGAATATTATTGAAGAGTAAAACCTCGTCCTAAACGGAAATTTTCGTTGAAAAATGTGGTGCCGTTTTTACGAAAATGGCGTTTAAGCGTTACTGTAAATGCAAAATTTGAAGCTCTTTTTCACAGAAAATCATTGAGATGTCGAAACACATTACTGGAAGTTGTTTCAAGCACTGCCACTCACAAATGTGTTAATGCGAAAAGCTCTTTTTTACAGAAAACTATTTCGATTTCGAAAAGCTTTATTGGAAGTCGTGTGAATCTGCCACTCACAAATGCAATAATATATACAAATCACCGATAATGTGCATATTGAAGACATGAGAGAAATTTCAACAAAACTACATTTGTGTAATTTTTGAAGAAACAAAATAATACAGCAAAATGAATTTTATGCCATCTTAAACACTGTAATTAGCATTATCCGTACAAAAAGTTTGAAGAAAAAAATTGGAGCCGTTTTGAGAAAACGGTGTTTGAATGTTTCTGAAAATGCGGAAATTTGAGCTCATTTTTACAGAAAACTGTTGAGTTTTCAATAAACTTCATAAGACAAAATTTAATGTACATGCGCACACAAGTCGAAATAAAAGTGAAGGCTCATATTGCCACCTTGCACAGAAGATTGCATTTTAATGAAAATAATTTATTAATGTAGATTTCAAAATATGTATCCTACAGTTATGTATAAACATTTTTGATCATAACAAACAATAAAAATTTTCAATATTTCGGTATATGATTCACTGAGAAAAATACATTGTTGAATTTACAGTTCGGACCGTTCAAATAACAATGAGGATTGTCACTTCTGTGTTCAACTAATCTAATTAATAACATTCAATAATAATCAATTAAATAATTACCAAAATTGAAAACAGTGTATGTAGTTACAGCACAATAATTTAAAACCATTCATATAAACGATTTTTTCGTGTTCACAATAACGCCCAAATTTGCCACCCCAATGAAAGATCCAAAATCCCGCCTCTGAGTTGGGGCATGTGTTTGGAGCTTCGAGGGCGGTACAGATCTGCCAGTGGAGGTAACTACACACCCTGTCGTGTCTCTTCAAGTATTCGGTCTTTGCTAGGATTGGACAAGACGAGACAATATGATAAATAGTTTTTACGTGTTCCTGACAAATGCGGCTTTTATCATCTTGGGAGATTTTGAGAACCGCTTTATCATAATGTCGTGTTCTCAATGCTTGATCTTGGGCAGCCATTATAAGTGCTTCTGATTTTGGCTTCATTATTATTATTATTATTATTATTATTATTATTATTATTATTATTATTATAACATGCACCTACTTGCTGGCAACTTGTCGACGCCGACTCACCCGTCAGGGCACGGCTTTGTCCAAGTCGCGTGCCGAGCACAGCAGCAGCTCATTCTCCACACGCGCCGGAGCAGCACGTTACACGAGAAGTGACTTACGCGGGCAGCGATCTTAGCGGCTTTGTTTACGACCTCGCCTGGAGGCTGGAACTCAGATG
This sequence comes from Acheta domesticus, assembly GCA_031308135.1. NCBI lineage: Eukaryota > Metazoa > Arthropoda > Insecta > Orthoptera > Gryllidae > Acheta > Acheta domesticus. The sequence continues at coordinate 280,044,720 of JAHLJT010008446.1, read as the reverse complement.
AGGGGCATTGCTGCAACAGGCTTTGTTATGTGCCGGTGGTTTTAATTAAATTTTCCCTATTTCACCGTATCTCTTTGCGAAATGAGTGATCGCGCGATTACGAAACATACTATGGACGTTGACAAAGTCACGGAAGGGAGAAGTGAATAATCAACCCTATTGAAGTACTTTTAACGAGCTACTACATCATAAAATTCAGGTTTCCTGTGCAAGGCGCAGTCAGACTACAAAGGTTCGATAAGATTCAAAAAAATGAACGATAATTCTTAAAATAACCATTTATAAATGTTCTATGATGCTTTTGAATTCAATTACATTTCTCATCCTGCGTTAATGAAAAAAGTTCATTAATGGTAAAAACGTTATTGTGTATTAACGATATCCAGTTAATGAAGTATCCATGATACAACAAATTGTGCTTAATCAAATAATGATACTTGAAATGAACCTTCACACACTTTAATTTGTGGTTTTATTTTCTTTTTGAAAAACTTACAGAATTTACATATTTCTGTGCCTTTTTCTGTGCTTTTAAGTTATCCTATATACATTCTGTGCTTTTAATTTCTTGAATTAAAGTTCTTTACTTGATTAGCTGAGCTCTACCGTATCATCGAAATTTCCGTATATCTTAACCGAACCAATTGCCGTTTAATTCGGATCATCGGGGTTCTACTGTCCTGCAGAAAGGTAAGATTCTGGGCATTTCCCTGTCGGGTACGACAACCAAAACACATTCCAGAGGCGCTCGAGAGGCGGCAGCGGACAGGCCGGAGGGGTGGGAGCGGTCAACCCCGGGGCTGGCCACACGCGGCCGGGGGCTTTGGACATCCCTCGGGCGGCAGATGAGGTCGCGCGGCGGGGGTGGGGGCGGGCAGCAGATGGGGCGGGGGCGGGGGTGACGCGCAGGCAAAATCCTGCCCGCGGCCGCCGCCCCGCCGTCGCCACCGTCGGCGCCAGATCCATCCCATCGCACGGTGGTTTGAAAGACCAAATGCGGACAAAACTCATATTTTTAAAGTTTTAATTTACGTGTTTCAAACGCTTATGGGAATGACAATGCCCAATGCTTCATGTTTCGTACTACATTTTATTATCATTTTGTCCATCATTCGATTCACCAATATTCCACCGCAAAAATGGAATATTTAAGTCGAAGTGTCGTACATTTCAATTCATGGTGATATCCTATTTCTCAGTATTTTTTATGCAATAAAACTGCGATTTTTTCTAGTAGTTATTTTGTAACTCCGTTCTTTACATTAACAATTTTTATTACTTTCATATTTGTAGTAATTTTTTGAAGACAATCCTGCCAGGAGAAACATTGCATCTACGTTTCTCGACTGCACGAATACGTTATATGTTTATGATGAAACCCGTATTAGAGTAATCGTGAAAATTGTAAAGGCTAAGGAATGTTTGCCAATGGGTCGTTTCAAACTTCTGCCAACTGCGCCTGCGCAACTTTAAATTAACTCTTAGAGAATTTTATACAGTACTAATACACTATACTATATATTGTATTATAATACTGAGCAAGCAATGAATACAAAATAGACGTGGTCCATTTAAGGCACTGGTTCAAAATTCCCCAGAATTAATAGGAGGAAACCACAGACATTTAATAGGAGGAATAATCAAGCCAGTGGTCAGTTGCAACCTCTCTAATTAGTTCATGTGGCGAAAATCTACCAAAATGAGCACAGGAACCTAATTTCTCTAGACCTATCAATCAACAGTTACAAATTTCAGTTTACCGAAGAAATTTTTCTTTGTCCGCATGTTATGCAATCCGGATCACTGTGCGTTGCCTGCGCACCCACCCTGCACGTCAGACGCCCTTCGCATCCCCACAGCCCGACCCCCACTCGCAAATTATGTTCTGCACGTTCATCCATCAAAACTCTGTAATAGGCACGTTCGGCTGACAGCTCACCCGACCTAGGACGCGGCCGAAACAGATATCAGGGGCTGCGCGCCGCATCAGACTTGTACATAAGCCCCAACGTTAATTTTTCGGCGAAAACGAAACAAAAGAAGCTCTTAAAATGTCATTATCGACCGACGTACGCCTACTTTTACGTAGGGCGGGCTCCTAACTGCACACTATGGCCGGTGCGTTTTGATTGTTTCTGGTGTTTTCGAAGGCCGTGAATCTGTTTCGTGATAGGTCGTAAATCTGAATCCACAATGTAGCATTAACAAGCACGCCACGGCGCCCCGAGCGACGGCAGGGGGCGGGAGTGGAGTTTCCTTGTAGAAACTGGAAGCGGGTAGGACCCCCCCCCTCCTAGCGGGCGTTGGCGAGGTTGGGGCGGTGGACGATGTAGGTCAAACAAGCAACGCTTGAAGCGACATCACAAGGCGAAATTTGTAAGTTGCCCGGTAAATGGATTGCTGCAGTCCATGTATGTCGAAAGTGTGTATTTGTGAATATGAAGAAACGAAACTGACTGAAATCGCTGAAGAAAAAGGGGCGGAATAATTTGTTGTGAACTTCACTGTACAGACAATTGAAATTCCCGATTTTAAATTGTATTACTTTTTCAAATTTCGAGTGTGAAAATAAGGAAAAAAATAAAGGTAACCGGCTGTCGGCTGGAAAAAAGCCCTTGAAAAAGCAGGGGCTACAAAAGCACATATATATTCTCGCATTATTTCTAAATTTGCAATGTTCGGTTCTCAACGAAAATGAGACTCGAGCCATTCTTATATGCATCCCTTCTTCTACCCGTAAAAAATTACAAAAAACAAAACAAAACAAAAAATTTTGAAGCGATTTTTGAGAAAAACTATTTTATTTACTTTCTCGCTACCGCAACTGCGGCAGAGAGAAAGTTACGTAATTGTGAGAGGAACGGCGAATTTTCGTCAGAAAAACTCTTATTATAGGGCTTTGGCAACGAAAAAGTGGATAAATCAAGATGGTAAATTGAGAAAACTTTCTTTAACATGTAGTTAAGCTAGTGGTGTAGTTTTGAGGGTCCCTGATACCGGCAAATCGATTGACAGCAAAACGGCTGTCTGTCTGCCTGCCCGTCCGTCAATCTGTCTGTGAACAACGTTACCGACTAAACCGTTCAGGTAATTTTCTCCAAAATCGATACTCATCTATCGATCTGGCTAATGTCGTGGCCCCTTGAATTTGAAACCGGTATTTTAATTTTGGGGGTACTTTACCCGAAGCCACTGGGACATATTCAAAATTTTCAAAAAATGGCTCCAACGTTTTTTATTAAATTTTGTAATTGGATTGAGAGAAGGACGTTTACGAGAAGCCGCAGGTCTTATGTTCGTTGAAAATCCTGATTTTTCGAAAATTGAAAAAATTCAAAATTTTCGGTGTTTTTACTACTATAAATATTAAGATACAATTTTTTATTAATGAAGTGTCTTCATCAAAAATAGATCTAAAAATAATGTCAAGTTCTATTTTTCAAAACATGAGTATTTTTTGAGAAATTGTGTTTCAACTATAGGCAGTTTTTATTGTCTTTAAATCTTTTTTCTTACAAAACCGCACACAACTTTTTAGATTAAATTTGGATCTAAGATAGCGTAAAGGATGATTAAGAGAATGGCACAAGTCTCATGTGCGTTGAAATACCTGATAATTTCGAAAATTTAAAAACATTAAACATTTTTCGTCTTCCTACATTTACATTTGTGAAGATATACTTTTTTCTTAATGAAATGTGTTTATCAAAGACATATTCAAATAAGGTTCAATTTTTTGAAAATATGAGTTTTTTTATGTAATTTGGCAACAAACATAATCGCCCGCTCCGAAGTTACTGCGCTTCGGAACGTAACTCCAGGCAGTTGGCAGTTTGTATATTATTTCACATTTCTTCGTTCGTTTCTTACAATCGACCTTTTGTTATACATTTTCACATTAATCTTTTAGAAATTAATTCAGACCTATTTGAAATAAATGAAATAAAAATTGCTAGCCGTAAGGGAATATCAGATTGGAATGCAACTAAGGTTCGGCAACAATGACTCGGGAGCTAATGTTTGCGAATTACGTCTTACTGTTGGGACATGATTTACCTGCATGAAAAGTAGTTATAGTTGTGAAATTTGGGTTGATATTTGCTTGAAAATATTTTGTTTTTGCTCCAAATGTCCGATTTGTAATGAGTTTTACAAAAAATGACATAAGTGTTAATTCGGAGAGCAATCGTGGAGTAATAGTATTTCATAACTATTACTATAGGCGAAAAAGTACATGCTCTTTTAGCAACTCTAGTTTTAAATTGCAAATATTTCTTGCCAAATTATAAGAAAACTATTCATATTTTCAAAAAATAGACAGGAAAAAGACAGCCAGATAGGCAGGTAGGCAGACACGTTTTGCCGTCAATCTATTTTTCGGTATCAAGGACTAACAAAACATGGATTGTGGCTACACCCTGTGTTAGAGGATATTTTTCTATATTTGTCAACAGGATTTATCCACTTTTTCGTTACCAGTGTCCGGCAATAGGACATTTTCTGGCGCCAATGCGCCGTTTGCCGGCGCATGATTTCACAACTTTCTTTTCTTATGAAGTACCTTCGTAAGAGCGAGGAAGTAAAAAAGAGCTGTAAAATAAAATGGAAATTCAAAATTAACTTCTTTAATTAACATGATATTTAATTATTAGTTCAATTTTAATTATTAATTAAAATTTTAATTTATTTAATTTTAATTAATTTTCAAGTACTTGAAATAATTACAATAAACGTTTATGAATAATTTAAATTTAAATATTTTATGAATAATTAAAATTAAATTTAAATTGATTCTAATTAAAATTGAAAATATTGAAAATGTTTTTGAAGCTTCATGTACGCTAAAAATCAAAATATCCGTTTGAAGCTCCAAAAGCCTCCAGTTTGTACGATCACTCGGGGAATTTCAATTTTGGAGAAACTCCTCTGAACGGTTTAGGCGCTATCGTTGACCACAGACTGACGGGCAGACGTCAATCGATTTTTTGGTAACAAGGACCCACAAAACATAGTGTTAGGGGAATTTTTTCTATATTGAGCCACATTTATCCACATTTTCGTTACCAGGGCCCGAAAAGAAGAGTTTCTTTGCCGAAAACTTGCCGTTTTCCGGAGCAGGATTATATAACTTTATCTTCTTACGAAATACTTTCCTAAGGAAGAGAATGTAAAAATGCATGCCACAGTGGGCAGATGAACTTGCACTGTAGCTGGGTTCGTCAACCAGTTGATCGCGATCGACATGACGATGGCGAATATCTTTCCAGTAGATTCGGGTGAAAAAATAATGTAGAGGAACTGCTCAACAATATACAGGTTTAGGGTGTATAATTAATTAGGGTTATAGTTTAGAAATGACCGCTACTCAAAAAGTGAAAGATGTTCCACATTAGAATACTAACCACTTTCCAGTACTTTGGGTACATGTTTTATTTTCCTGCATTCAATAAACGAAATAAAAATGGCGAATTTAAATCTTCCTTTGTCAACCACAAAAAATGTCTAATGTCTAAATTTTAAAAATATTTAAACAATTATTGGTACAACTAACATTAACTTGCATTCCTGTTTGCATTTGGCACTTTCAAACTACGAACCACAATTTGGGAACGAAACGGATCAGCTCTTCCAGTCTTCTCATTAATTTCATCGTCTAAATTAATTCGTCTCATTTATTCCCTCGTCTACGTTAACATTGTGCTTCAAATTTTTAACTGCAAGTTGGGTATAATTTTTACTCACCTGATGATTCATCAGTTGTACAAAAAATGTAACTTCCGACTTTTACTTTTTGGTAATAGTACTCCTAAAAACAATTGACGCCAAAAATAGGGAAATCGTTAAATAACATCCTACATTTGGAATGGGCAACTATAATATTTTACTGAATATTTTAATAATATACAACTGAATGTTCTGTACTCCCTCAGCTACTCTATAATTCAGTTATTTTCCTCTTCGTCATCTTCCTACAACTACAATATTGAAGGTAAGATATTATTTTCTTAATGACATTTATTCTTCAAAATTAGATCTGTATATATTTTTATGTTGAATTTTTAGTAGTATGAAGTATGAGAAATTTTCACTTAATTTTGCGTGAAATAAAAGCAATTTTTAAAGAAGGCTCTCTCAAACACCTCTTCAAATGATTTCTTTAAACTTTAAGATAGAGCTAAATGCACTGAATAACATGACATAAACATTATTTCGATGTAAACTTTTACTTTTTCAGAAATTACACAAATGTTTAGGGTTACATTACATAACCGTTAAAACAATGCGAGAAAATATGTGCTGTTGTAGCACTCTTAATTTAAAATTAATTTTCATTTGAGGATATATAAAATAAATTAAAACGTTGTCAGGTCAGGAGAAATTGTGCATCTTCCTGATGTGCTTAATGCAACTAATGATTACGGCAAACGCCGGAAACTGTGAATGGATTATATTCGATTTAAAAATCGTCTCTTGACGGATGGCAACACGTTTCTCTTGAGCGGTGTCCTGTTACCTGAAATGAAGGTATATTAGTGCAGCTCATCGACGCGGTTTTCTTCATATAAGCCGGTACATTAGATAGATACTAGTACTAACAAGTTCTCTAAACCTAACTTACAATGTGTGAAATCTAGACAGGAGACAGAAGCCAGGAGACCGGTCAGAAGCTTAGAGCTTGCCCCGGCTAGGGCGGTGACCAGCTAATGGAGATACCTGGTTGGGGCAAACCCCACTAGCCGACAGTAGGACGCGCAGGATCTCACCATCTAGTGAGGGGAAGATCACCGCCACCTACCAAAGAAAAAACATGAACTACACGGGACTAATGACAGGAATTTTCGGCAGAAAAACTTATTACAGGGTTCTGGTAATGAAAAAGGGGATAAATCCAGTTGCAAAATTCAGAAGAAAAATTCTCTAACCAATGGTGTAGCCAGTATCCATGTTTTGTGGGTCCTTGATGCCGAAAAACGGCTGACGAATGACGGCAAATCGAAAAACGGCTAGCGGCTAAACTGTTCCGCCCATTTTTCTGCAAAATTGATACTCCCCTTCAATCTGGCCGGTGTCGCGGCGTCCAGAATTGGAAACGGATATTTTAATTTTGGAGAGTACTTTACCTGAAGCCCATGGGACATTTTCTAAATTTTCAAAAAATGGGTCCGTCGTTTTTGACTAAATTTTGTTGTGGGATAGTGTGAAGGACGCTTAAGAGAATGGTGCAGGTCTCATTTTCGTTAAAAAACTGATTTTTTGAAAATTGAAAAAGTTCAAAAATTTTTCGGAGAGTTCCTACAAGTACAATTATGAAGATAGAGATTTTTCCCTTAATGCAATAAGTTCCTTGAAGTTAGATTTTGAAATAAGGTCCTGCATAATTTCCTGAAATTTGAGTACTTATCAAGTAATTCTGTTTCATAATACATGCTGTTTCAGCACCACTAGTTTTCTTTATATTTTGTCCACGGATAGAAGAGTCGCTTAAAACAATGGTGTAGGTCTGATTTTCGTTGAACTACCTGCATTTTAAAAATGGCAAATTTAGAAATGTTGCGAGAAAATATGTGCTGTTGTAGCACCAATAATATTAGTTGCTAAGACGAGGTCCTTCAAGTATTCCTGAACACATTCAACTGTTCTACAAGTTGATTCAGACCAACTTCAGATTGATGCGGCATCCACTTCAGATTGTAGCCAACAGAAGAAGAACGTTTCAAACGAACTGCCGCACGAAGTGCAAAGGGAATTTATCTTCCATCGTTTGCAGACACTAGAGACACTGAGGTGTCTTCTTATAACCATTTATCAGGAAACTACATCTCCGTAAACTACACTCAATCATCAATGAATTATCATAATTGAATTAATTCTTCTCATTACATCGTTTAAAACACATTTTCCTTCTTGACCCTATAAGTGCATATTGTAAAGAAACGCTGCACTCTACTTTTTAAAAAAAATCTCTTTATAATCATCATATTCTGAATGAAGATACATAAATGTCTCACGGAGACATAACAGGGACGTCAGATGCGTCAGGCGTAAATAGCAACAGGAGCGCGAGAAAACAAGTGCGACAAAAACGATGTTATTCACAGTGCGGAAAAGAGGAGCAAGGTGACGAAAGGGCAGCAAAAGTGAGTGAGAGATGGGAAATTGATTAAGAATGGCAAAGCTTAGGTACAGTGTTCTGAGCTACGCTATTGCTAGTTGAGGCAGGGGTGGGGCGGGAGGGTTGTTATTTTGACAGCGATACTATAAAATGAAATCGGCGTCGGGTTCGTTTGTCGATGTAAATAGACTTTTTACTACTTGGGATCGAATAATTCTATTCTTCAAATGTTGCGAACCACGCTTGTTTATATCTTTGTTCGTAATTAAACAATGTTCAGTAAAAGAATTAGGGATGGGGATTCTGGAGCTGAACGTGCGAAGATTGCTCTGTTCCCGCGTACGTCACAAACAGACTTTTGACAATAAATAAATACGTCGATATGATACAAAGGCGTTAAGATCACTAGGTGTCGCAGTGGTGTCTGGGGCATTTGAGACATTTGATTTTATTCTTTTCGTCAAACCAACAACAACAACAACAACAAGAAGAAAAAACAAACGAAAAACTGTACGTGACGTATTGGAGGAAAATATGATCTGCGCACGCATTGTTAATGTTGTTAGCACAAGGGAGACATTAACAGACATTTGGTACTCAATTTAAGTAAAGGTAAGTGAACGTAGAATATTCTAATTGGTTTGCAAGTGGTGTACTTTTATTTGAAATATTCATGACACGAAAAATGACCTAATGGAGCAAGTTATAGTTTTAATGGAGAAGACTCTGCAAAAGAAATTACTGAAATAAAAATTTGACTAAAATAACTTTCTAGGCGCGGCTTCTTTGAAGAGTATAAAGAATTCATGAAGTACTCACATGAAATAGCCAGGAAGGCCATGGAGATGATATCTTTACATTAGCAACGGAATACTCGCGTTGTACTGCGCAAGAGGTACTTGTTTTTATTTATATACTCTTTGTAATGTATTATCATATACGTAGTTAAGCATAATAATTCCTGGGCGATATGAATAGTTTCTTTCGGGGGACGACACGAGTCTTTTCCACATGTGTATAAGCAACGGGAAATATCGGAAAATCATGATGACGGGATCACTGAAACCTTCAGTTCACTGACGAATATACCGTGATTCCGAAGAGTTGCAATGATCTTCCCCAATTTACTGACGATTTACTGACGTTGAAGAATACTTCCCAAATGAGCACATTTAGCCCATTAGGATACAGCATAAAATACTTCTACAAGATTTTTTGGAATACATATAAGAAACACGTAACACATATAAGGTTCACGTAAGAAACAACGTGAGAAAAAATAAAATGAAAGAAAAAACAAATACCAATATCTTTAATAACAATCATATTAATTATATTATTATTATTATTATTACTGCCAGACATAGTTATGTCGAGACAGGGAAAACACGCACAACAATCGCTGCATCTCTGCAGCCATTACAAAGAACTCCTGGCGTCGAGACAGTGAGCGGAGATGGCATCTGGGCAGATGCAGAGGACAAGTTACGCGGGCGTCTTTTGCAGACGCCATCTCCACTTCTGTCATCTCACCCCTTCCATTTCTACTACAGCTGCCGTTGCTTCTGCCGTCGCTTTGATGACTCCGCCTTCCCTCCCGCTTTCACCCTCCCTCCTTTTGCCCTTCTGCCGCTCCCGCCACCGACATCAACACTCACACAAATATCAATAACACCAATACCGATACCGTGACGAAGGCCGACCTAGCAGGACTCGACGACGTCGCCATGTCCCTTACAGCTTTCACTGTCCCTTCCGTCGCCGCCGTCACCGCCACCACCATAAGGCACGTCCGCGGGGCGGGCGGACAGGGGCTGGCGGGGGCTGGTGGGCTGGCGGGGGCTGGTGGGTTGGCGGGCGGACGGGAGCGGGCGGTGGCGGGCGAGGGCGGGCGGTGGCGGGCGGTGGCGGGCGGGGGCGGGCGGGGGCGGGCGGGGCGGGCGGGGCGGGCGGGGCGGGCGGGGCGGGCGGGGCGGGGGGGGCGGGCGGGGCGGGCGGGGCGGGCGGGGCGGGCGGGGCGGGGCGGGGCGGGCGGGGCGGGCGGGGCGGGCGGGGCGGGCGGGGGCCGGGGCGGGCGGGGCGGGCGGGGCGGGCGAGGCGGGCGGGGCGGGCGGGGCGGGCGGGGCGGGTTGGGGGCGGGCGGGGGCGGGTGGGGCCGGGCGGGTGGGCGGGGGCTGGCTGGCGGGCGGGCGGCGGCGCCGCTGCACGCAGGCTGCAGTATGGCACGCGGAGCGGGCGGCAGCCGCAGCGGCGCGGACGGTGGCGGGGGCGGGGGTGGAGGCGGAGGCCTGGCTGTCGATAAGCATCGCGCCGCCGCACTTGTTAGTGGGCGCACCTGCTCCGCGGGCTCGTTATCTCCCATCCTGCGGCCGCACGCCACCGCCGCCGCCGCCGGCCCCCGCTCCCGCCGCCACCGTTTCCGTCGCCGCCGCCGCTGCTGCACGACGCGAAATTTTCAGCGCCTAAACGGGCGAAGGATGCTTTCCCGATGCGTTGTTTGCGGAAAGAAATCTTTAAAAACATATCGTGATTATCGAGCAGTCGCACGCTCCCGTGGCCCTCTCTTCCGCCCTCCTCGTCGCTCCCGCTTCTGTTTCCGTTGCCGACGCTGTCGCCGGTGCACAGCGAGAACTTTTATCTATCCAAACGGGAGAAATATTCTCTGGGGGATGTTTGCGAGAAACACGTGGAAACAGCAACTGTATATAGAAATGTTCCGCGCTAATGGCCGGCAGCAGCAGCAAAAACGCTGCTGTCGACTGTGTAGGAATTTTGGCGATCTGGAGCAGCAAAAAAAGCGGTCCTGAAAGGTACATGCATTCTGAAGCTTCTTTGTTTCTCGTGCTAGGACGTCAGCTGTGTCGTTCGCAATGACGCACTGAGTAAAGGAATACAGTAGGTACGGCGCAATATGAGATTAGGGGGAATAATCCATCCAAAATCTGCATTTTTCATTCAAAGTCGAAATTGTTCATTGCTGTTGGATTTTTCCTGAGCTCCTGGGTATCTACGAAACCAGGCACCTCTCAGTGCCGGAAGCTGCGTTGTTCTCTTTCAATTTCTGGAAAATTAGTGTTGATTGGATAGAGAGGTTTTTGTATTTCTCCCGAGTTCATGATTATCTAAACAAAACCAGTATGGCTAGAGACTGCATTGTTTTCTTTCAATTTCTGTGCATTAGAAAAGAATAATTCATCCACATTTTTGTCTGTTCTCTGCTGTAATAATTACTAGGCAATAACCAGTGATGATTGTGTTTTGTTGTTCGGAATATTTCTGTGACTTTTTGACACACACGTAAAAAAATCTTACTCTATTTGTGGCTCACTGCGTAAACGAATCTTATTATATATCGTCATAATCGACCACATGTTGGGCATGCTTCATTTCTATGCAAATGGTCTCATTTCCAGCAGAAACTCTCCGTTTTTGTGCTCACTGAATGTTGTGGTGTTCCCGCGCATGGCCCCCATCCCACTGTCAGTCTGCCTCGGCCGCAGCGGGCCACTGCTACCGAGTCTGGGTGAAATTGACTAGTTATAGCGGAGGCGCTGTCAAATACTAAAATTATTATCGATTAAATTTAGTGTACTTTGCTACCTCCTTCACCTTCACATTCATATAGCAATATTATGTCATTTTTTATTTCATATCGGTAGCCATTTATGATTCAGAAATGAACACTATTGTTATTTTAGTCACGTATTGACAAGTTATTCCACAACGTTTCGGGAACTCCATTTTCCTCATATCAGGTGTACTACATGCATCATTGTATTGGTATGCATCAGTGCAATTGTAGTGACATCAGTAGATACCCTAAGCCACTCTCCGGTGTCTACATGTGTGAAACATGTTTCCCAATTCATTGTTGGGTAAGTAAAACTCAAAAAACACAATCCGGATATACCCCTCGTAGTTAACCCCCTTGCTTTCGGTCGTGCGTGGTTTCGGGTTCGATATCCTTCTCGATTTCTTCGTTTAACATTCTGTTGGTAGCTGAAGAAGTGCCCGAAAATAGTGTTAATTAATTTTGGTCAATAAAATAATTAGTAGTTTTCATTCGAATTAAACGGGATGCTCAAAATAAGAACCAACCGTCAAAATTATTTTCTTAAAAAATGCCTATTTAAAGATATTTTTATAATACAAGTGATGAACAGGCAACGACTCTTTACTTCCGCAATTGATACTTAGCACTATCTTGGTCCGCTTTCATTTTCCTACAGTCGTCTTTGCCGCTCAATGAAGCTTTTCTTCAAGTTCCTTTTAAGTTAATAATTATGATGTACACCGAAGATTTCCTTTTTCTACGCGAACTCTAAAATCCTTTTTACGCCCCCCGTTTTGGAGTATGATTTCATTTTAAAACTTCTTCCGGTGGGAACACAATGAGCCTTATTTCATTATCCCTTATCTCTTAGAATTCAGCACAATTATGAGGGACCCGTGCGATTTCTGCCTCGTTGTGTCGCGAGCCTCATACCGGACCTCCGGGCTGGGCATCTCTGAGCCATCAACAAGGAAATTAGCACTGGAAATCAGCAAGGTAAACACTTCGACCTCAGGTCGTGGATCCGGGCTCCTTCATGTCGCCCGAGAATTTATGAGATATGAGACAAAGAAATGATAGTATTTTGGCGTTTGACAATAGGAAACAACACACTGAGCCAAACTACATCCGTTATATTTCCTTCCAGCTTGGGACGGATCGAAATATTAATTTTGGGTTCATATGCGAAGAATCTATATCTCATGTGAAGATAATAATATGAGATATAGAAGGACCAACATTCTTATTCAATTTTGTTTTTCTTCTTGCAAAAGATATACAGTAACCGCTAATTAACACGAATTCCAAGGGACCGAATTATCGGAGTTTGTTTATGAATATTGCGTGTTATCCAAGTTTTATACATGTCCGTATTACCGTAATTCCTTACCGGAACCTAAGTTTGTTCGTGTTGCGGCAAAGTTCGTGTTGTGGCAAATTCGTTAAAACGAGTTCGTGCTAACGAGGGTATACTATATATATCTTTTCAATAAGCTCATCCTTAGCCTCACGTCCAAATTTAAAAAATTTTGCCCTCTGAGATGGAACGGACAACACACTGTTCGCTCTTCTCTGCGCACACCGCGTCCTCGCACCCAAACCAGAGCTCCGGGGCGCCGCCGCGGATGCAACAGCAGCAAAACAGTAGCGGCGCGGAGTTGTGGGTCTCAGGCGGTGGGCGGCGCGGCGGCGGCGGCGGCGGCCGGAGATGGCCCTTGCCGCGCGCTGCGGGCTCCGAAACGAATCCGGTCCGGCCCCGCCGCCGCCGCCGCCGCAGGACCCCGTCCGGCCTGCAGGCCGGGCGGCGACACGCAACGCCTCGCGAACTGGGGACCACACAGCGGCCGGTAACCCGGGAGCCGAGCGCGGGCCCACCACGGTCGCTACAACTGCCGTCGCCCGCCGTCCTACGCTGCCGCTACGCCGCTGCCTTATCGTCGCCCCCCCCCCACCGTCCCGCCTCTACCTACATCACATTCGCTACACCGCCTCCGACCGTGTCCCCGCCCTCGCCTCTGTCAGCAGCACCGCCAATGTCACTGTCGCTCTCGGCAAAGCTTCTCCATTGTCCCCGTCCCAGCCACAATATATGCAGTCGTCATCGTAATCGCCGCTGCCATCCACCATCACCACCACTGCTACCGCTACCAGTCACCTCCTTCTCTGCTTCCATCTCTCTTTCTGCCTCGGCATCCACGTCGACCTCCCTTTCTGCCTATAGCTCCCATTAGCGCGTTCCCCTTAACATGGCTAGTGTGATCAGAATATAATGTGGTGTGAAGTATATTATCGTAAGAGATTAAAAGAGGTTGTAGATTATTTTATTTAACAATATATTTCTCGACGGCTTGCTGCATTTTTTGTATCTGTATACATAATACTGAGGATGGCAGCAAGTGCACCCAAAATAAGCTGTTTCTGAAAAATACGATGTGTGATCGAAATGGTTTCAATCCCTATGTAAAGCAAATTTGCCCTATTGCATGTAGACTGTTTGACTTGTTAATAAACGATTTTTAAGAAGACCGTTCAATATCGTCATCCTATGTGTGTTTTTTATGTATGCTAGGGACCAAGTGACAGGAAAAGTGAATGTGATAATCTAGGCAAGAGCAGCGAAGAAAACCCGGAAAGGAATTTAAATTATTATGATAAATCTTATTCACTAATGTATTTGCTATAGCCAAAATACAAAAAATACAACTGATACTAAATAAAATATGGGAAGCATCACTAAATTGCTAAATTCATTTTGAAATTTAAAATCCCTAGTCAGAAGGAGTGTGGAAGCGGTGTAATTTTTATATATCTTTCTTGAAATATAAGTAACTGAATTTTATCTAACTACACTATTATATTATGTTATTTTGGTTAACCTATTACTAAATTTGTTTTATCTAATTAATTTCAATTCACATGATATGAAATACGCAACTAGTGGTGCTGATGCAATACATATTCTCGTATTAGTTCCAACGTTTTCGTAATATTATAATGGTGCAACGCGGAAGATTTCACTGAAATTCATTTTTTTCATTTCTGAAATTTCAAATTGTAATGAAAACAGCATGTATTCCAATGAATTTAGTAAACGTGTCGTATAATAATAAAAAACGTATAAAAATATATTTGTCTGGCTGGAATTTCAACTTGAAGAACTTAAAGGGACATGGAATCATTTTGCGCTCAAAAATAGTTTTTTGGTATTTTATTTTTCATTAATCAATATAATTTTCCCTTTAAATTGGCGAATGAAATGTTAATGTCATTGTACAAGTATGTTGTTCTATTATTTATATGTTAAGTCCTTTCCATTGGTTTTAGGTGCTAGCTCCAATACTTTGAGGTTTTGTTACATAATGTGTAGCGCATAAATGCTGAAAGACTTAGACATGAAGAAAGTAAACTGAAAACTTTATATTGTTGAGCTAGCAAACATTAAAAAATTTCTCAACTGGAAGTAGCTATTAGAAAATGATTATTCTAAATGAGGCACGATATCGCGCTGGCGTGTTCTGAGGGTTGCGTCGTTTAAAGCCCATTTTCCGAAAGTAGATATTTTTTATATTCAGTTGTCCATTTCTCAGCTTACATTTGTAGTGGGAAACGGAAATTTTCAGGAGTTAATAAAGGTCTCCTACATCTACTGAAACATTTTTTCTAACTACTTTAATATTATCCATTATGGAACTTTATTACTAAAAAACGTATTAAAGAATTGCATTTTTCAAAACCATTGTTTCAGTTTAATTATGCATAAAATATCTGCTATCCTTAAGAGATTTAATAAGCCTTATTTCAATAGATTTTGAATTTGGATTTAAACATGTAACATTGCCAGGGTAGGGCATTTCATTTCCCCTTAAGTTTCCGGGCCCAGCTATTCATAACACCCCCACAGTCCTTGGATTATCAGCGATAAGCAATATCCTCAATATGATGATTTTTTCGCAATTATTAATATTTTAAAAATAACCAGAGATTTAAATGATTTACAGGCTTAAAATTTGAAAACAACAACAAAAACAAAACAACAACGAAAGAATGACAAAATCGGAGAATTAGAAAGAAAACTCTAGCTTCCATTGTGTGAGACAAATTTTAAGAACCTCTAACCATGAAAATTTTCGAAAATTCAGAGAAACCTTTACCGCACATTCATGCGGGAGAACTTATGGGCATAATTTGTTTTATAGGGCAAATAAAACTAATTGAAGGTGTAAATGAGATCTTTCTCTTTAGGTATTTTGAAAAAAATTCATGACTATTACGCGAAAATATTCATGTTTTGAAAGGAAAAACCTGTACAAAATAAGTAAATATTTAATTTTAAAAACTACCTATAATTAAGAAACCAGTGGCGCGACAGAATCGCACAGACTTTCGCATACTAATTAGCATACTAATGTATTTACTCTGAGCTAACAGGTCTGGGCTTTCAGATTTGCCCATCCCACTGCTAACTGTTAAATATCATCGCCTAAAATATATTTTTTCACTTTTCTAAATTTTTCGCTCTTTAATTGTATAACTGAAATATGACATTAAGAATATTAAAGAACAGTGAAACCTGGTTATACGCAATTTCTCGAAGAAAAAGCTAGTGTTTTGGAAAAAGGTTTTTGGGCGTTTCTAAAATTGCGGCAGTTTCGAGCTCATTTTTCCCACAAAGTTTGAGATTTCGACAAACTTCATAAGAAAAACTCTTATATATTAACATTTGGAGTACTTGTACTCACATTATGCAATAAAAAATTCCCGTAAGTATGAAACGATAGTAACAATTATTTTTAAAAAATGTGTAATTTTTTGGACACATCAAAAAAATATATCAAAATTGCGTTTATGTCATGCCATTTAGTGCATTTAGCGACGCCTCAATTATACTACCTATAACGGCGTATACGAGAAATCAAAAACATATTTTCGGTATCAGAAACCAAATACATATATTTCCGTCAAAATGCAGACATCAGATTTTTGAAGCATGAATTTCTGTATATTAGTAAACTATATATATTAGTAAACGAGAAAGTGTAACGACATCCATTATTTTTAATATTGAAAATACATAAGATGTATTGTTAATTACGCACATTTATATGTTCATGAAAATTACTTTTTCTTACACGACTGCCCACTTCCTCCCTCATAACACAGTTGGGCTCACCACCACGGTTTATGACTTCTGCAGCTCTTTGCCAAAAGTTTCTTCAATTTGCGTGCCGTCAGAGAAAATATCATTCAATATTTTAACAGCTAGACAGCCGTGGGAACACACCTAGGGAGCCAGTGAATATATTGGGTCGTTTAATGGAGTTTACTATATTAACATATTAAGATTGTGCACTCGGGAAATTTGCCTCAAAGACTACCGATCTTGTCCTCTTCATTTTTCATTCCATTGTCTTGTTGTCCATCTCGGGTGTTAACCGAAGGTTTCGTTTAAACATGTTTTACTGAGCAATAAAAACCTCAGACCCCAAAGATGTCTGGATATGTCCGATGAAACTCCTTGGATTCATCATTTAAATGTAAGTTTTGGTCGTTTACACCACATCTAATTTTCTAAATTCTCAAAAATAATTGGTATCACGAAAATTCTTCGGTTAGTGGTTTTATGAACAATAAACAACTTGTCGTAAAAACTGTAACGCGTGGTTTCTGACATCTTTTCTTTCCAGCCAGCAGAATATTATAATGCAAATTTTATAACTTCCTTTACATTTGTTAATGACATGGGATAACATTAATGTGTACCGGAGCATGTCAAGTGCAGGAAATTCTAAAATTATTCGGATTTCGTTTGGGAGAACCGTACTGAAGAGGTGAAAGAGAACCAATGAGTATTCGTGGTTTTGAGAATTTGTATTTTTTAATTAAGAGATTTCTCATTGCCATTATAGAAACAGTTCAACGAAATATTGAAGTTTAATCTTCCGTTTTACGTTCCGTTACCACCATCAATATTATAACTCAATATATACTAAATGGGTGCGATGAAGGAAAAACATTTTTACGATAATCAAATACCATGAAATTTTCATAATACTAATAAATATTCCTAAAACATTCGTAGCATTATAGTTTTCAAAAATAAGTGCAATTTCTTCAGAGTTCTTTGTGTCAACAGTTCGTTATTCTTAACCCAACAATTGAAACCAATCATAATATATTAAAAATGAATGGTCTGCAACAGCAAATATGCGGCTGAACAAAATCACATAAAATAGTTTTGAAAAAATTATAAGCACACTGCCAAAAAACAACAAAAGTCTATCGTATACGACTGCAATGAATTAAATATGTAAAAAATAGTCTTCACCAACACTACAATAACATAGTATAGTATAAACGGGAACAGAACAATTCTTTAATATAATATAATAAATATTAAAAATAGTTGTTCTGTAACGCAAGCCATGAATAACAAATATTTACTGGCGAGCCGCCTCGTCCTTGGAGCCTTGCAGTCGTATAACGTCGTTAGCAGTGACGCACATAGTTTGAGAATTCAGTTGGTACGCGCGGTGTGAGATTTGTAGAATAACACAATTCAAATATTTATATTTTTCAGCCAAAATTGAAACTTTCATTGTTTTTGGATTTTCTCGAGTTCCGGTTTTCTATCGAAATGTAGGCACACCTTGCATATCTGAGCGGCATAGTTTTCTGTCAATTTCAGTGCGCATGGGAAATTATTAAAATAGATTTTTTATTGATTTTACTTCTTTCGATTTATATGTATGTATTTTATTTAGATACAGCCATTGGTACGTATAAGTCACATAACTAAAAGACCGATGTTTTCAACATCGGAAGTATCCAGTGTTGCTTGTCTCTGTTCAGGAGAATCACCGCAGCCTCAGAGGGTTCTTCCCATATTCATCCATCATTTTATTGTTCATCAAATGCAGCATTTGATCGTTCATCAGATGAGCTGGTCAGTGTACAATAAATGCAGATTTATCCTGCGTATCGTTGTCACCGATTGAATAGAAAAAATCACAATCTATATCACGAATTTGGAATATACGGATAAATTGACGAAATACTGAGCTGCCTCTGGCCATGCGAGATGTGTCAAGGGTTTTCTTAGATATCAGAAAGACTGACAAGAAATCACTGTCGACCTTGAGTAAAATGTATATATTTGATTATGTTAATCATCAATTTTCATACCGGATGTTACGACTACATGTCTCCTACTCTGGTTTTGCTTACGACACACCTGATGTCATGCGTCAAGAAGGAACCCATTTTCCACACACTCGATGGCTGTTTTTCGCTGCTACGGTCCACTAGTTATGTCTTACTTATACAATGATGAAAGCATGATGATACTCCTGACCACTAAGCTTTCCCCAAACAAAATCTGTGATATAATATTTCCATACTTACATGTTGCACAGACCAGTTTATCATGGGATTGCAGGAAGCTTACCTGAAAAAAAAAGATATATAATTAATATTTACGTTCACAATATGTTTAAAGGCGCCATATGATGATGCAGCATATAATGAACACTTTAACAAAATACATACGTTAAATCCACACACTTATGTTTTGTTTCTCTACGATTATAATACATGCTGTAGTTATTAAATAATAAACTCCATTCGTGTACTAATGAAAAATGCTCTGTATGCTTTTTATGTTCATGTAATGTTCACCATTTAATACTTCGTGTTTTCTTTCATTTTTTAAACGATGATTTGCATTCTTTTAAATATTTATTGATGTCAACCTTGAATTTGCGATCCAGAAGAATTCATGTAGGAATTTCCGGAAGATCCATAATACGAATAACGTGTGTCCGTTTCACGTAAAAACACAAAGGGAAAGAGAACAATGGCAGCGCATAAATTGCTTTTAAAATATAGCTTAAAAGCGTGTGAACCACATATGCGTCACGCGTCCATCAACATTTTCCGGAATTGTATTTAACCTCCGGTCGCGCTTCGAACTCTCTCTAATGAAGTCGAGAGCGGAACGTGGCTCGAGTGCTCATCGCATAAAAGAGAAATAAAATTGTTAGATTTATATTGTATAACGTACCAGATCGGCACACTTCGGCCGAAGAAATCTTAATTACCAGCGCGCGTTGACTGGCGGTGCGTTGCGAACTTGCCGCTGGGTTGGAATCCTTTATGTGGAGTTCTCGTCTTCCTTCTGACACTTCACACATAGCGTTATAATTGGAGTCTTTTTAGCGGTATTAATTATCTTTTCATCGTACGCGGAGGAAATTTGCAGCATTAATTCGAAGGAAAACACTGCACCGAGGATTGTGAGCGGATGGAGCCGGATGTGGTGAACCCGTGATAAATGCCAGAACCACACGTGCCAGGTGTGGACCACGGAAGGTAAACAATGGGAATTATTTAGGGGAATATGCACAATCTGCTAAGCACATGTTGATTTATGTGCACTTGTGTTCATGGGTGCTGATTATTTACTGGAGTTTCGGATATGACCAGAAAAAAATATGAATGCGATTTACTCTTAATTTTACACTAAAATACTTGTATGTTTGTGTTACTTTTAATCAATAATGGAACCATATATACATTAGATTATCTTTCAAAGTTTTAATAGCGAAAAATCATTCGCTGAAATTGGAAAAGATACACGTTGCACATATTCCTACCGACGGTGGCTTCAGTATCGACGGTGGCAGGATTTTCGACACCAACTACATAGCTAGGTCGAATTCAGCCTGTCTGGAGGAGAATTTCGTCGAGAGCTCTCATCGGTAGTTTTCCGCGGATTTTCCCATTAACCCCAAGCCGGAGCAGTACTCTACCGAACGGGCCACGGACCGTTCACGATCTTTCCTTTCTCTTCCTTGTCTATACCCTCATCCCTTTCTTCCACACCCACCCACCCACCTACACACGCACACACACACACACACATGCACACACACACACACACTTACATGCACTACTCTACAACACATGTCAGGAGACCAGTTGGGAGCTTAGATCTTGCCCCCTCTAGAGCGGCGCTCCATTTGTAGGAGATTCGTAGTTGGGAAAAACGCGATAAAACATGCACTACACTTAGGGGAATAATGACCACAGCAGTGGACGCGCCCGAAAAAATCAATCAATAAATCAACCAATTCTAAATGGAAATGGGAGGGGACGGGCAATGCGAAAGTGAACAGTAAATTAACTTGAGCTACCTAAATTTATTGGTTCTTTTATAGTAGAATAGTTACTTGATAACTAGAGCAGAAAAAGTGATGTAGAATTCACTTCTGAGTTAACTGTTGGGGAAGGTATATTCACCGGAGGGATCATCGGACTTTTGTTTTTTAATGCCGAATGTTATCCACAAATACTTCGCGGAGTGCAGATGGAAATGGAACACAGACACCTTTTGAACACCTGCAGCCAATTCTAAATAATTTAGAATGGGAAGAAGCCCCCCCCTTTCTTACTGTGGATTGTTTACGAGTCTCTTTGAATGCAACATCTGATGAATGGATTGGCGGACGCGTGTGTGTAACGGCCTCCACATTCTCCAGATCTTACCCTGATAGACTTTTTGCTGTAGGGTACACTAGAAAATGGGTATTTTGTAAAGAATCGAGATGTGGAACGTTTCAAAGGACGCTTCCTATTGAATTTCAACACCATCAGCAGCAAACAAATTTTTGAAAAAGCATAGTTACTCAAATCATGAGCAAACGAAATTATTTCCGTATGCTGGTGAAAAATGGGTTAAACATATGTTGTATTTAAAATCTATTTACGTGACTACTCTACATAGAAACCTCTTACAATCGTATGCCAGATTATACTGTACAAATTTCTCTAGTAGATAAATTGAATTGTTTTGATTTATTGATAAAATGGCAAGATATTTCTCGGCGTTCGTTTAGGATTCTAAATGTGTATTATCTCCTCCCCCAAAACTATACATGTTGTTTCTTGCTGTTTTTGGAATGCAATAATTCGAATGTACCGGGTAGTAAGAGTCTAAGTCAAATATAGTTACATTTCTGAAGGCAGGCTTGAAGTATAGTTTATAGTTTTTCTTATACTGTTGAGTTCACATTAATGTGACAAATATACGAATCACCCTTATACTTTTTTATCCATGTATCTATATTTGGGGTAGGTAAAATGGATATGAAAAAAAAATCTGATTTTTTTCTTGGGCTCTTACTCCACGGAGCGGCAGATGCACAACATATTTGTAGCTCAATTAGCCAACGTTTCTGAATAAAAGGCGCCTACAACACGCAGTTTGAAAACACAGTAAAGATCCTTTTAGTTTGGTTGTATATATATACTATGGCGAAGCCTGGGTCTACCAGCGGCGTCCCGATCTTGAGCCATGGGTTTAAGGGGTACGTGAGGTTAGCACACAGACCAACGCCTACGCGTATATTGGTCTTCTCAACCTGAGAAGTGAGCTTTCTCATCGTTCTAGAGCAACGTGTACTGGGACATTCCAAGGAAAGCGCACACTATCATCATGCCCGACCGGGAATCGAACCCGGGGTCGCGCCTTGGAAAGAGCGAAGCACAATGAGCTACCTGTGAGGGCCCTTTAGCTTGTGGCTAGTGTATTTACTTTTTAATTTACTTAATTTCTGTAATAATGTTTTCTTTAATAATAATAATTTTTGATACGGTCTACACTAGATTCGCAATCCGCTACCGCTGCCAAGAATGGAGAGCGCAATTTCCCTCATTTGTTCCAGCTGAAGAAAATGCTACTTAAGGCACAACTACACTATGATATTCTCTAACACATAATGTAAAATTTAAAGAAGCTCTAGAACAACAGCTCCTGACTCGACTAATTAGTGGTCCTGGGAAAGTAAATAACTCAGGCAGAACTCTGACTGTACGAGCACGGAATCGGACAAAGAGAGCACATCTGATAGAAATGAAAGAATTTAGTTAAATTATCGGTGCGAAATAAGAAATAATTGGAGAAGTGTAAAAATTCACGATTGAGAAGTTACAGAGAGAAAGAAAATGTGATTCCGAGAAAAAGTTCAAACACCTAATACAAAAATATTTCGCCTACTCACACCATTTTGGTAAGAATTATTAAGGAGTGAATTCATAATACGAACAATCATCGACTCAATATTTCATTCTTATACTTCTTTTTTCGTATTAGGAACCATTACTGTTTTTGTCAATAGTATTTATATCTTTGCGAAGAACATAATGACAATAATGAAAGTTTTAACTGTCGTAACGTGAATAATCGCGAAACCTAATTCGAGGTCGGAGCCGTGATAAGAACAGATATGCAAGCATCCCAGAAAAATACATCTAAAATTGTGATCAACCGTAATACTAATTAATATTTTACTTTTTCATTATTGCTTAGAAATGCTGAAAAGTACTTTCTTTGTGTAATGAAAATTGTGGGAATTATTTCAATCCAATTTATATAATTTAAAACTCATCTTTGACTCGGCAAGTACATACGAGTAAGATTAGAACTGGTAGTGGTAGAACAGCATATACTTTCTCAAATTATTTGTAACGGATCTGCAATACTATAATACTACATCAACGTGAAAAGTTTTGCTAAACATAAAAATGTTTTCCCTCCGCTCCGAGATTCGAATTCACATCCTGTGAGTTCACACACGAGGTACATTACACCACCAGCCGCACGGCTTACTGACACTCAGATCTTAAACTTACTGACACTAAAAAACGTTCATCATTTGCATTTGCAATTTTTTTAAAAATCAGAGATTTTTATTTATATTAATTCAAGACGTTTTAAAGGACCGATTTCTCTGAAGAAACTAGTGGTGCTAAAACAACGCGTACTTCTCGCTCGTAATTTCATATAAATTATGAGAAAAGTACTAAAATTTTCCAAAATTTGTATCCGACATTATTTCAAAATCTATCCTATTATTTTTTTAAGATAGAGATTTCCCCTTAATGAAATCTGTTCCTTAAGAACAGATTTCATTAACGGGAAATCTCTATCTTAAAAAATTAGATATAAGAAGACTCCGAAAAATTTTGCACTTCTTCCCATATTACTTTCACAGTTTGATCTGTTTTTGATGTTAAATAAATAAATAAATGTGTAGAGAAGTCTGTACGCCAAAGGGAGGTAAGCGTAAACGATATCACTCTGGACCCTTCATCTCTCAGTCAAATTTTATACTTCCCTTACTTCTTCTCCTGCTTATACATGTTTTTAGCTTGGAAAAACAGCTAATCCTTTTCCGAGAAATAAATCACGTTATTCAAAAGATCTCTTACATTCTCCATAGTTGACTTTACTCCATGTACCTATTATTTATTGTATAAATTTCATATATTATGTACTATTTATAACCATTGTTTATTTTTAAGATCATAGTCTCTTCAAAATCAAAAATACATATACACATCAGTAGTACGTTAGAGATTACTTTTTAAGTTTCTCCTGATATTTTATTCAATGTTATGTAATGTTCACACACTTGAAAGACAAATTTTTTGTCGAACAAGTATCAATAAACATATTTAAAAAATAGTTTAAGCACCCTGGCGAATACTATCCCATGTGTGCCGCGTGGGCAGAAGCGGTTGGGAGGGGGTCCAGGACACCGCCCCCGCAGTGTCGCGGACATCCGCGCTCGCGGCCGCCCGCCCGCCGGCTCGCGCGGCGGTGGTTTCCTCGTCTTAATGAATTCCCCGCCACGCTGTACTGAAGACACAAATGTAGCTCATTAAGCAAGATTTCGAGGACAATAATTGCCGATGGTGACTCCTCGTCAAAGGCATGTAATTACCATGCAAGAGCGTCGCACGGCACATCCGGGACACATTCCGAGAAGCAGCGAAAGAGACCGTTACTGTCGCCATCGCGCACGTGCGCTCCGCGGCGCTCGCGCCATCACTGGCGCACGCCGCCCGTCCACGCCCCCGCCCAATATATGGACACATACGTACTCTTCGCATCCTGTGTGTAGTATACTATCGTATAGTATCGTAGTATAACGTACCGTAGTAGTTACTCTTCGTATATTATTGTATCGTTACTCTTCGTATCATATAATTACTCTTCGTATCATAACGATACTCCTCGTATCGTTGTCGTTACTCTTCGTATCGTATCGCTACTTCTCGAATCGTATCGCTACTCTTCGTAACGTATCGTTACTCTTCGTATCGTATCATTACTCTTCGTATCGTATCGTTACTCTTCGTATCGTATCGTTACTCTTCGTATCGTATCGTTACTCTTCGTATCGTTTCTCTTCGTATCGTATCGCTACTTCTCGAATCGTATCGCTACTCTTCGTATCGTATCGTTACTCTTCGTTTCATTACTCTTCGTATCGTATCGTTACTCTTCGTATCGTATCGTTACTCTTCGTATCGTATCGTTCTCATCGTATCGTATCGCTACTTCTCGAATCGTATCGCTACTCTTCGTATCGTATCGTTACTCTTCGTATCGTATCGTTACTCTTCGTATCGTATCGTTACTCTTCGTATCGTATCGTTACTCTTCGTATCGTATCGTTACTTTTCGTATCGTACCGTTACTCTTCGTATCATAGTACAGTAAACCGTCATTAACACGAATTCCAAGGGACCGAAATAATAAGAGTTCGTGTTATACAAATTCGTATTCGCCGAGTATTATAAATGTCCATATTACTGTAATCCTTTGCCGGGAACGAAGTTTTGTTCGTGTTACAGCGAAATTCGTATTAAGCGAGTTCGCGCTAACGAGGATGTACTGTATATCGTTACTCTTCGTAACCTGTGTGTAGTATACTACAAACGAAATTCCTATTTTTTATATGAAGTCTTTCAGACTCTTTGTGTTGCGGGAAACACATTACTCGTAGTTCGCATAATGACCACTAGACGTTAGGCAATTTTATAAATGCGGTGGGAAGTCTCTGGGCCGTTTAGAACGTTACTGTAACGAATTTTCCAACCACGTGCGTTCAGAGGCGGTGGATCCGAAGAGGAAGTAACGCAGCTAAGCCCGTTTGGCTATATAGTGATGCGCGCGCATACAGTTAGCGGTCCTGGCGGAAATCAGGTAAAACTATAGATAGGACTACTGAAGTATACGGGTTTTCTTTGTGAAATTGCGTTTATTAAGGGCTGGTAAAAAAAATTCAATGAAAATAATTATTTCTCGACGTCATGGTGTTATATTCCCAGGATTGCAAGGGCAAATCATCAAATAACTAGTACAATTACATCGGACGAACGTTTAAACCTCACATTTGACATGTATCGTAACATATTTGATACGCACCAAGTGGATTTTTATTCTTCTACAGTTAACACATTAATAACAATGCGTGTGTCGAAAGGAGCGCACTGATCTGCCATTCAATGATGAAGGAAAAAACCCGAGTTATGTTACTTTTTACTTGTCTAATAGACTTAGTTAGAAAGAAAAGGCGTGAATTTGTTATTACCTCCTAACAGAAATGTAATCACCTCCTAGATACCCTTCTTTATTACTTAGATTACTTACAACAGAAGAGAAATATTTATTCTTCCTCATGATTCCACTATTCACGTTTGATGGACAACATTCACTAGATTTAAATAATTTTTTCCCTTTAAAAATTGTTCAAAACTTCTACTTCACATGTCGTTTTAGTTATATGCATAAGGAAATTAATATATATATATATATATGTATATATATATATATATATTATATATATATATATATTTACATTTACTTTTTGGTTAGATTTGGAAGAACGATCCTTTATTACGAATTGTGAGGCGGCGTAGTATTCTTGATTGCCGAGCGAATCGCTAGAGTCGCTGACCAACACGTCGTCGTACGGCTTTTAACACAGAGATGCGCTGCTGTATAAATACATATACTCTCTCCCCGTTTCTCCCTCCCCACCTTTCGCCCCTCCCCGTCACCGCTTTTTTTAGAATTTATTATTTGATTGTTTTTTGCACATAGATCAGTTCATTGGACAACACATTTGTAATGATGACTTAATAATATAACTTAACACTAATACACAGGTTGGGGAAATCATCATGGCGCCTTATAGGCTCTATACTAGTTCTGAAAACAATTTACAAAGTATGTGAAATGGATATTTATTTTTGATGCGAGTAGGATAAGTGTTTTTTTACAGAGGTTGAATGGGGATAAAGTTTGGTATGGTGAATATTAGAGAAGTTATGCGATAGGTAAGTAATATGAGATCGAGATTGAATTCATTATGTAATTGGTGATTTGATATCAACCACGATGCATTCGTGATGTTGCGAAGGACTTGGTTCTGTCCTATTTTCTCTCTCTCTCTCCCTTTCTCTCTGTTAATCGCTTAATTATAATATTTGAATATAAGGTGTTGTCATTATCAGTATTTTCAATCAGTGTATGAGCAGATTTCGAAGGCTTAGCCATCATTTACCGATATGCAGTCTGGACGCCACAAATTCCACACTCTGGCTTCTAGATGTATCTGACGATGATGGCAGCCTAACGTAGTTCATATAATCCTGTTAATAACAACTGTTATTAAAATATTTAGAATGCCAAGAATACGTCACCAATAAACCAAATTTGGTAAGAATATTTCGGGGATGAATTATAACAGAGAAATTAATTATACTACCAACTTCAAATCTGCTGAAGAACATTCAAAATGACGGCCACAAACTAGATGGGAGACGAACTGGAAATCTCTTGCAACAGGTAATAAAAGAAAGATCACGAAGTAGATGGGAAGATAATTTGATTCAGGACCTAAATATTTTGGAGGATTAAGAATTGGAAGGAGAGTGCAAGAGACCGAAAAGAGTGAAGGAAAACACTTGAGCACGCAAAGATATTCATCGGGTTGTCGCGCTCAATAAAGTAGAGCTGATAGTAGAGGCAGGGAAATAAAAAACATTGAAAGTATCACGAGAATTTTGTTAAAATTTTATCAGCTACTTATTTACTGATGGCGATATCCACGAAGTTCTTCATTTTGTTTTCCTTCTACCCCAACAACAAAATGCTGAGTCTAGCACGTATGCCTACTGTTTTTACATACCACTTGTTTTTCAAATTTACAAGTACCCCGTGAGATTTTCCCTTCAATGCTCTTTATGTGGTTCCGTAGCATGCTGAAATTCTACCATCAAAGATATTCTGCTTAACTTCTGTTGTGTAAACTGGATTAAACACTTAACTGGAATATTCCCCTTGCTCTCCTGAAGTCGAAGAGCGCCAGCAAGATACTAAATCGACACACGTGAAAACAACAGGACTCTGCTAGGTCCTTTCAGACATTTGTTCTACCTACGTTCCATGTACCATTGGCATCGGCACCATATTTGGATGCACAAGAAATTTTTAGTGTTTTGCTTCGAGCTCTGGAATTTGTGAGGCGAAGGGATATGCATCGAAATCTCTATTATTCCCAAATCTTGTGTGTATTTTCCTCTTCCAAGGTGCTTATTTCATAATCCTTCCAGTAAATACCAGCTGTGATAGCTCAGCAGAAACATCATTGCCTCTGCAGCATTCGTTGCCCAAGAGGTCATAGGATCCCCGACATTGGCAGATTTTTGGCCAGCGAAATAAAAGGAGGACCTCGAATCACTTTCTTGAGAAGAATTGGGACGCGCGACTGCTGCTCTGATAGAATATTCCGTGTTTTTTCCAATCAATGAAAATGTTTTTATTATTCCATACAGTAATATCCTTCTCATATTACAATCAAAACAATATTTTTTTAGGTTTCATATGTTTATTTCTACCTTTTTTACAAAAAATAGCCAAGATAATTGCATCAAGGCAAAAAATAATAGGCAATGTAGATAAAAAGTAACGTATGTAACAATAAAAAAATATTTTGTCTGTAATATGAGGAAGATACCAGTCTATGGAATAATATTAAACGAGATAAACAATCATTTTTGGTCTCCTCTGTGTAACAAGAATTTTTTTTATTTTATGTTGTTATTTTTTCAGTTGGTAAGTACAGATCTCTATAGAATAAGTTGGCCCTCGGTTTGTATAATCATTACAGAAATCTCTGAAGCGGTGTCAAGAAATATTAAAAAGTTTATTAAATTCCCTTCATCTGTTGCGGCGTTGAACCAGCGGCAAATAGATCTTTTTAATAAAGCAGGTTTCCCTGGAGTTATTGGAGTTGTTGATGGGACACATGTTCCCATTAAGAGTCCTGGCGGAAGTAATGCAGAAATATTTAGGAACAGAAAGACGTACTTCTCCAAAAATGTGCAAATTGTCATTTGTTCCAAAGAAGAAATCTTGGACATGGCTGTGAGATGGCCTGGTTCAGCTCATGACAGCAGAATCTTTGAAAATTGTGTAATTCGAGTAAAGGTAAGTGAAGGACAATTACCTGGATATTTACTAGGGGGACAGTGAATATCCACAGATTAATTATTTATGCACCAGTCCTACATCCTACCACACAACCAGAACAAAACTACAATAATGCCCATAAAATAACGAGAAGTGTGGTTGATAGAACTATTGGCACATAGGAAAGACGTTCTCCATGCCTTTATTTTGAAATGCAAAATACATTGAAAAACATCACAAGAATAATAACTGCTTATGCAATTTTGTATAATATAGGTATGAAGGCGGGAGATGTCTGGGATACTGAGGAACTAGAGGGAAGAGGAGAATTCGTCGAGATTCCTGTGCCACCCATTGCAGAAAATAACAGAGGAGATGCAATTAGACAACATTTTATTGAACAACATTTTAACTAGAAACATAACAATTGTGTTTGCATGTATTAATAAATTACGTTTAAAAGATTAATATTGATTTCCTTTGTTAAGTTTTGAGTATTGTTCATTTGTAGATGTATTATTTTGGAGATTTATTTGTAGAATTCTGAAAGAATAAGCAAATGATAGTTTTATGAGATTTCTATTTTTTCCTTTTCCTACGTTTACAGTAATTTTCTTCGTAGAATATTGATTTCCAATTGTCTTCTTGTAGCTTGAAACTCCTCCTCTCTTCTTGCATTCTCTATTTGTTCTTTGATTAAAGTTATCCGCAATTTTGCTCTTCCGTCCTAATTTCACCCAATTCCTTTTCTAAATTTAACATGTAAAGAACTCTTTCTGTTCGAAGTTCTGTTTCATATTTTTTTCCCTCTTTTGTGTTGAAGTTTGCTTATTTGCTTTATTTCTAGGAGTTGGGGGTAGGTGCCTCCGCATATATTCTATTAGTTAGTTTTTCACTTTTTGGAACGAGTATATCTTCAGTAATTGCAAACCCAATGCATACATTGTTTTCCGCAAGCTGTATGGTATTAGAATCAATTGTATCTGTAATTTCAATATTAATTCCGCATGAATCGAATTCAGGGTCAGGTGCGAGATGGAATTTTTTGCTGGACCACCACCAGTTCGCAATAAGTTTCCTTTCTCACCAGCGAATTCTCCCTTCCTCAGAAATTTAATATTCTCCCAAAGCTTTTAAAGTTGTTCTGCATTCCTGGAAATATTTTAATGATTTGAATTATATTCTGCTGCAATTATTTTCCTAGTGTCCTTCTTCTTACGTGCTGAAACTGCACCTGATTGTCTGCTTTCAACAATGTTTTTGTATTTCAATACAATTTCCCGCAGTTCACCACGTTCTTTCACTGAATATCTCCTTCCTTTAGGCATTTTACTAAATATGCAAAATTGGAAGAATTCTGGCAAAACCAATTATCCGCACACGATAATTGAATTTAATTGCCTTATTTTCCGTGGCGAGACTCAGGCCATGAGGCCTACTCTTCCGCCTGACCACGCAAATTTCGCTACACTCCTTTCGCCAACTAACGGAGAAAGAAGGTATTCCTTGGGCGACGAAACAGGCGATTTTTGAATTTAGCTCAGAGGCGTCATTTAGGCTAGAGGATCTTTTACATGCAGTAAATCTACTAACACGGGAGAGCTGACTTTACTTCCCTTCCGAAGAAAGGCGTACGAAGGATTTTTTCGCCCCTAAAAATCCATGGCTTCGATCGGGTTTGAACGCGAACTTGGGTATAACAGTCCGATACGCTAACCGTTACACCATCGCCGCCACGCAGCGAACTGAAATTTATTTTTCCTTTACTGTCGACACGTCTGTCGATGAAACCGGATGTTATTCACACGATTAAAAGAACCGCCAAAATTGTAAACAAGATTGACAGGGCCTTCTAGATTCGCATCTAGTAACCAGTAAAGCAATGTTGTCAAATGTTATACTATGAAATATCGCCTGAGTGTGACTCCGGGATAAGTGGGGTCTATGAACTGTCATAAGGGTCCACTGACTTTAAGTAAACTCTT
Source organism: Acheta domesticus (assembly GCA_031308135.1). Lineage (NCBI taxonomy): Eukaryota > Metazoa > Arthropoda > Insecta > Orthoptera > Gryllidae > Acheta > Acheta domesticus. Next base: position 280,013,746 of record JAHLJT010008446.1, on the reverse strand, counting down.
ATTACTTAAGCGTTTATTTATCGTATAAGCGTCGACTATGAATACGGCCCATAGGCACATGTAGACCACGCTGCCTACATGGCGCTGGTTCTGTCGGCCATGTTGTTAGCGTTGTAGCTGAGCAAAACAGTGCACGAGTGTTATTTGACAGTGTGTTGAGTGTAAAATTTATAGTTACTCAATTATACTTGAAATCTGGGTTGATCCCGACTGTACGGTATCCCTCGCTGTAACGGCCTCCTTAATACGTTCTCATGTATCGTACCGATAGGCGATTTTCATGGCTCGTAAAGTTTTGAGACGCCCTCATGCGCTTTGTCCCCGCCGCATTCTAATATCAAATTACTTTCGAAGGTATGTTTTTTCGCTTCGGTCGCCCCGATCCAGGTCAGGTGAGGCTGAATTGGAAAGTGAATGTATGACTATGAAGGTATGATAAAATATGCTCATAAATTAAATTTGAAAAGTTTGTCCCCCAATATTTTTGAAAGACAAAATGTGCGATATGTGTTGGATGTTTTCAATGATCATGTGGTGCAAGGTTTAGTAGATATTGGTTTTCAACATGAGCCTGAAAATTTTGAGGGTACAGGAGAATTTTTGAAACTGATTCAAAATTGGTGGAATATTGTCAATGTAAAGAGTTCATTCATAGATGAGCGCTCCATAAATTCACTGCAGAACACACTATTGTTGAATCAAGATAACATACAATATTTGGAAAAGTTCTTGGTTTGGTTAGATAATTGGAATGAGTTGGGTTTGATGTCTCACAAAATGACAAGGGAGACACATTCAGCCGTATCTCATACAACCCATGCGTTGATGGAGCTGACTAAATATTGTTTCAGAATAAAATTATCATTATATTTTGCCTGGTAAAATACAGACAGATTCATGAGAAGCTCGTTTTGGCAAATACAGCACTATGGCAGGATCACAGTATTTAGTTTCATTCAGATTTTTGAAGTAGAGTCTAAAATAAGAATTCAGAATCTTTTGCTTTTAACTTTAAAGCCTCATACATATGGAGAAGTAATAATACCACTATCTACAGAAACTGAAAACAATGCCATAGACGTCATGGTCAATAAGAGCTGTTCTGTAATTTTAAATCTTCTGTACACAGAAGAAGACTTTGAAAACACATCATACTACTTGTTCTTGGCTGTCCGGAATGAGCCGCGTCTCAGTCAGTTTTGCTGACGTTTCGGCCATCTTGCTGTGGCCTTCTTCAGAGCTATACTTCTGCCGAGAGGCTAGCGTGTCGCATAGATATAGGACGGGGTGCAGGAGATGATAGGTCGCAGCGGCGACCAATGGGAGGAGGGCAGGTGGCCCGCGATTGGCGGAGAGGGAATGGAGCGATACTGGGAGACCTGATAATGTTGGAGGAGGGAAGATGGTTGGAAAGGGAAGAGGATAGAAAAATGAACAGGACAGACATCTGGAAATTGCATCTGCGTGGACGGAGACGGGAAAAAAAGCCGAAAGAAACCGGGCGAAAAAGCAGCCACGTCATTGGCCGGCCGCGGGGGGGTGTCTCCGTGGGGCGCGACCGTATTGGCGGGGAACGCCGACCCGCCTCCAGGTGATTCTCTGAGTTACAGTGCTCCGGGGGTGTGAGCAACTTTGCTAGTGAGCTGATTGGAGATAGCCGATAAGAAGAGAAAGGAGCTGATTGGTCAAGCGGCAGCGTTGATTGGTCGAGCGTTACGAGGGCGACGGGCCGAGCGGAGAGCGCCGATTGGTCGAAAGGAAGGGCGCTGATTGGTCAAGTAGTAAGAAGCTGATTTGCTATAGCTGATAAATAGCAATATTCTACCAGAAGAAACAATTAAGTGAGTAACTTAGTTCCGCAAAGAACATACATCTTAATTTGCGCGTAAATCAAGTAGTGGCAATTACATTGAACTGTAAGAGTATTTGATATACTGAACTGAGTTTTCTGAAGATCTATATATTCTTGAAGACCCTGGAAGATTATAACTCAGATTAACAGGAAAATTAGTAAACAGAGATAAATTGAGAATAAAATAAGATCTTGTAAATACTTTGTAAATACTGTAAATATTAGAACTAGAAACACCTTGAGATAACTTTTTCAATTAAAATCTGAAACTACAACCAGATTAAACTGAAATTAAAATCATTAATCATTGTCCGAAACTGAGGGAAAACACTCCCCCACCAGAAGCAATCCCAAATGCCTTTTGGCAATACGTCATTCATGCAACAAACCAAGTATGAATACCCCGAAATCACATCACTCAAAATGCATTGACGCTGCATGTAGTAAGCTACCAGCATCTTCATTTTTGCATATCCCTAAGACAAACAGTGAGGATATCTCAAACGGCCCAAATAATATACAACAATCAACTCATGTAATCTCATCAGACCCAGAGTTAAAAAGCATTAAAAAATCAACTGACACGCAAATAAAAATCTATCAAACCAAGCGAAAATGTCTACTCATAGACAAAAATCGCAAAATCAAGGTCCAGATCATCTAATACCACGAGTTATCATCACAAATAAACCAGATACAGGAGATAGTATCTTTGAACAAAATCACACCAAAAATAGCCCCAATGAACAAACTACATCCAATGTTGACATTGAATCAAGCACAAGCTCTAACTCAATGGAAATAATACAAGACATTACTCACTTGAAGAAAACACAACCAACGAGCAAGACAGCTCAAAAGAATCGTGGTCCTGCCCCAAAAAGTTCTTTAGAACTCGACACAAATCACCGGCGAAGCAAATCCCGACTGCAAACAAATTCAATATTTTAAATGAAAATCCCGATCTCATCATAGAAGATCCAACTCCACCTGAACAACTACTGTCAGAAGAAATAGACACTACATCATCTAGTCAATCTCACAACAATAATGAAGGACGCTGATCTTCGCAAGAAAACTAACTCCAACAAAAATTCGCAAAATAGTTTAGGAAACAAAAAAATCCAGATTCCAATCCATTGGAAGCTTCTACATAGATAAAACAACCATCACAAATCCAACTGGGATTATTAAATTTCTACAAGCACATTGTCAAAAACCATTATTTGCCCAGATAACGACACAAGCACTGATCCTCAGACCAGGCAGCATTGATGATCATAACACAATCGAAAAAATGCTGTCAAATACTAGAAACTATACTGAATTAGCTTTCTACTTCCACAGAGCTACACCAGAAAGGAGATACAAACTAATGATCAGAGGATTAGATATAAATATGAACTGTGAAGAGTTACGCGCTGAAATTCAAGCTTCAGGAATCAAAGTCCACCACCTTAGTGAGCTCAAACGAAAATCTATCGACAACAAATTAGTACCCCTTGGCATTTACACAATTGAATTTAACCACAACCAAATTACAGAGTTGAAAAATATTAAATATTTGGCGCACTATAAAGTACAATTTGAGGAGCCAAAGGACAAACACAGAATACCCTTCTGCGTCTTATGTGCCTCCTGGGGACATACCAAAAATGGTTGTAGAAGACCACCCAGATGCATGGGATGTGCTGGGGATCATTCCTCGATAAATTGCCCAATCACGGATAAACTTAGCACTAAACCGAAATGTGCAAACTGTGCTGGAGACCATCCAGCAAACTACTCTGAATGCCGTTTCCACTTAGAGGCAAAATTGGCCAGGCAACAACAACTTGAAAAACTCAAGCAGAGCAGAGAAAGACAGAATATCCAAAACCAACACAACAAAAATATATCTTCAACCACTGATTTTTCCCATCTAACAAAGGCGAAAAATACAAATAACCCACCCTGGATTAATAAAGATAACAATGAAAACAAAGAAACAACTCAAAACCCAGAGAATCTTCAAACATTAAGCAACCAAAGCACATTTGGAGAATTCAAAGAGCTCCTCGACACCATAAAAGGACTCAACCTAAGAAAAATTATAGCAGGCATTAAAACCAAAATCAACATATTTAAACAACCAGGAGACATCACTACCAAAGCCTTTACGGCACTTGAAACCATTGCAACTCTTTTCTAAATGGCTCCCATATCAAACAGATTGTATCATATAATATCATGGAACGCGAATGGCACCCTTATAAAAGACAAAGTTCTCATGATCAATTCTGCGCTGACTACAATGTAGCAATCTTACTACTACAGGAAACTCACCTATCATCAAACAGAAATTTCAATCTAAAAGGATACCACATCTATCGTAATGATAGACAAACTGGTCCAGGAGGAGGCACGGCTATAGCTATAAGAAAATCTTTACCCCATACGAGACTTCCAACACCCCAACTAGATGAAATAGAAGCTACCATAGTAGAACTCGGTAGTTACGGGGCCAGTTTCCATCATTTCTGCCTACAAAAGCCCCCAAAAACCTCTAACCACAAAAGATCTAAATGCCTTATTTTCAGATGATTCTACAGTCATTATGGGAGGAGGCATCAACGCAAAACGTCTTGAATGGGGCTGTCACTGTAATTCCACAGCAGGAGACATTCTGTACCAATATCTAGAATCACATCATTCAATCTCTATTCTTCCCCCAACAGGCCCAACCTTTATCTACAGAAACACTCCTTATGAAATATTAGACTTCATTATACACTCAAACTCACTCCTACCCACCACCCCGAGGCCACTCTTTGAACTGCGCTCTGATCACCTACCCATCCTAATAGCTATTTATCTAGGAGCTTTCCCCTACTCCATCCAAAATTCCAACAAAAAGACCACAGATTGGGCAAAATTTAGAGACAGAATTGCTCACAAAATTAAACTGCAAGAATCTGGACCTCGCACACCTTTGGAAATAGAAACTCAACTTAAAAGTTTAAACTATCATATAAATACTGCCTTTAAAATTGCCTCTAGCTCACAAGCAACTCAAGAAAAGGAAGCAAGTTACCTTCGTATATTCTCCAACAAATCTAACTAAGAAAAGCACAGCGAAAATATTGTCGATCGCGAGATCCAGCTGACAAAGCTATTTTCCAAAAAACCAGAAGAGACGTTTCTAAAATCCTTGCTGATTACAGATCAACAGAATGGGAAAAATTTCTCACTAAGGCAGACGTTAAGGATAGAAAAGATATATGGAAATTGCAGAAAACCCTGAAAAATCCCAGCTCCACCAATTACCGCTCTAATCGATCAAAGAAATAATTTAATAGCATACGATCCAGAAAGGAAGGCAGAAATCTTTGCTTCAATACTACAAGAGAGATTTACTCCAAATCCAACAAAAACCTACGTCAGAACCAACTTTGACTTCGTTCAACTTCCAGATACACTACCCCCTTTTAACGAAATCATCGAAACTCTTCCATTTCAACCATCAGATTCTACTAACGAGGAAGATAATATCATTCAAGAAAATGAACTCAATCAAATCAAATCTATTAATCCTAATAAAGCTTGTGGACCAGACTTTATCAGGGGTACAATGATAAAACATCTACCAAAATAGCTATTAAATCCATTTTACAGATAATGAACGCATGCCTAACCACAGGGTACTACCCACAAATTTGGAAATCAGCATCAATCATTATGATTAATAAACCAAATAAAAACGCAAGAGAGCCAATAAACTACCGACCTATTAGTCTCCTCTCGCACTTATCCAAAATCTTTGAAAGAATTCTACTTCCCAAAATTACAAAACATCTAGAAGCCAACAATGTTATACAGCCTCACAATTTGGTTTTCGAAAGGGCCACTCGTCAGAAATTCAAACGTTTAGACTTGCCTTAGAAATCTCATCTTCACTTTCTCTCCATTGCTCTCTACCAGCCATATTCTTCGACTTCTCACAAGCTTTTGACAAGGTAAATCACAGAATTCTACTAGAAAATGTATTAAATTCCTTCCTAAACAAATGTCTTCTTATCCATAGCTATCTCATCAATAGAACATTCAAAGTTATCTACCAATCACAACGATCCACCTCTAAAACCTATCCTAGCTGGTGTACCACAAGGAGCGGTTCTATCTCCTCTACTTTTCTCACTATCTCTATGATCTTCCTCAATCCCCTCATGTCACAAACTATCTCTTTGCTGACGATGTGGCCTTCACCTCCAAATTTGCAAGAACAAAAGCCGCAGCAAGAAGACTACAAAACGCTTCCGAAGATCTTCTCAACTGGAGCAAATTAAATGGTCTTTTCACTAAACACATCAAAATGTCAAGCAATAATATTCACCTGGAGACATGAAACAACACCGGATCCAGTTCAACTTCAAGGAAACACCATACCATGGAGCGACTGCATTACCTATCTTGGCCTCAAATTCGATAACAAACTCACCTGGGCAAATCACTGTAAATATGCTTCACAAAAAATGGGCGCAAATATAGCCCGACTTTATCCTTTACTCAAAGCTTCCTCCATTAAGGAAAAAACTAAATTACTGCTATATACTATGTGCATCCGCAGCGCTGGCACTTACGCCTGCATCTCCTGGGCCACAGCAGCCAAATCAAATACCAACTACTTAATCAGAGCAGAAAACAGATTTATTCGGATTGCATTCAAACCAAATCTCGGCATACCCTTCGAAACCTATCTAAAGAAACACAACACCCCAACTATCTCAACCTATATAATCCAAACCGCTTCTAAACAGATAGAAGAAATTTTCAAAAATCCCATACTACAAAACTCTTTCCATAACTATGTTCAATACTTCAATAAAAAACCCTCCCCTGGCCGAATCCACCTCCCCACTGATGCTCGCTTTCTCATTCCACCTTAATCTACTATAAATTCAACAATAATCTGCAAAAATCCACATAAAGTCATCTCCTAAATCTATAATAATACATCCACAAACTCAATAAACAACTATTCCAAACTTCAATATCAAATCCCTATGACACCACGTATCCATACTAACCCAAACAAGAAAAGGGCCGTACTCAAATATACATCTTTCTAATTATCTCTATATCAACTGCTAAATATTGAGTTTTCCAGGGCCTCGAACGAGGCAGGACTCACCCAGACGCAGAACCCCACAACAAAGACCACTGGCGGAAGAGCGCCAACCGGCGTAGGCCGCCTGCTCATCAAAATGGCCAACTATGGGAACGCCTCCAGGTGTTGCTAAGGCGGAGCCCATCGTCTCTGTTGAGGTTTTCGGGCCTCCTGGAGATTTCCAAAGCCTCTTTGATCAACGAGGCCACCACCGGTCTTCAATAGATATAGTACGAGTCTCGTGGTAATTGACGAGGTGACCGGTTTCGGCGGCGTGTTGGGCTAAGGCCGACTTGTGGATGTTATGTAGCCGGTCATGTCGCATGTGTTCCCGCATCCGCTCTTTTACCGTGCGCCCGGTTTGGCCTACGTAGACAAGCCCACAGCTGCATGGGATTTCATATACGCCGGCGTCTTGAAGTGGGTCCGGGCGGTCCTTCACCTGGACCAGGCTCCCTCCGATTTTATTGCGCGCATGAAACACGGGACGGATATCGGCCCTGTGCAGCAGTCTACCAATCTTGTCCGTGACCCCTTTGATATAGGGTAACCGGGCCTGATGGAACACTCGGCCATTGTATCTACCGGAAGCCCACCCACACCAATCGTACCTGCATGCCGATTCACACCACCACCCTGCCACGAAACGGGGTGTCCTTTCCACTCTTGCTCACCGCGCCTCCCTGATATGTGACCACAATAGCCTTGAGTCGGAAAAAAGCATTGCTCAGAGAGACCTTCCTGGCCAATGGTTACAGCGGTTCCGCCGTGCATCGTGCGCTATCGAGGTTCGATTCTTCTACATCGAGTGAACGGAACGAGCCCTCCAGTCCACCCCGCAAGACAGCCCGGTTTAAGTTGTAATGTTCATGCTGTAAATGACATCTCGCGACACATAGTGAAAGTGTCAACAAACTGAATAATTACAATACAATAAAAAATGACAACTTTGTAAAATATGGCAAGAGAAGGAAGTTGTCAACTGTGAAAAAAATATTGTTAAAATTTAGCCAAATATTTACATTGGTTATTTTATTTATTCTTAATTTTCTCCATTTTGCTTTTAAATTTGTCAATAATGTTTCTTTTCCGTTTAATTGTACCACTGTATGCATTGTGAGGTATGTATCTTCTAAACTGTACAATAATGTTTGCGTTAATTTTTGTTTTATTTATAATGATGTATGATGATTTATTTTAATCTCTGACATGCATATGAATAATTGTTTCTCTGCAATTTTTTCTTCCACTGGATAGCTGTAAATAATGTAAAGATGTGCATTATCTCTTTACTTTGAATTTCTAGGCTTTACTTATAAAACAACGGTTTTTTTTGTCATTTGCTTTTCTTAGTTATAAATATTCTGATTGGCAAGTACATTTTATATCATTGAAAACTAATAATTTTATATGGTATTTTTACCTTTCCTTCACCTTATTTGCTTGCTTTTGATAAGTAACATTGTTTAACTAACCCTAATTACAACAAGAACCTGACTTTTCATTTCTAATTGCATGTATTCGAATTGACATTTTAGAAATATCATTTTGATTGGTACAGTAAAATCTGTCTTAAACCCGGAATCGATTGGGACAAAATGTTTCTCCGGCTTAGGAAGGTTTCCGTTTTATGCAAGGTTGTACGCTTATGACACTTTTTATATTGCTATTTCCGTCCTGAAACTAGTAACATGACTTTATTATAATTTTAAAACATATACTAGCATAAAACTTATTTACGGAAGAAATCACCAATAAATGAATATCAAACATAATTATTTCTGACAATTCGGTAAAAGTAAATATTTCACATGTTCATTGAAATAATATAATTTTATTCAACATAAATATAGAATTTTGCTTTTTGCCTTTCTGTCTTACTAACACTTTTTCAATTGTTTTCCAAAGTTGCCAAATTTTAATATTTAGTTTTGTTTTTATCAATCATTGTCAAACTGGTTGTGAATCTCAAACACACCACCTCACTGGCTAGTGGCTGCACCCGGACGTCTCGCAGACTCACTGCACAATGCGTCACAGCTCAGAGTAGTAGGTCTATCTGACATCCTCGCATGGCCTTGAGCAATGCGGCTCTGGTCAACGGGTTACGATTGTAAAAGCGAGGCAGGGAGACACGTGATTGAAACCATTCCGTACCCACGCTTAGAGAGTCGGGAGAGAGGGAATTCCCCTACGATTTACGCCTTGAGAGACAAATGACCCCAAGGTCGATTTCTACGATAACAGAGGAAGCCCCTTTCCTTCACTGTACGGCTTGCAGACTTGCAGATGCATCCATTCCACTTAAGAGTATCCGCGTGTCTCTGCGAGCAGCATTAAATTAACAGAAATTCCGTTTTCCGAAGGTTTTTCCCTCTGCAGGGAAAGAAAAACCGTTCCGTTTCCGCGTTGGACAGATTCCGTTCATTCCGTGTGCTGTGTAAAATGCCATTTAACTTCACGGGCCGCAGAAATTTTCCGATTAAGGCAGGTTTCCGGCTTGTACAGGTTCCGGGTTAGACAGATTTTACTGTATAATTATTTTTCTAGTAAATTCTTACAATAATAACAAAGCGAATGCTTTGCAATAAATATTGCCTATTTTGTTCTGCAATACACATAATGAAAATGTCCGGTGCTGGCTTACTATATTTTGTTCTTGCAGCTCCTGCTTGTATGAGTTTATTTACGGAACTCAATATAGATTTTGCTAGCTTCTGTATCATTCTTTAATATCGCCCCATTAGGTAGTAATATTTCGCCCTGAAAGTCTTATAAATGATAAAACCAAGTAAGCATTTGTGCTCTCTGTAGTAACTCTAAAGTGTGAGTTTTCTCCAATCCACACGTTATATTCGAATATTCCTCTCCAGCCTTTCGGTTTCGGAGACGTCCGTGATCTACATGTGCTGACGTCCGGAATCGAGTTGTGAGGCCTGAAGTATTAGTAGGTATTGGTGTAACCCACTATCTCCTTTCTTCTATTCACCAATACCAATTCTACAACTTTCGCGAAAGTCATTCTATGTGAGAGGAGGGGAGCAGGCGATGGAAGCCGCACCCACGATGTGAGGACAGCAGAAAAAGTGAAAAACCCACCTCAATAAATTGTCCTCTGTAATCGAAATTAATGTATTGTCATTCACGCATTCCTTGATAAAAAGTGTCATAGCAGACTTTATTGATTATATTTATAAATCACTGCGAGTTAGTTATTTGTGTTACAGCTAAGCTATTCTGTATCACATATTATCATAATAAAGAACATTTAGCAATAAATACTGCCTCTTTTGTTCTGCAAAACACACAATGAAAATGTCCTGTTCTGGCTTACTATATTTTGTTCTTGCAGCTCCTACTTGTATGTCTTTATCTACGGAGCCCAATATACATTTTGCTAGCTTTTGTAATCTCCTTTTCTTTCTTCCTGGTTCCTTAGTTCTTGCCCCTAAAAGAGAAGATATCTTTCCAGATAATTCCCGTGAAAACACTAAAAGAAGAAATACAATTTTCACCAAGATCAAAAAAGTACTGGTCCGCCATATGTTAGGAAAAGATTACATGTCACAAGAAGCAAAACTATTCAATGCCGCAAACCTCAAGAGAAATATTTCAGCGAGGGTGACGCACCAATGTTACTATCGGATGCTTAACACTGCTTATTTCATTTCGTACTAGTACCATAATTCTATGATTGTACATTGCCAAAGACTACTCAATGCACAATTCAGCGGTTTACACGAATTTAAGCTCTTAACTTCTGAATATTTCGTATCGAATTAATGTTTGTCCTAATATATTCCATTCTGAACATTGTATTATTCCCGATGACCCTTGCAGTTAATAATGTGATTCTATGATATATTATACATTTAAAATTAAAGTATGAACTTTACTTGTAAATAAAAGTTTTACATTTTAGGCTCTTCTAAAATCATCAATCACAAAACCGCAGAATAAAGTTGTTTCAGGAATGTCTTCATCTGGATTTTAATTGCTAGATTGTTAGTTAACAGGACGTTTGCATCCTCTTTCAAGCTCTATTCCATTATCTTTATGGTTTAGTACCACGCATCAAACATTAACACAACGAACTTTTTCTAGGATGTCCATTAGACTAACGAGTCATGGGAGTGTCTTGCGTGAGCATACGCTATGCAGAGATAATATCACCTGGGCAAAAGACTATTTGTAAATCCTTTGTCCCAGAAAACATCTTTCCAACAATAGTCCCGTCAGACAACGTTAGAATGAAAGCTGGAAATAATGTGGAAACTACTCTTTCCATTAAGGTGCACATTTGCTTGGGAGTTTTGAATAAAAAAAATACTTTGCCATTTAGAAATACATAAATCTGTTAGCTTAGAGCAAGTATAAATAATTTGAAACCACAAATCCAAAATAAGACATGTCTACAACAATAATCTGGTAATTCTGTCTATCCATTTAGATTGATTATTTTGACATACTTTGATTACAATTTGCAGCTCACAATATTGCCATCTGCGTTCAAATCAATATCTTAAATATGCTTGAAGGGGCTTCTAAAATGTGAATGTACAGGTTTAATTTACATTACTACAAAATACAACAAAAAACAACATTCATTTGAAAGAGGAAAACGTAATTACTGTAGTGGTTTGGGAGATTTTCACGGTCCACGACACGTCCAACCATCTAACAAATGTTAACAAGATAATTACATGTTCAACTAGAGTATCAACACTGCAAAGCAGAAAGACAGAATGATATTTTTATACTACGTGGAATTTTGGATACGGACATAATATTACAAAAAATGATTTTGTATTAAAAAAGAAACATATTATAATGAGTGAAATGTTAACAATACAAAGAGGTTGGGTACTGTGTCTCCACGTATCGAAGAAATGTGTACACCAAACTTGAATAATTTAGGTACTGCCTCAGGTTGATAACTACTGATGCAACAAATTTGTAACAACTAAAATGACGACTGAGTCTCTATGCAATAAACATTGTTGGGAAATTTATAGTCTGAGAAATTAGGTAAGTAATTATTCTTAAAGAAATTATTTAAGATTTGATCAGAGACATTTACCTCATCATCTTAGCATGTTTACCGGGATGAATCTAATGCGTTAGAACAGCTTTTCTTTTTATGTACATGTAAATATTCGAATCTGAAATGGTTCTTTCCTCATCATGCCTGAACAGTATAGATTCCGAGTAACCCCATTGGGTCCTCCATATTTTGACCCAGTTAAGGGGATGATTTAATTATGCGAATATTTGTTACGAGATCTAAATTACAACACCTTCAACGAAACATAATTATGACTTAGAGAAAAAGCCTTGCAGTAATGGTGTAGATATCTGGATAAAACCATTTTGTCACGACCATATATTTTTTTAGCGATCGTATATTTGAAACATAACAAACATTGTAACTGATTTAGCACGTTTTAATACAATGAAAGTACCGTTAAATAATGCCCAATGTCTGCAATAGCACAATGAAGTCTGGTTATCATGTACCAGATATTTAATATCAAATATAAAGCATAATAGCTTGGATTAAATTCGGCAACGAGGAAACTACGCAAAAAAAAAAAAAAAAAAAAAAAAAAAAAAAAAGAACTCTGGCCTCCGAGTCTCATTTCTCCTCATAATTACGAGACTGTTGCTCAGCTTTGATTTCTGCATTTCTATTGCCCCCATCGGAATTAAAGCAGTGACATTGAGAGGCTCTCGTTTTCCGCTAGTGCATTATCAGCGGGACGATACTATAAACCAATGTAGTAGAGGGAGTTCTGGCACTTCTAATTTTTCAAGTTGCGATATTTTTGTTTTCGTAATTCGCAACAACGTTTTTTAATTCATTATTTAACTTTGTTTTGCGTAGATCAGTTTAAAATAAAAACTATACATATTTAAGGCTGGTTTAACTAATAAGTTTAGGAAACCATATTGGCACTTCGTACTTCAAGATCTGAAACTGTATTTAGGAATGTGTGGTATGGATATTTGTTTTAGATAGGAGTAGGACGTGTGGAATTCGTATGTAGATTGAACGAGGAAACATTTTCAACGTGGTTAATATTAGGGAAGTAATAAGCTACAATGGTACAGATTCTTCCAAGTAATACGTAGCGTGGTGGGAAGGTATACTCGTACAAAGAGCGAGATAGCTCGAAATGTCTGGTCTCCTTTCATCAAAGTACAAAGTAAGCAGTTTCCACTTTGCAACATCAATCAATAAAACGCTACAAATTATATGAAGGCAATGACACTAGCATACAAATCGAAAAAAATAACAATTTTACATTTACATTATTCCTTAATTACGACTGAAATTTCGCACCCGTTTTGTTTATATTTACAAAGAAAATGTCATTTTTTCGGATGTTGAAATGTATCTAATTCTACTCTTCCTCATTCGCATGTGCGATACATTTTTATATTACCGCTCAAATAATCTCATGGATGAAGATTATATTCTTCAATTTTCATTACTATTTCATGATAGAACCATAGATAATACCCGACGTTTCCTTTATTGTGAATATGACGTGCCGCCTGCTGAACACGACAAAGTACTTTGGTCCAGATTATTTACGCACCCTACTAACATTCTAAATTTGTAAACTTACTTTCCTACTCTGCATTAATCCAGATGCACAACATATTCCTGGCGAATAATTACAGAGATAATTAACGCGCAAAAACGTGTACACATTTTAATACGGTACTACAACAAGTTTAATAACTCCCGTCGACTTCTCATCTGCAAGCTCTCGGGGCACGCTCGAGGCTGTTATCTTGGTCTTAGAAAATTTAACTTAAAGAATAAATAAATAAACAAGGAGCGAAAAATAAAATATTTCTATAATCTTTCACATTTCATCGTTTACCCACCGTACACCAATGTCGTGTCTTTGATGGTAGAAATAAAGTCCTCCTTCTAATAGCATGATCATTGTTTAGGGAGACAATCTAAACACGTAACGAAGGGGTTATGCTTTGCTCCTCTATTCGCAAACATTTCGATAAAATTCACAGTATACCAGATATTCCAAGATATTGCAACAAATTACCGAGATAATGCATTCGCAAATACGCGCAGTAGCTCTAATATGATATAAATTAAAAATTTAACAACGCCCGTAGACTTCTCATTCTGAGGAGCAGTTTGAGGAGCATTCTGTACAGTTTCTCCGCATTTAAAAAAATTAAATCATATATTATATTATATTAAAGCTGTTAAGAGAACGATTTTGATGTTCCTCCTTTTCGGCTCCCAGTGAACGGGTTTTAAACAATTGAGGTACAAAAAAAAAAAGAGCAAAAAGTATGACTGGAGGTCATTTTATATTGAATAGACTACAGCTTTTCTTTATTAATAAAAAGCTACGAAATTTGCGTTGTTTGAAATGTGTGGGAAGAAGGCATCATGGGCAGCTCTGCACGTTCGTGGGAAATGGAAGAGCAGTTGATCTTCCTTAGGAACATCGTGTTGTGTGATCCTTAAAACAATTGTTTGCGACAATTAATTGTAAGTATTCTATATACTTTCTTATATATCATTCTGATATCATCATTGTGATCATTGTGATATCTACAGAAAACATCAAAGAGATGAGGGAGTTTTGATTATTATTTGGAAATCGTATTTTATACATTTTGTTAGCTTAAGATAAGTTTGTTGGCAGGATTAGCTGTTTATGTATATATGTGTAAAGATCTTCGTAATATAAAAGATAACGTAAATTCATGGATATGCAGTATTTTCTGTCGTAACATTTCTACAACACTTTCGTCTGTGCAATGTAATCGCACGGGTTGAATAGTTGAATGAGAAGTAAATAAACGAAAAATGTTATCGTTATCGTCAGTAGGTCACAAATGATCAATAATAGTCGTGTCTTCCGTTTTATTATGGGTGACTCTCTCCTGCAAGTTCTCCTGCAAGCATAACCTATCAGTAATTGCATCACTCCGCTGTTCCAGATGCACTGCATACCGAAATTACAGAGATAATGCATAGTATATCCATAAAAACGCAACCCCCCCACACACATCAAGGTAATGCATATACAAAAACGCGAACGCACCCTAATACGGTACTACCACCAGCTTAATAACCGCCGCCGACTTCTCATCCTGCACAGCTCGAGAGGCGATATCCACACCTGAGCGCCTTACCCCACACTTAGTCGGCGGCGGGCAGCGACGGCGGGGGCGGCGGCGGCGGCCGAGCATTTGCAAGTGCGTGTACGCCACGCGAAGGTGCGTCACTGACTTCGCGGTCAGCAGACACGCACGAGGAAAGGCGAGGAGGAACTCGCCGCCGCCGCCGCCGCGTCCTATCCACCCACGCGCTGTGCGGCGCGGCGCGCTTCTAACGACGAAAACAATGAACGGCGCTAATGACGTCTTGGAAGTAGGGACGGAGTCCCGCACGCGGGTAAGTGGAGTAAAGGAAAAGAGCGCCCCGCTCGGCGTTTTTACTTTATAATTTCGCGCAATAGCTTCACGCACTTTTCATAAATGTTCGGGCGCCTCGTTGCGTTCGGGGCGCGCTTCGCCGCACAGGCCCGGCCCCGCCCCCCCCTGCGCGCGTGCGCGTGTCTTCGCGTGTGGGAGAACGCGCGCCGCCCACCTCCCGAAGAGATCTGCTTGTGTGGGTGGGATCATGTCTAGCTATAATAATCATTTCCAATGAGCACAAAAATAAAGGAAAGGTGTACAGCTTCCGGCCGTGTGAGAGGTGTCTTCATCGTCTTCTGTTATTTCATCGGGACGTGCGAGTGCTCTTCCCTCGCTGGATGGCGAGATCCGGCGCCGACCTACTGTCGACCTGCGGGGTTTTCCTCAACCGGGTATCTCCCACCAGCGCGGCACCACCCCAGCCGGGACAAGCTCTAAGCCCCCGACCGGTCTCCCCTCATGTGTGGTAGTGTAGTGCATGTTATTGTGTTTAAGAGGTGAGGATAAGACAGGAGACAGAGAGGGGGAAGATCGCACCCGGAAGAGAAGGAAAGATCGCACCCGGTCCGTAGCCCGTTTATTGCACCAGCATGCGTCTGGTGTTGATCGGAGAAACAACGGAAAACTACCATCAGAGTAGCCGGTCGCTAGAATTTACCAGCACACAAATTTCGTGGTAGCTGACAAGCTAGTGTCGAAAATCGAAAATGAAATGAGAGGCAGAGGCAACGGAAGAAACTCCGATCAACATGCTGCGAAACCGCTTTGTCCATAACAAATTCTACGTGAATCGAGAGAGGTTTGAATCCTAGTTCCGCGGTGGAAGATGAGCAAATTGACCACTACTCTCTGAATCTGTGAAATTGTCGCTGATTCAACCTGTAGAGAGCCGAAGTCACTAAAAGTTAAAATGTGTAGTTTCGCTGGCAAAGTGCCGCGCCACCATTGCTGACTGATCGTTCAGTCGTTCACATGTTGCTGTTGTGATTCAAACAGTGAAGTTTCACTGATTCAAAAAGTGGACCCGATTTTCACTGATTTGTTCAGTTCAATTCACTGATTGTCAGTGGCAGGGTTATAACTGACACCATCAGTGAATAGTCACTGTCAATCAGTAGTTTTTCACTGATTCACACTGACAGAGTACACCATATATCGCATGGAGGAATGTTGGGTATTAATTTATATTTTAATATCATACTTTAATTATGATAAAGCAGATGGAATGGTGGAAACAGGAGAAAAACTGCCGCGAACCTGCGTTCTCACCACAAATTCCACCTTAATCGATCGGAAATTGAACCCCGCTATGCAGAGAACGGAGGTGGGTTGTCTGACCACGACACGACGGGTCACCAAAGGAGGGACGAATGATGAAGTCACACCGCTGAGAATAAAATTTTTCACTGCACTCCGCACCACTCCTAAAATTTTCATTGATAGCTGCACCACCACCAGACACATGGACTGACACCGAACAACTTTATCTTAGGCTTTGAAGGTGATATCGGGAAATTAGGGATTGATTAATTAGATTCCGGGCGCGTCAATGGCTAAGGTCATTATTCCGGTACGTGTAGTGCATGTTTTGTCGCGTAAGGAAGAGGTTATCTTCTCCCGCTAGATGATGAGTCCCAGCGCCGACCTACGTCGGCTTGCGGATATTTTACCCAACAAGGTATCTCCCACCAGCGTGACGCCGTCCAAGCCCACGCTGTACTCTCCACACAAGCCCAAGCTGTACTCTCCACACATGTGTGATTGTGTAGTCCATGTAAAGTGTAAGTAATATGATGCTTTAATGATGATAAAGGAATGGTGGAAGCAGGACAGGACAAGGAAAGATCGCGGGAGGTCCACAGCCCGTTCGTTGAGGTCGTGCTCCGCCATTCAACCAGTGTTGATCGGAGAAACCACGGAACTACCGATGAGAACAACACATCGCTTGAATTCTCTTCCAGATATCAGTTCAATTTGACCTAGCTGCTGCCATGCTAGTGTAGAAAATTCTGCAACCGTCGGGATCGATCTGTAGGATCGCCCGGTCAGAAGCACTGCAGTGACATCAGTTGACGCTGTGAGCCACCTTTGCTTACATGGAGACTACGAATAATGTCTCACCTTCGGCAATTATTTGAAATTGTGCACGTTTCGTAACGAATATGTTGCATGATGTTGCATGATGTTTCATCCATTTAATGAATTTGTTAAGAATTCATATCTTACGTTTGAATATTATTTTTCACCGTCAATTATTTTTACTTTCCCGTACAAGCACGTATATACGGAGTAATATTCCAAAATGAATATTCCCCGCTCAATCTGCTTCCACTCGAGGCGCCGCGATTTTGAAAAACTTTGAGGGTACTTTACATGAAGCCCCCGGACATTTTTCAAAATTTTCTCAAAAACGGCCCAATTTTTTAAAAATTTCTTGTAAGAATAGAGTAAAATACGCTTGTAAAGATGGCATACGTCCCATTTTCACGGTTAACTCTTAATTTTCGAAAATTGCGAAAGTTTGAAAATTTTTCGGCGTCTTCCTAGAATTACAAAATTGAAGATAGAGATTTTTCCTTCAATTAAAATTTGTTCCAATGTGAGTTCTTTCATTAAGCTCATGTACATTTTTTGAAGATGAGATGAAGATTTTAGTAGTTTTTGCACAATATTGCACGTAATATTTGCAATTTTCAAAAATTACAATAAACAGATTTTCTTAAAAACGGCTCCAAATTTTTTCTTTAAACATTTTGTAGGGAGAGTGCTAAATGTGCTCTATGAGATGACATTAACGCCATTTTGCTCTATTTTGTTTTTTTCAAAAATTGTAATTTTTTTGCCTTGCCTCTCACGTCGTTAATATTTACATTGGCGGCGATTTGTTCACATTAATATATTCATGAGTACATGTGCTTTAAATAATGTCAGGTAAAGTTTCTCGAAAACTCAACCGTTTTCTGTGAAAAGTAGCTCAAAATTCCGCATTTTAAGAAACCTCAAACGCCATTTTCTCCAAAACTGCTCCAAATTTTTTCTTCAAACCTGTCGAACGGATAGTGCTAATTACACTCTTTAATATGACGTTAAGTTCACTCTGGGGTATTTTTTGGCTTTTGCAAAAATTACACAAATGTAATTTTTTTAAGGATCTCTCACACCCTTAATTTGCACATTTCCAGCAATTTTTAAACACTATTGTATTTGTAAATTAAAATGCTTTAAAGGCTTTAAATGAAATTTTTCGAAAACTCATAAATTGTCCGTGAAAAAGAGTTTCAAACTTAGCATTTTTAGTAGCGCTTAAAGGCTATTTTCTTAAAAACAGAACCAAATTTGTCAAAGAAAATTGCCATTAAGGTCGAGGTTTTAGTGTTCTTTAATATTCTAAAATTTCGTTCTAGCACTAGGAAACCGAAAAATTAAGAAAATGTCAGAAAATGTGCGGCGATAGATGGCAGCTGGCAAGGATATGTGGCAAGTATGAATAGCTACCCGAGACTCATGGAAATAGAAAACTAATACGGGAAAGTCTGTGCCATTCTGTAGCATCACTAGTTTCATTTTACCTCTTCCTCATCATAATAATTCCTCTTCCTCACCATCACTATTATCATCACCTGCATCCTAGCTGTTGGTTTTTGAGTCTCCGCGTGTTATGACTAGAGCAGTCGCGAATCTGTTCGTCGTTTATAAATCCTCCTGTCACGCGTGTTATACTGGCCTCTGCATCGGCACCCACTGTACGGGACATCATCACAACTGATGGCTCCTACTCAACCTTTCCCTCAACGTCACCACAGCCGTTATCACCACCTCCATTTCCGTTACTCTCATCCTCATCACCGACGATCCTGCAACCGACCTATCACCGACCCTCTTCCTCCTACACCTTCGTCACCATCCCCTCCGTTTTCATCGTCGCCATTCTGTCAACCCCCACCGTCACTGCCGAAACCTCTGCACCTTTTCAAGTGCGTCACGACTCCGGGTTTCTCCTGAACTCCACTGTTATTGCCTACCCTTCCCACTCGACCCCCTGAATTATTTCCGTTCCTGTCTGTACCTGTGTCTGTGTCTGTATCAGTCAATATTCTAGCCTCCGACTCTGCGAGTATCACTCCCTCCGTCTCCGACACCCCCACCAACGCAGCGAACGCCTCTGCCTCCATCCTGCCACCGCCATCTGCTTCACCTCTGACTCCATAACCTCCACTTCCATCCTCGTGATTTCTCACAACGAAATTTAACAAGTAGGAAATGTAAAATGTAAATTAGGTGGTTTTTTAATTGCAATAGCCATAAGCAATTTTATTAAAAGACTCCCAACATGCGTAACATTTAAGCAACTTTTACGGTACCGCTTATTAACTTTATTTAGAAAATAGCAGTTTGGGGCCCGCTACACCGGGGTCCTTATCAGTATAGTAGTTTGCTATTTTTTCTCACATACCTCAAGACATTTGCTTACTGTAGGAAAATACAACATTGAGATTACTAGCGAATTAACGTCCAAAATGTAAATTCTAGGACGTGGTATCTCGGCATACGGCAGGGATGCCATCTGTAAAAGTATACGCCAGGTAGACCATTTAACTCATCTTCAGTGTGGTCGGGTAACGCGCGCGAGAGCGCCGTCGCAAATGCCGCCCCGGTTGCGCGTGTGTGGGGATGGTCAGAGCTTTGTAGACAAAATCATCACTACGATATATTTCTGAATAGAGAAGGGAAAATCTCAAAATACATTCGCGTAAAGTAATTGCAAAAAACTTTTATGAAGGGGAACTCTTTACGATTAATTTTATTATAGTTCGTAAAGACGCTAAAACAGGTTTTCATGTAAATCCTCTATCGTTGTATGAATATATATATATATATATATATATATATATATATATATATATATATATATATATATCAGCTATTCCAGACAAAGAGAAAATGGAATTACAGTATTATGGAATGGAAAAAAATGGAATTACAATATTATTTTAATACGTTTACAATGTATTTATGCATTTTGTGTTAGATAATTTAAATCATTGTCAAACATGTACGCAGATCAGAGCAGCGTGTCTAAAAAAACTGATTTTTTAATGATCAGTATAACGTGAAGTGATCTCGATAATTCTCAAAAAACAAATGTTCGGCGTTTTCTCTGTGCGTCATTTAATACTAAGTAATTATTTCGTGATAATTCCAGCATATAACAACAGACACAATGAATTTTAAACGGCTTTTGAGAAGGATTAAACGTATTTGTTTCTTAAACTCGTTTTAATAATGAGAGTATTAAGAAGTTTACAAAGCACATTTCAGATAAGAATCTGCTAAATATTTTGATATATGATCTGTTTAACATTTTACCAACGCAGTTCCAGTTCTAAGATGTACATCACAATATAACTCAACTCGCATTTCTACATTTCCATTCCACACTGATCCTCATCTACAAGAATAGGGGAACCATGTTAGAAGACGACAGAATTGTGCGTGTGCTGCAGTCCAGTGATAATTTCATTCTCAAGGAAAACGTGAGAGAAAATTGGTGCCGTTTCCGAGTCAGGAAAAAGTTACTAAGCCACTCTCTTGTATATATTTTGTGTTACAAAAAGTTCACTAACAGTTTGCGTAGTGATCGTACATCTCATTTCAGCGGCTTGAAGACTATCATACCCCTAATTCCTTTAAGTAGAACGAGAGTAGTAATCTTTGTTCACAGTAGACCTGCGAAGTGACACGCAAGTTTCTAACAAAGCATTTCATTCTTTTTATATCCCTCGGGCCGGCACCCGAAGTTATTTTTTGAACATTGCGAGTTAATTAAAACCGCAGTGTATCATATTCTTACGAACTCTACACGCTGTTTAATCCTGTTTTAAAACACATGTTGGTTCATGTATATCCTCAAATTTGTCATCTTCGTGAGGCATGTTCACACACGTCCCTTAGAAATGCGACGACTTCCTTCTGCTGCGTCCACCAAACGGAGCGTAATTAACACAAAAAGTAATATTTACTCGTTAATTAGGGATACGTCGAACCTAACAAGATGGGCTCCTTAATTAGAGCAGCAAAGTTTTCGGCGGAGGAAGACGCGAGAACTGCGGGCGCGAGACGGGTAGGAAAGGGCGCGCCCCGGGTAATGAGGTTAGACTTGCGATTGGAAGCGGCGCGAAACGAGGTAAACGAATTTAAACTTGCAGAGGGCGGAGTTCTTTTGACAAGAACAGCATTGATAAGCACCGGAAGACGAGAAAGATACGACGGGCAGAAAGTGAAGTGCGAGTTTGTGAGAGCGAACGAAAAAAAAGAGAGAAAGAAAAATGGAAAAAAGTACCTCGAAAGAAGACGGAGAATAAGTACCCGTTGAAACATTCTTCTCGACCACCAGCGAAGAACGTGAAGACCATACGAACAGAAGAGACTGTCTACGGAAATGCAGTGTGCTGTTCTGCACGTATAGTTCAAACAAGAAGTGAGCGAACAAGAGAAGAGAACAACAGAAGGCGGCAAACGACAACCACGGAAAAGCAGACAAAAATGAAACATGAAAAAACAGTAACAGTAAGTTGTAGCGGGACGAAAAAGAAGAGGCCCAGAAAGGATGGGTAAATTATAAAACTCTCGTTATTGTTTTCTAACAGTGTAATTACGTATACAGAGGTCACGCAGCACAATAAGGGCGATAAAATGATGCTGTGAGAAAACAAATGGACCTACGATACAGGAAATGAATGAGAATTCATAAGGAAAATTAAAAGTGTAAGATTATGCAACCCTGGTGAAAAAAGAGAATTGAAAAATGCTCTAGTTCAATGCATGGCAGTTCGAATTTTACAGATATGATTATCATGATTGAGAACTGAACCCCGAGATTCCATTCCTAAAACCTGAAGCTTTTCAAAAATCAACAAGCGAACGAACGTCTTCCAATTTTCTGGTAATGAGCCCGCGGGTTGGGCAGGTAAGTACGTTTACTTAGGAGTGCGACAATTGTAACTACCTGCGTTCAGGTAAGAGTTAACAGGCAAAAATTCTTGTCCGTTAACGTGGACAAGTTGCAGGTGCGGACGCGATCTGACATACCTGAAGGACCCAAAATGAGAATGGGCTATGATCTACTATTCTAAATCCACTCTACGTACTATTGAGTGACTGAGTGTATATATAGTTTTCGAGTGTCAACTTCCAACGCCGTTAGTCAAGGGACTGGTCATTAGTCAAGGCCATTAGTCTTCTGTCAGGTCTCCCGATAAGTGTGGTAATGTAGTGGATGTAAATGGAAGAAGTGTGCATGAAAGCACAGAAGTGGGGTCAAGGATGAAGGAGAGATGGTGCCACCTATGGTCAGTTTTTTAAAGTTTCTACTCTGCCATTCGCCTAGGATTTACCGAAGAAATCACGGAGAACAACAGATCACAGCAGTTGGCCACAACAATTTTCAAGACAGCGACTGAATTCTACCTAGCGTTTTCGTTTGTGTCCAAAATCCGTCACCGTTGCGACTAAACCCCTTGGACCTTCCGGTCAGCGACATTGCAGCGGCAACAGTTTCCACTGAGCGATCTCAGCTTGTCTGGTCTGAGGGCACCCGTGAAGCCTCACCGAGTGATCCAGTACAAAGATCTCGGACTCGATTGGTGGAGTTGGTCTCCAGAAACATTTGAAAATCCTCCTTGCAATGACTAAAGTTTTAGAATTAAGCTTTGTACTCCATCTCGTATTGCTTATCTAATTAATAGATAAGGAATACGAGATGAAGTACAAAGTAAGGAAATTAATATAACTTTTGTTAAAACTGAAGGAACTTTTAGAGTGTGGTGCAGTTCAATGAGGTTTTGTGACATCCGTCGAAATGCATCGACGTGTGGAGGAGCACAGTGTGGTGCTTGCTGTGCAGTGTGGTGCAATACAGATCAGTGGGATGCTATTGAATCCAGTACTGCCTACCGTCAGGTGGTGTATTTCCGTCGTGTTTAATATGAAATATTGTTGTTGTTGTTCTCATTATTATTATTATTATTATTATTATTATTATTATTACTTTATTGACATTGTTATTTCGTTAATCTTGGCCACCGAGTTGAACTCAATGGCGGTAAAGTATATCATAATTTTTCCTCATGTTAATTGCACAATCGCGGAATTCTCCAGGCAATAAGGCATCTATGGTGTCCGGAAACACCGAAACGTGTGATGCGTGATCACCACCTCAGGAAGTAGCCCTTTGTACTGTACGGATGGAAGCGTCCCGCTAGTAATCGAGCTGAGGCGCGGCCCGCAACGCATGCCTATGGTCCTTATCACACTCATGTCCCCGTGCTTCAAAGAGCCTGGCAGGTGCAGGCTTTACTTCGCTCAGTACAAACTACCGTAGACCGATTTGCTTTAAATGTATTGGGGTTGAGAGGCCTATTAACAGCTAGATCATTCTAGGCACATGAGCGATCTAATGACTAAGTGGCAGTAGAATTTGTTAATGAAAAATCTACATACTGGCGGTTCAACTGTTCATATTAAATTCGATGACAGAAAATGGAGCAACCAGGGCACGAGCGGAAGACAGGGGGCACCCAGGGAGGAAGACCTGCAACCCGGAGCCCAGAAGAGAAACCGACCACGACATAAGGCCTCGTATCCTCCATGACTTCGGCTACTCTGCACTGCTTGATCAGGTAAAGGTTAACAAGGAACCTCAGACACACCTCTCTTCCGACATATTACAAGCGTTTCTATTCCAAAAACTAATAGTATGAAGACTAATGAGAAAAAAGTCCAAAGTTAAAATAAGTTGATACAAAAATTATATGCTCTCAGCGTGTTTCATTGTTCTTGATAAATTAGACCACAGAAGGGGGTGACTTGTGATGAACGACTACGCAGTTCGCCTTCCGGGGCTTGGGCTGGGGTGCTTGACCTGCGTGATCCAAGTGACTCAGTGACTTGGCCACTCTCCTCTAATCGATAGTGGACTCTATTAAATTAGTAGAACAAACCTCAGAGAACGGGAGCAGCCAGGGCACGAGCCGAGCCCTGAGAGGAACCCCTGTAGCAGAAGGAAACAGACCCCGACTCGCAGCCCAGACCCACGCACATCAGCGCTTGGGTACTCTACTGGCACTTAAATCGGTAAAAGGTTGACATGGGACCGCAGGCATTATTTCTCTTCCGAAACACCACAAACGTTTGTATTCGAAATAAAGCTAACACCATGAGGGTCAAAGAAAAAAAGAGTGCATTTTGAATAAAATAGGTTATTGAAAAAAGTACAGTATTCTCCGCTTGTTCAACTGTTCGGAACACATTAGAGCCTGGTCCACAGAAAGGGTGACCCGTGATATAGTGAATGCAGAGCTCGCCTTCCACGGCTGCTGCCAGGGTTCCATATCCGCCTGATCCGAGTGGAATTTGAAGGGGGCCAAGTGGGTTGGCGGAAGGTTTTCACGGAGTACCCCAAGTTCCCCGACCCCTCATTCTTCCATCTCCTCCATCTCCGTATTCAATATTCACATCATCACCACATGCCACACACACACACGCGCGTATCTAACTGGAGAGTCACTATGACAAAAAGAGAACTACACACAATTTATTCTACATACTTGTTATTAAAAAACAAAAATTTACTTGCATTTTAAATTATGCTAAGTATCTTAAGTGACAAGAGACCGAGGTCGTGTAATTTTAAAATACGTGATGGTAGTTTGTTGAAAGCTGTGTATACCAAGTTACAATTAATAATGGATAAGTTACTTTGACTCAGATACCCAGTTTCATTTATTCACTCCAATTACACTAAATAGGAAATTTCTCATTAAACATACAATTGTACTTTGCCATTTTACATGTACAATAGAAAAATTATTAAGAATAATAAAATATAAATAAATTACCCCAGGACTGTGATGCATAATGCTGCTTTTATCTGTGGTATGTTTATAACAAGCATATTATACCATCATACTGTGATCATTAAACAATGAAATAAGAATTGTTCATATTTTTGTACATTTTTTTGTAATACTTGTATTTATATCATGTAATTTTTACCATCTTGAAATTCTTGACTAATTAAAAAATTATTAATCTTTGGTACTACCATGTGATCGCTCATGACCAAGAAGTTTATGCGACCTTAACAAATAAAGCAAAAAAAAACGAACTACGTCCACTGTGCCGACTGTCCGAAAGTCCGTGCTATTAAAGAAGTAAAATAGACCTCAGAGCAAACGAGAGCAAACGGGAGCAAACGGGAGCAAAATGGAGCAACGAGGGCACGAGCCCAGCCCAGGGGGCGCCCAGAGAGGAACGCGCGGAGAGGAACGCGCGCCCCGGAGAAAAACGGGCCGCGACCCGACGCCCCGCGCCCATCGCGCCCTGCGTCCACCGTTGACCGACCAACCACGTCCGCGCACGCCTGCAAAATAAATAAGATGTATTATTTCCTCGCACGAAACGCGCCGCCCCCCCCTTCCCAACCCTCTCCCTCCCCTTTTCTTTCCTTTCTTGCGTCCGCCACGAAGCTCTGCTTTATTGAGCCACAATTAAAGAAACTCCCTTACGTCGGGCGTCATGCTCGCTCGGTAGGCGGAATCACGATTGTAAAACCGAGGCTACAACTTCCAGGCCTGCCCGTAGATTCCTTTATAACTGCTTTCTTTTGTTTCATGTGAATGATTTTTTAGAATAATACGGTTTTATACGGAATACGAAGGTCACGGGCAGTGGAGGTGAACGTCGGCCCGCCGGGCCGCGAGCCCCGAGGGGTTGCAGATGGGGTTCGGAAGGGGGGGCGGGGGGTTAGCGACGTGCAATACGTGCCCGGCAACCGGACCGCAGCTGACCCCCAAGCTGACTGACGACCGGCGGATGCTCTATGGACTTTCTACCCCTTGCCGAACCGTATGGGGACGTTCTCGAAAATGAAAACACATCCGTTTCTAATAAAGACGCTATTTTTGTTTCCTTCCTCTGGAAGTGGAGCGGACTCGAAATTGCCTTTCTCGGCGTGCGGAGGCGGGGCGCGGGGAAAAGGGGGCGGGGGAGGCGGAGACAAAAAAATGCTGCGGGAAAGAAGTTGAAATTGGAAATAATCACTCCTACCAGAAGAACATAAATCAACTTCTAAAGTTCAAGTCTGCGGCGAATTGTTTTCTCGGCACGCATAGCTGGGTGTTATGAAGCTCCTTCCGAGTTTAGTCATGTACGATGATAGAGGGGTGCTCGACTAGGTCCAGTTGCTGAAGATCCTTGTTACGATTTTCATCCAATTTTTAAGAGCCGAAAGTGGCACGATTGTTTTCCCAGAAAATGTAAAGAGAGTGGTCGCTTGTCGTAGATTTATAAATTATAACACATTTTTACCAGGATTTTGTAGACACAGGAAACGATTTGGTAACAAAAATAACGATAAATTGTATGGTAAGTGATGTAATGAAAAAAACGAAAAGTGACAGATTTACAGCTATCGAATTTTGTAGTGAAAAAAAATCGTACATTTTAATATAAAGTACTAGTATCTTTGAAGCGTCTCTTCATAATAATATTTGAGGTAATCAATAACACATTAAAACATATCAGTAATTCATCCTGCAACTTATACTTCGATTTTCGTAACTTTGCCCCTGACAGGAATCAGCTGTTGACGGTTTCATCGAATCGGGAGCTCGAACGTCAGCATAGTGACGTCACTTTAGCGAAATATAAGCACCCTATTGGATGGCAGCGAAACAGCTGATACTGTCAAGTATATACTGCGATTTTTCTAAGAGCGGCCCTCAAGGCCACACAAATCCCATCTTCGCGATGGAATATGTCACGGCATTTCGCGTCTTTTCTCGGTCTTGCCGGTAGAAGTCGCATGATCGCAAGCACTACTTCATACGGTCGCGATCGTGCGAAATCTAGCGGAACGACTGAGAAAGACGCGAAATGCCGTGACATATTCCATCGCGAAGATGGGATTTGAGTGGCCTTGAGGGTCGCTTTTAGAAAAATCGCAGTATAGGGAGCAATCTGAAGAACCTGCACGTCGCGGGAATTGCGTTTCACAGAGGTCGTCTCCTCCCCCACCCCCCCCAACACATCACCAGCGGCCGGCATAGCGGCCCGCGAGTGCCCCGTATTGCCTTCCCCTTCCACTGCAACGTTTCCATTCCCCGTGCGGCACACACTTGCCCAACACCCTGCAAAGGAAGCCAGATATTGCAGGAAACAATAGCAACAACTTCACGCTCTGTTAGTACACAAATGGGCCGCGAGGATGCGCGCGGCCAGCCTGCAGCTTCGTTTGTCGCATCCGGCGCTGTTCGCCGTGTTGCCGGCTATGGTAATAGCGCGTGTAGCCGATCGTAAAATACATCCTAACATTTCCCTCTAGAGAGTTCAATGTCCCAATATTGCTTCTTCCTGGCCAGCCGTCTTTCTGATACAGTACGTGTAACTTTCTTGAGCCCGC
Organism: Acheta domesticus; assembly: GCA_031308135.1. NCBI lineage: Eukaryota > Metazoa > Arthropoda > Insecta > Orthoptera > Gryllidae > Acheta > Acheta domesticus. Next base: position 279,985,819 of record JAHLJT010008446.1, on the reverse strand, counting down.
TCACGACGGCGATGTTTCTTTCAAGAGGCGCTGGCGGCGACTGCGATGGTGACGGTGGCGATGACCATGGGAGTAGCGGTAGTGGCAGATGGGAAGATGGGACGGCAGTGAAGGTGTCAGTAAAACCCATTGCAATGATCCCATTGTGTTGAAACTAGGAGGGGGATGCACACACAATGAAGACTCCGTACATTTAAGGAAGTAGACCACGCGAAGGGAGGAAGCTTGAGAAAAAGTGAAGGTAGTAGGAATAATAGACAGTAATGTTAAATATACATTCTAGGAGAGAGTAAAGGAACTAAGATTTTGAAGAATGTTCGAATACGCGAGAGGGGAAATGATGGAAATGATCCGGGGTGGTTGCACAGCTAAGTCCGGTAGGGGTCGTCAGACAGATTCAGTACGATAAAGGGGAGAGAAAAGAAGTAGGATAAGAACGACATGAAAGTGACAACAAGAAAAAAATATGATAATTAACAATGAGAAAGTTAAGAGTGGAATCGGCGAAAGAAGAAAAGATGTATAGGAAACATAAGGTGGAGGAACAAGGAGAGTAGTTCTTGGGAGGTTTAGTCGGAATTGAGGCAGCTTGGAAGTCTCATCAGGCCACGGAGAAAAGGGCAGGCGCAACACGGGCAGGGGTTCATGATTAGCGACAACACGGAGGACGGGCGAGGCACGGGAAGAATGCGATGGAGAAACACGACCGAAATCAGCCACCGCGGCAAGGGCTCAGCGAATATGACGGGGACATCGCATTCAGGCAACGGCGGTTACGGACACGGCACGACGGACGGCAGGGAAGACGAAAAGGAAGGCCGGGAGACGGCCAAACGACGAAGAAGGTGGCAGACGTGGTGGTGGCGGCGGCGGCAGCAGAACATTCCGAATGCTTCGCGATGTGCAGATCCCTCTCGAGTTTGAAAGAAAAGAAACTTCGTTACAACTCGGGCCAAATGAAGACGCTTTCCTCCCCCTTCTCCTTTCCGTTTCCTCCCCCCTTCCCTCTCGTCCACCCCGTCCTCCTCCCCCTCCTTCTTCTGCTCTTTGTGCGAATCCGCACATGTCTGGGCATTTCGGGGCGTGCGGCGGGCAGACAGATGAGCCGGGCTTATGACTGCCCTGGCGCGGCGCGGCGCGGCGCGGTGCGGTGTGGAGCTGTGCGGTGCGGTGCGGTGCAGACGCTGCGGAGTTCAGTTAATGAAAACCTGGGCAGGGCCCCGGGCGCGGGACCGAAATTGGTTCCGGCGTCGGGGTATTAGTCTCAGGCGTGTGAAGACTCATAAGCAGACGGAAAGAAGAAATATATATTTCTCTAGATCTATATAGATATACAGATATAGATATATTTGGGAGCTTGGGGAAACAACGTAGTCGCTCCTCTCTTTCTTCTTGCTCGTCCGCGGAGGCAGGGCGCTGTGGCGGTGTGATCCCCCTGAACAGAAATACACGACGCTGGATACTTTCGATGATGGAATTATCGACCATTTTGGTATGACATATCGATTGCAGTAATTCAATAAAACAGTTTTTCTGACGTATGTATCGAAATAAGTAAAAACAAGAAATATATCTGTACGGATGTTGTGTAGTTCTTGAGTTTAGGTTAATATTGACCTAAAGTCAAGAACCAAACAATATACCACGTGTAATTTTGATGGGTCAAGGCCACAATAAAAATCTACATGACTAATTTCCAATGCGCGCAGAAATTGAAAGAAACCTATGAAGTATGCCAAAGGTAACTATGGCTTTGTTACATATCCAAGAACACGAGTAAAATTCAAAGTGAAAAAGTTTTGATTTTGACAGAAAAATGCAAATACAAGTATCTGACTGTGCTCTTCGCTTTTTGTCATACTGCGCGGTCAGACTGACTCTTCATACTCAGTGGGTCACAGCTTAAAACACAGCTGACGTCATGCGGTAGAAGATCACCAAGCCATTTAATATGTTATATACTCGTCCTCATTCAATAGTTGTTATTCAAGTGTTGCGTAATGGAACAGACTTCTTTGATACTCATTGTATGTATCACACATCGTACTCATTGTATCTCACATCGCTCCTCTATCGCGGTGCATGTTGATAGAGGAACAGCTCTCTTGTTACGAATATTTCTGCCTTCTTCTGCGTTATAACATCACTCTGTCAGCAGCAGGTCACTTTCTGAACCTCACGGACCACTACTGGTAATTACTGAAAAAAAAAGGTTTAACTTTTCAAAATTCTACAGCGTTTTTATGGTTTTCATTTGAATCTCCTCGTACGGTAAATCTATTAATTCCGGAAATATTGAGAGATCTGGAAACATCGATCTCTAGCTGTAAAGTCACTATGCAGAGTTCCCAGCCCTTTTTACAGAACTAACAATTCGTTGTTTGTCAATGATATCGGCTAATTTAAATCTACAATTAATATAAAGTCACAATACAATCATACAATATGATATGAACAAGTGGTAAGGTAGTAAGTAGGCCCGATAGATTCCAGTAGAGCATTAAAACACTTCAATGAAGTGATCCAATAGTTCATTCATGTTGCACCACTTCATTGCAAATTACGCATGGGGTCCAGTAGGGTTTGACTATTCTCTTCCCACTATACGTAAACGATATGCCCTCGGGGATTCGAAACGGAAGGGCTGAAGATACGAATAGTCTTTCCAATAACGATATATTGAATAGTAAATTGTTTATATCAGATGTTCAGTGGTTCTTTAATACCAAACTAAAAGTAAACAGTTTCAATACAGTTTTACATTTTAAATAGGGAAGACTGGGGCTAGTTGTGACACTTTTAATTAATTTAATTTTCGAAGGTGTATGACCCATAATTTAAAACTTATAATAAATGGAACCAATAGAATGGTTCTTCGTATAAATTTACATATAATTGTATTTAAAATATATAATGTTTTTAATGATATATTTATCCAGCAGTGCACTTTGTCACAACTTGCCCCTCTACGGGGCACGTTGTGACAAATGTAAAAGAAACCACAATATTGTTATATTTAAATCCAACAAAAGTCTCTACAACACTTTTTCATTTACATGCTAACTTTTAATTAATTTTGTTTTTAACATCTGAATGGCAGTAAATATAAACAAATTGTACTGCATTTTCAGTACAGTTTATACGAGCTCATTTCTTACAAGTTATGCACTGCACCCAGTTCTCTCCACCCTTTGATATATGAAATGGTTCTAAACAAAAAGGCATATACTCTCTTCCTCATCTTCGGAGCTCTCGGGTATGTCTTTTATCATTTTGCGACATATTAGATCTACATCTTTACTTGAGAACATAGCTTTTTCACAACTGGTTTCTTTCTTGTTTTTCCTTCTTTTTTAGTATACATCTTTTCTCTAATCTTCCTTGTTGCTGTTATTGAATTCCTACTTTAAAAGGCGTTCTAGTTAAAATGACAGATTTCAAAGTATTTGTTCTCATACGGTTATTCCTCGAGGTCCTATTTAGGAAGAAGTCCGATTTCCAAAGAACTAACCGCTGTTGTGGGTAACCCATCTTTTAAAACAGAACAGCAATATTGCCTTCTCTGTCATTGGCAGCTTGACCTATTGCTTCTGTACTGTTCCTACCCCAGTTTCATCTATGTTGTAAATGTAATTTGCATTGAAACCACATTTTTCGAAAACATGAGCTAAATGGTTGAAAAAATGTCAACATTGTGTTCATTGAAACTTGTGTTTCTATTCAGATTAGTAGCTTCAGGAACCCGAGAAATTTTAAAGTGTCGCTGTATATACTTCGTCATTCAATCAACACTTGCAGACTTCTTTGTTATCAAATTTCTGGCACTTGAATTTTGTTTTCCACGACAAAATCATATGCTAAGCTTCGTAATTCCTCACTACATTTCCTGGAATTAAAATTATTACTCTCAAACAATATTGGCGCAAGTAGTGACACTGTCACAACGTGCCCCTTAGAACCTGTCACAACTAGCCATGGGAGACACTAATGTGAATATCCGTTTTTATTTCATGGTATTTTACCATTCACATAAACCAGAAACATCAAATTATAGCTTAAACAGTAAGTTTTTCAATGATACTAAGTAGTTGAACATACCTTCGATTTATTTTTGTTGACTGGAACAATCAGGCAGATTTTTACTTCACTACATGTAAAACACAAAATGTATGTAAATAAGAAAATCAAGCAATGGTTTCCGCAGCAACTCAACGAACAGACTTAGGCAAAGGTTTGAAAAGGGCATATACACTATCACGAGCTGAGCTCTATTGGATCGGTCAGTAAACACGATGTCACAACTTGCCCCTGTCACAACTTGCCCCGGTCTCAATTACACAATTGTATGCTCCATTGAACATGAACCTTGCGTTATACACTGACATTAAGGTAACAATATTATGGGGTCTTTCAATTCAGTCAAACCTGAATTGGAGCGTCCATTTAAATGAATTGAACGCAAAATTTAGTTATTTGCTCTACGCGTTCAGAATAATTTCAAATCTCAGCTTCTCAAAACTTTAGGCTTTTTCATCAAGTTTTCTTAATCAAATGAGCAAATGCTCAGATTGCTCTTGTTTTGCTTCTAGGCATAAATGTAGTTTCACTATCTGTCCACATTTTCTTGAGCTAAGAGGGGAATGTAGATGTTCAAATAATCGTGTCCATGTTCTAGCGACAGTACGTCAAGACGGTCACGAAGGGTATGACAAGAAATTATAGCGAATATTTGTTGCTGATTGCCCTTTCAAATAGTTTTTATTACAAAGAAGCGAATATTTTTACCACTTGTTGCCTAAATCGTTCGTTACTACCTGTAATCATAATCCATCTTAATGTGTATAATGCAATATGTATTGAAAATTATGCATTAGTCAGCTTTTATGTTTATTCATAATAAACTATTAATATTTTTCATACAGTTGTATCCTTCTAACATTAACAACAATCAAAACAATTCTTTTTAGGTTACATTTGTTTATAGTAGTGTCTACATAATATGTTTATTGTCTTGTCTAGATAATAAACATATATAACCTGAAAAAGAATTGTTTTGATTGTCGTTAATATAAGAAGGATACCACTCTATGAAAAAAGTAAATTAGAAAATTTTTTTCTTTATATTTATTCTTTTAAAAATAGAAATTTATTCATTCGCGTTCGATACTAATTAATACATTAATTACTCTCTGAAAATCGAAATTTGTTCATTCGCGTTCGGTGGTTTTGGTTCCAAATATTACGTTCATAAAAACATATTAGGTAGATAAATACTTTGGTTTTGTAGGTCAGAGTCTACAATGCATTTCAGTTTAGATAGCTATAACAAGCTGAGCGCTGAGTAATAATAGCGCTGAGTTATTTTTCAAAATTGTAAAAGTCTACGTAAGCAAAAATGGTGTGCGGATTCATAAGCAATAATAGCCACCATTTATGAACCCAGCACGATTTCCGTGACGTATATACAGAGTAATATACGTAGTATAGGGAAAGTTATGTAATGTTGCGGAAAATCAATTTCGAGATTTCAACGGAAAAAACGTTTTGAGGTCACTGACACCGAAAAAGTTGTTCTTTTCAAAAAGTGCGTCCGTCTGTCCGTCCGTCATTCTGTGAACACTAGCACCTAAACCATAAGTACGATTTCTTCCAAAATGAATATTCCTTGGTTGATCTGGTTCCACTCGAGGCGCCGCGATTTTGAAAAACATTCTTCAGGATTTGGGGATACTCCGTATGAAGCCCTGGGACATTTTCAAAATTTTCTCAGAAACGGTTGCCAATTTTTTCTTTAAATTTGTTGTAAGAATAGAGTAAAATACGTTTATTAAAGTGGCATAGGTCGGGTTTTAACGGTTAACTCTAAATTTTCGAAAATTAAAAAATTTTGAGTTTTTTCGGCGTCTTCCTCCAACTACAAAATTAAAGACAGAGATTTTTCCTCCAAATGAAATTTGTTCTCTTTTTCTCCAAAATAAGTTATTCCATTAAGGTCATGGTACATTTTCTTGAAAATTTTAATAGCTTTCTGGCATTGTTGCGCGGAATATTTGCAATTTTAAAAAATTACAAAAACAAGATTTTCTCAAAGACAGCTCCAAATTTTCTTAAAACCTTTTCGTACGGATAGTGCTAAATATACTCTATGAGATGACATAAACGTCATATTGCTTTATTCTTTTGTTTTTTTTATTACAAAAATGTAATGGATTCACTGTCTCTCACGTCGGTAATATTTACGTTAGCGACGATTTGTTTGCATTATTATATTTACGAGTCCATGTGCTTTAAATAATGTCAAGTAAAGTTTCTCGTGAACCAAACAGTTTCCTGTGAAAACTAGCTCAAAATTCCGCCTTTTCAAAACGCTCAAATGCCATGTTCTTAAAAATAGCTCCAAATTTTTTTCTTCGAACTTTTCGAACGGATAGTACTAATTGGCACTCTACACTAAGTTCAATTTGGTGTTTTTTTTGTTTTTTCAAAAATTACACAAATGTACTTTTTTTGAAAGCTCCCTCACACCGTTAATATGCACATTTCCAGCAAGTTGTAAACACTATTGTATTTGTGAGGTAATGTACTTTAAATGACTTCTAAGATAGTTTTCGAAAACTCAAAAATTGTCGGTGAAAAAGAACTTCAAATTTTGCATTTCTAGTAGCGCTTAAACGCCATTTTTTTTAAAAGTCTCCAAATTTTTCAAAGTAAATTGCCATTTAGGACGAGGTTTGACTGTTCTTTAATATTATAAAATTAATATTTCCGTTCTACCTTTAGGAAACCGAAAAATTAATAAAATGTCTAAAAAAAATGCACATTGGGCGGCACGAGTATGTAGCAATTCCAAATAGCTAGCTCAGACCCAAGGAAATATAAAACTAATACGGGAAAGTCTGTGCCATTCTGTAGCACTACTAGTTTAATTTTCTTTGACGTGCTGTTGTACAAAGACCAGTTCTACAGAAGATAATTGGTAGAACGTATACCTATTTCTGCTTCTACAATTATTTGATTTGTAATACCAGATCGCTATACTTTCTATTTGGAAAATTTAGGAAGTGCCCTTGACATGTTTCTTTTGGGAGGGCCAGAGGCGGCAGCAACAAGGATTGCAGTTTTCTGCTTCTTGTCATTCATAACATTACCGTGTAATCTATAAATTACTGCAGTCAGGTATTGACACCAGAGTTGTGGCGTGGATTGATGACTTTCTTCGAGATAGAAAACAGAAAGTCCGAGTTGGACAACAATTTTCAAATCTAGCAAAATTAATTTGAGGTATTCCTCAAGGAAGAGTTATTGGACCTCTCCTCTTTCTAGCTTTTGTGAATGACCTACCAGACAATTTATTATCAAAGGTACGACTATTTGCAGATGACTGTATAATTTATCGAGTTATTGAATCAAAAATAGACGAAGATATTTTGCAGGATTATCTAGATAGACTACATTTCTGGGCGGAAAAAAAGTAGCATGACAATAAATAGTTAAAAACAAAACTATCACATTTAGTAGGGGGCAGCAAATATAGTGAAATTCAATACCGTTTAGGCAACGAAAATATTCCAAGAGTCTTGCCTTGTAAGTACCTGGGAATACTTTTTGATAGCAAATTGAGTTGGGAAAATCCGGGAAACTTTCTCGTAGGGAAAGCATGGAGATCTTTGCATTTTACTATGCGAATACTAAAAAAGAGTACTGTGAAAGCGAGTGTATTAGCTTACTTACCTCTAGCTCGTCCATAATTAAATACGGGACGGTATGTTTGGACCCTTACAGAATCTCACAAAAGGAATATTTGAATAGAGTACAGGGAAGAGCGAATAAACTTATTTTTCGAAGCAATAGGAAGAAAGTAGAATGAGAATCTCTAGAAATCAGGAGGGTTAAGGCAAGACTCTGTGCTTGGTATAAAGCGTATGCCGGTTATCCAGCGTGGAAAGATATCCACATCAGGCTCAGCAAACCCACATACTTTAGTAGAGGGGACCATAAGCACAAAATTCAGTTCAGGCCACAGAGAACAGATGGAAAATTTTCCTTTACAAATAGAACAATAACGGACTGGAATAAGTTGCCTGCACAGCCTTAGAACCTTTTCCTCTAGGTGTTCAAAGATTTAAAAGTAAATTAACCAAGATATTTAGTTAGTAAATTAGGTTTATTAAAACAGTTATTTTGTTATTATTATTAATTACTGTTACCATTATTAATGTTGTAATAATTATTAAATGTATTACTTTATTAAATATATAATTATAATGTAAGTAGTATTCGCATTGAAATGTGGTGACGTGTTGAGAAGTGTAGTGAAATACTGAAGTAGAAAGAAAGTGAAGTACAAGTGTTGTGAAGTGAAGTGGAGTGGACTTCAGTGTAATAAAAAGTCGTGTATTGGTGTAAAATATCTGTAGAAGACCGTCATAAAATGTACAATTAATGCGTTGTTGTTAAAGCCTTTATTGTCATCATTGTTATCATCTTATTATTAATATTATTGTCTGAAAATAATTTAAGTTACATTGTATTTAATTCCTAATTATAATATGTATATGTTAATGTTCTGCCACCAGGTTGCATAAACCTATCTGCGGAAATAATAATTATCTATGTTATCTATAACGCTCTACAGTTTTTTGTGTTAGAATTGTGCGATCTGAATAAATTATGTGGTTTTCGTTTCCCAAAAGAAGATCAGTTGTGTAGATATGGAAAGACATCTTTGACTGACTCGATTATACAAAAGGGCGCCGAAACGTGATTAGTCACTCTGCCCCCATATCCATCCCATCCCACTTGTCCTGCCCCCGAGGTGCCAGCGCTTTGCATGTCAGCACGAGCCCTCACGTCTCTGGATCAATGGCCACCCCTGATTATGCAGGACGTAGCGGTATCCCTGAAGCCGAGATGGTCATTCATGAAATTTCAAGGGCAGGAGGTCACGCAAAGCCCCTAAACAGCTTCCTTACCGTTCACCCACGATTTTACAATTGATTCCATCCTCCGTTAAAGGCTTCGTGCAGCCTAGCAAACAGCGCCTCGCTCAACTCATCCCGCCGAGCGACTTCCGTTCTGTGCCCAGCGGCGATACACCTGGAGATGGCAGCCGCAACGGTGATGGCAACCGCCGAGCTAGCAATGACGGCAAGATGGCAGCTGTATGGCAAGAAGCTCATGCTACATTTCATTAATATCCTCCTGGCATTCTAATACACATTCTCCTTCATATCCTCCATACGACCATCTTCAATTCCTCCTCCATCTTCAATTCCTCCTCCATCTTCAATTCCTCCTCCATCTTCAATTCCTCCTCCATCTTCAATTCCTCCTCCATCTTCAATTCCTCCTCCATCTTCAATTCCTCCTCCATCTTCAATTCCTCCTCCATCTTCAATTCCTCCTCCATCTTCAATTCATCCACCATCTTCAATTCATCCACCATGTCTATTTTCTCCTTCATGTCTATTTTCTCCATCTTCTCTATTTTATCCCTCATCTTTGTTTTCTCCATCTGCAAAGATGGAGATTTTCTCCTCCTCCTCCTATTCTTCGCTTCTTCCACTATCTTTCCTCCACCATCTTCTCTCTTCTTTCTCCTTCTTCTTTTTCTTCTTCTTTTTCTTCTTCTTTTTCTTCTCCTCCTCTGCCACAATCTCCATCTTCTCTTCCATTTTCCATTCTTGTTTCTTTTATTTTCTCTCCTTTTCTCCATTCATCTCCTAATTTTCTTCTATTTCGCAGTCTCATCCTTTCTCTTCTTCTCTCGTCATCTTTTCATTTTCTTCCATTTTCATTCTACGCCTCTCTTCTTCTTCTTTTTCTCTACGTTTATCGTACTCCCTCCGGGCATGGTAACTTGTTCAGCCATTGTTTCGTCCCTGGATCAAGGTGGAAGTGACGATGATGGCTGAAATGGGGTAACGAATAAATAAATGACTGGTGATGGAGCAATGATGAAATTAAAGGAAAGGGCAAGGACCCACCACATGAAAACTTGACACGAACCTGCTTTACCTATCATAAATTCCACTGGATAGAATGGGGATTTGGCCCCGGCATCAGCCGTACAATGCAAGCAGACAGCAGTAGATGTAGTGGTTATTGTGGTGGAGATTGTGGTCCTAATAGCATGACTGCAAAAATATTAAGAAGGAAATAAATAAAAATATCTATTTGTCGCGAGGCATGGGCCTCTGGAGATGATCGTCCTGGTGAAGATAGTGCTGGAAGGTAGATTATGGGTAGACATCGGATTAAGGCACTAAAAACTTATATTTAAGGCGCCTAAAATAACTAATTTTTTAAACAAAAAGGAACCAAAAAAGGCCCTAAAAACTTAAAATTGGAGTGAAAACACTACACTTGTATATAAAATTAGCCAATACCAAAAAACAGTACATGAGAGAATAGGCTATTAATGAATCATTAATGAGAGAAAGACTGGCAACTTTACACGTCCGAGTTCGGTTACTACACTTAGAGGCACTGATGAAGCACTTGGCGTGGTACACAATTCAGACAACTGCGGGCACAATGAAGACGCACCTCGCACCCTGCAGAAATGGGCTTACACTGCGCACTTCCCAGAAGAACATCTGGCACGAAAAGATATCAATGTCGGATATTGGAATCGTCGCCTTGCCCTCTGAGACGCAAATCGGTGCTCAGCGCTCACGTAAGCGCCCACCGCTCAAACAAGTCCCCAGAGACCACTGTTTTTAGTTATTTTTTTATTTGTGCAAAGAAATGCGAAAAAAGAATTCTGAAGCCACTTTTTGGTTCCAAAAATTCAATGTGATGAGAAAACGCAAATGACAGCTACAGCCGAAACAAAGGAGATTCGTTACAAGTAGGCAATTAATGTGATCAGATGAACTTGATTTAATCTTGTTTTTGTAAACAAGAATAAAAAGTAATGTATATAGCTTTTAAGAAAAAAGAATTTAAAAGAAAAATATGACTAAAAAGGCATTTATGTCACAAAAGACCAAAAAAGGCAAAATAAAAATTCGTCAGAATGTGTAGTTTTCCAGAATTCATACACATATTGATTGCCTTTAAATATTTTCATTGGAATAAAATAGGCATTTTCCCAAACATCCGATGTCTAGTTATGGGGCCGAAGATGATATTAAGGGCAGTGGTGATGGCTTGTGATAATGGTAATGGGCGATGATTGAAAAAATGAAAATGGTGACGGATGACTGAAGTAGTCGTTTGTGTTTGTGATGGTAGTGATCGTAGAGGTGGTCTAAATGGTGGAGGAAGTGGTGGTGAAAGAGATAGTGGAAACAGTGATATAGCAGCAGTGGAATTAGTAGTGAAAATTTCTGCACTTATTTTCGATAATCACTCCGGTCGTAAAATTAATCTACTTTTGAGATGAGCGTAAAGAGCAACGACACCAACAAATCTCATTTGCGATGACAAAAGAGTTACGGAGATAAACTGGAAAGTGACGAGAAGAGACGGAGATGCTGACAAAGTGCGCGACGAACGTCATGTCGCTGATATTTTATTGTGGAAAGTATGTAAACATGATAGTGAAAGCAACGATTATTCGAGTAATTGTAGCCATTAAATGTCGCGAATATGGACTATATCAGGACGGCAGAAAGGGGACAGAGCATGCAGTGAAAGATGGCTGCAGGAGAGGTAGAGATGTATGTAGAGCACGTGGAGGCAGAGGCGATGTAGGAAGAAGAGATTGAGCTAAAGGAGATTAAATCATACGAGATAAGGTAGAGGATATGAATGTGGAGCAGACGGAAGCGGAGGAGATGGAGTCAGAAAACGGGGAGTGAATTAAACTGAATGAAGGCAGAGAAGATGGATGTAGAGGAGGTGGCAGTTCAGATACAGGTAGAGGAGATATAGGTGGAGAAATTGGGAATAGAGGAGATTGAGGTGGTTGGAAAAGGAGAGCAAGGACGATGAGAGAAAGAGAGAGAGAACAGAAGGAGACAGAGGATAAGGAGCAAATAAGAATACGAAACATGAAGAAGAAAAAGGAGAAGGAAGAGGTAGATACGGAGCAGGGTTCTCAGACGATGTGGTGGGGTCGAAGACGGTGGCGGTGGTGGCAGTGGAGGTGGCGGCGGTGGGAGTGGCGGCGGTGGCGGCAGTGGCGGCGGTAGCAGTGGCGGCGGCGGCAGTGGCGGCGCTGGCAGTGGCGGCGGCGACAGTGGCGGCGCTGGCAGTGGCGGCGGCAGTGGCGGCAGTGGCAGTGGCGGCGGCGACAGTGGCGGCGCTGGCAGTGGCGGCGGCAGTGGCGGCGGCAGTGGCGGCAGTGGCAGTGGCGGCGGTAGCAGTGGCGGCGGCGGCGGCAGTGGCGGCGGTAGTGGCGGCGGCAGTGGCGGCGGTGGCAGTGGCGGCGGAGCGGCGTGAACGAAGTAGCGTTATGCACGTGCGGCGTTCGGGCGTCGGAGGAAGCGCTTTTTGAGAGACGCTCTTCGCCGCGCACCAGGAAAAAAACACAGCAGGCGCCGGCGGCGGCGGAATCAGGCACGAGGCGGGCGGATGACGCACGAGCAGGCGGCGGAGGTGGAGCGCGCGTTTCCGGGGACGCACGTCCGGCGGGGCGCCCGTCGCGACGCCCAGGGCGCCGCACCGGGAGACGTGGAGGTGGCTCAGTGCATCAACTCATGTCACTGCAATGCCTCTGACCGGGAGGGGGAGGAATTGGGAATAGAGGAGATTGAGGTGGTTGGAAGAGAGGACAATGAGAGTGAGAGTGTGTGTGTGTGTGTGAGAGAGAGAGAGAGAAGAGAATGAGACAGCATATGGAGCAAATAAGAATACGGAACATGAAAAAGAAAAAGGAGAAGGAAGAGGTAGATACGGGTCAAGTCCCGGCGGCGGCAGGAGTTTCGACACTAGCTTGTCAGCTAGGTCGTATTCAGTTGCTGTGTATAGGAGAATTCTAGGGGCACGCTGCTCTCTCCTTTTCCATGGTTTCTCCCATCAACACCAGCCAGACGGGCCACGGACCGCGCGCGATCTTTCCTTCCTCTTCCTTGTCCTACGCTCACCCTCATGCCAAACTAGATTGGGTGGGCGTAGTTGGTAAGTGGCATTTAGAAATGTCTCGCCTTTATTTCACGAAAGTTCGCTGACTTGTGTTAGTCTTGGCATACCCTATTAATTTTGTACTTCCGCAACAGATATTGTTTGCATCACAATATATCTATGATGTTAGAATTCAAGAAACGTTGACCTAAATGTTTTCATGAATTATTATTTGATTAAACGTGGATTTATTGCTAGTTTAGTTGAAAGCATGATGCAATGGAACAATGAGAGTTCTTTCATATTTGGTGATTGAGGGCTGTCTGAAATTCGTGCGTGGCCGCGTTCTTGGACATGTATTCTTCGAGGTGCGTGACGCTTTGAATGTCTGTCAAAAAATTTAATTTAATATTTTTACAGGTTTATCAACATGATTTGAGTCAACTCTTACAATATTATTTTAGTGATAGTACCGGAACATACTAAATTCGTGCAACTATTCATATCCTGTAATTTACTCTTTCCAGACATTATCAACTGGCACTCAGCGCCTCTGGGGAAGAATGCATTTTGCAGAGCGTTGCTGACTTCGGCGGCGCTCGTCTGTCTTAGAACCTGTCGAAATAATCGTTCCCTGGCCTGAGAAGAGTGTATCATTGAATCACTAATCTAAATAGAGCCATAAAAACTGGTACTGGAATTATAATACGCGATGCTTTTAAAGGATCCGTACTTTCGGAGCAGGAATCCTGCTGCCCCCGTTCGCAGAGCCAAGGGAGGATTCAAAATTGAAACGTAAGTTCAAACGCAACGCAAACCAATGGCGTGACGTTAGGGGAAACAATGTACACCCTACCAGTGAGAAAGAAACAATAATACGTTAAGAGAATACGTCAAATCTAATTCAATAGAATATAGTTTTCTTCGACTTTAAGGGCCGTATTCATAGTCGTCACTTATGGATAATAATAAGAAAATACTTAAGCTCTAAGAAGTTACTTTTGATAAGGAAATGCTTATGCACATTTGATATTCATAGACGATATTAACATAAGTACGACGCTAGCAGCGTCCTCGTGTGGCAACAACGCATTGGGTGGTTCACAGCCACTTGAATCCTGCCTGAAACGTCCCATCAAGCTGTCCGTGAACTATTCTTATGCATACATCCGTAGGCATCCGTGGGGAAACCTAACTACACAGTTACTTAAATAGTGGTAGTAACGTAAACAAAGTCTTAAACAGTGGAAGTCGGTACACCTCAGTTAATTGTAACTAATTTTTGCCACCAACGTTTACCAAAACATGTACTTTCGTCCGGATAAAACGCTACCGTTTCTTAAATATTCTTGATCATTGTGCAATTTCGGAGGGTTGTACATATCACGTAAATATAGTTGCTACGAAGAACAATGCAATTATAAACATTTTTATAATGTTCAAAATCGTAGTCCATTTCTATTTCTTTCACATTACGACTATTTTCAACCCACCAAGAGACGATTCACTTATAGCTATAAGTCTGGACCTTCCTTATAGCTATAAGAAGTTTCTTATGCAAGCGGATAAGTTGCCACTATGAATTGAAAAACGTTATAAGGAACTCCTTAAGGTTTTCCTTATTATAAGTGACAACTATGAATATGGCCCTAAATCTGTTTTCAAAAGTAAAGGTCGTCGAGCTGAGTCAGCGTCCTATCAGCATGGAGGCGCCAAGAGGCCTCAGTAGACAGAGACTGCTGTACTTTCAGGTCTAATTCTCCGTACGGATTTTTTATCCGTAAATCGTTTCGCAGCGAAAGCTCAAGCGAGAAGCCTCTTATAGGCGAGAACATTTCATCTGCTGGAATAGACGTCTTTTTCGCTCGGGAACTTTTCAGCACTCTGCGATTCATGAAAGCACTTCAATGTTCTGAGTGAAGTTGTGTATAAATAATTGTCTCTCATTACATACGTAATTCAAACCTTGAAAATAAGGTCAAGTATTTTTTTTAATTCTGGCAAATTGAGATGACATTCCTTTTCTTGTCAAGATTCTACAAATATCCGACAAGTACCCGCATTATTCAAAAACTAGTTCACAAAATTCTTAATTAGCTTGTGGGATTAGGGTGTAGTCTACTTTTAAATTTTGTTCCCAATCTAAGTTTCCACAAGACTTCCGTTCCATCTACAAGCCTCCAGGGTTTCATATCACTCAGTTCGTGAACTGCAGGACTAGATCTGTTTTTTCTGGTGACTTTAGCGGCTGCGTGTTGGCAGCCCTGACGCGTCCGTGCGCGCTGCTTCCGCCCGTGTGGGCGGAAATCCTGGACGGGCGGACGCCTGCTCAAATCCTACAAGTATTGCGAAGATGGCCACCCGCTGTTGAACCGTTTGTTCTTTTTTATTTCGCTCCTGACGATGAGTCGGCTGCTTCTTGCCCTGGCGGTTTCCGAATTAGAATGTTCTTGTTGCGGACGCCCAGCAATGCAAGAGATGAATGGTGGGAAGACGAGAGAACACATCCGTTCACATTTTTGTCCTGCGCTTTTTTGGAATGTTTTCAATATACGGTTTTGTGGCACGAGTTTCAAGTAGTAAAACCTTTCTTCATTCAATCTACCCTATAAATCTATTGTTATCGTAATTTGCGGTTTTGCAATTAATAGTTCATGTACAGCAATAATAGACAAATTTCTAAGTGAGTGATGGAAGAGGTAATGGGTGAAGAATGGTGATTGAGTAGCGAAAGAACTCGCGTACGTGGGTGATGCAATGAAGTAGGTGGTGCATGTGAGAGCTGAAGGACTGGATGAGGAAGTAGACAGAGAAGAATGAATGGGTTGATTCAAAATTTAAGAAAGGCAGTGAAAGTGATGGACCGGCCAATTAATGACAGAATGGGTGAGAACGTAATTGAGTAAAGCAGGAAGCATGTGCGAATAATGTGCATAATTTTTGGTGTACTCGAGATTGCAAATACATGAACAGTTTGTGGGATGAGATGGTAACAGAATGTGAAGTGATGAACAAACTGACTGAATGATTGGCTGGATTGGTGGATTGATTGAATGGCTGGATGGCAGCGTGGTTTGGGTTGTGAGTGGACAGAGGAATGCAGAATGGCTGAGGAATGGAAGTGGATTGATGAGTGAGTGAGTGAGTGAAGTGGTGGTTAGGTGAATTCGTGAGTTGGTGGATAAATGGGTGGATGCATGCATAGATTTTGGATGAGTAAATGATGGGTGAATGGTAGGATGGACGAGTGAATGGGCTGGCTGGCTAGCTGGAGGACAGACAGACGGACAGACGGGTGGACTGACAGACCCTTGGATGGTTGATTGAATGGGAGGAAGAGTGAATAAATTAGTGGGTGTGAGTATGTGTGCGTGTGCTAATGGGACGGTATGTGAGTGAAAACATAAATGAGTAATTAATTCAAGCGTATTTATCTTCTTCTTCTTAAAGTGCCGTCTCCATTACTGGAGGTTGGAGACCACTTCCTCGAACTTTTCTCTGTCTTGTGCCACATGGAATTACTCAGAAGCCCTCAAGATACCTATCCAATTTTGGATGTTCGCCAACCAGGCCCATCTTCTTCCTGTCGTCTCCCCATCTACCCTGAACTTTCCCCATCATTATTAGTTGTAATAGTTCATATTTGGGGTTTCTAAGTAAATGAAGCGTATTTATATTTAAATAAAAATGGGCTGTCGTGCATCTGTGGTTCTTGGCTGAGACCTGACTGTGTGCGCCCGGCCCCTCCGGAAAGAACCCGCAACACGACTCGCTTCCTCGGATGCACGCTAAGCATTCCGCTTCCGTTAATTAATGACTCCTGTCCCAGCCATTTAGTTCAACTCCAAATATTCCACTCAGAAATTATTAGTGTTGACACTCCAACAAATTAAAATTGAGATCGAGAGAAGATTCCACGTTCGTATAATTTGTATCGCTGTCCATCACTCACACAGACTCATTAATTTAAGTCATTATCGACTGTCAAGTGTTCAAGAAAAAGTACGGGTAAATAATATTGTAATTTGAAAAGGGCGGCGCCAAACTTCTTTCAGAATTCAAACGATTGCCATTAATAACAAAGTATTAAATGTCAAAAACCATAAGACTCGTGCTTGGAGTAGGTCAAAGTAAATTATATCTACTACCGTAGCACTTATATTTAATGAGATAGCCAGACTTTGTAATTTAATTTCCACTGATAAGGAATACACAAGATACACTTTTGTCTTATACGTCCCTTTTACTCTTGTATTTTACCACTAATTAGGAGCGTCTGAGGCCGAAAATCTAATTGAAGCCTTTGATGATCAAACTGATCAAAAACCGATGGCTCCCAATTTTTTTTCAGAATTCGTGGACATGGCTGACCGCATCGTGAATATGCCGTCGTGTAGGTCTGTGTCGATCAGTTCTGTGGGGAACTACAAGTTAATTTTCATTTAGAGGATAGGTAAAATTGGAATTACGGCGACTATTCAAATCACAGAGATTTCAAATTAACAGAAAACTGAACTATTTGTGAAAAAAAACAATATATACTCAGTGAAATATTTGATTGTTAATGACATTTATCACGATAAGAATCGATCTCGGATCCTGTCTATGACCTTAAGTCAGTCAGTTTCTTACGTTCGAGATGGGTTATTATTTTAAATTTTAATAAGTCGTATTAAATACAATACTTGACATATGTGATCAAATAAGATATGAGTACATTGTCAATTTTAAAAACAAACTTAAGTATGTATGTTAAGAATGTATTATCCTATAATCGACCAATTTGATAATAAAGAATTATAAATATCCGATTTATGGAAAAGTTGATAATATCTTAGAAGTGTTTCGAATGTGCTTGGCAGTCTGAAGTACGGTTTTCTTAATAATAAGAAGGCCGGCTCCGTGGCACAGGCGGTTGCGGCAGTAGTGGTCTGCGCCGAGGAGGCTGCAGAGTCCTGTGTAGGCATGGTCGTATTTGTGATTGTTCCTTCTCACCTCCTTATCGTCACCTCATTATTCATAATTCAAGGCGCAACAACCTTGTCTTATCAAGGAATACAGGCGTAAGACGCTGAGCCCAATATTTACACTCAATCTGTCAATCCGTCCGGGGCCTCGGAAGATGAAGTGTAGCCTGGTCATTCATGGCTGATACGGAAATAATAATAATAATAATAATAATAATAATAATGATAATGATAATGATAATAATAATGACATATTTTAAAAGTGAAAATTATTCGTTTGTGTGACACGATAAATCCGTACGGATAAACTGGTTTTAGGCCCGATTCTTGCAGATGAATGGAGTTCGGCACAGCAACAACTGTCGGGCACTGTCTGCCGTGAGTCCCAGGAACTTCCTCAGTGGGAAAGTGTTACACGAACAACTTAGTGTGTAACCCCGATACGAGATACAGCCAAATACTGCTTCATGCGAAATGCGCATATCTGAACGTGTTTTGTGTATTTGTTAATGGTAACAACTCTTTATACAGGTGCCTCTGAATAAACGTTCCCGACTTCTAGGGCATGAGTTAAAATGGATTTTTTTTTTGCAAATAAACATAAAGTGAGAAATTACGTACAATAGAGTTATGTGCATATACAGATGTGGCATTTTCACTTTGTTACACAACCCCGTTTGTACGGGAGATCGGCTGGTACATGAAATCTTATTGACTGCGCTAGGGCCTGACGAACATCTGTGCAGAAGGAGTTACCTAAATCTGGAGGAAAAAGCACATGTATAACTCCGTTTTATGAAATTTACCGCGACACTCTCAGAAATGTTATTAAATTTAATGTAGATTAGTGTATCAATGTACATTAAACTTTAAATAAATAAACGTAACATTTATTCTGAGACACCTGTAGAATGATCCGGTTTTCTTTATTCGTATATTTCTTATGTCTAGACGCTTGAGATGGCTTGTGTTCCACCGATCGTCCTCACCCATCGTGGCCTCTCCCACAATCCCAGATGATTTCAAGAATTTTGTTCGCAAAAGTCAAACTTTTTTCCACTGAATATGTTGGGTTAACCCTTTTGTGACCGATTTAATTTTTTTTAAGAATTTTGAAACACATCTTTGTATTTAAGTAACTTTTCAGTTACCATTTCATTATTGATTACTGAAAATTGTTGTTAATGTTTAGTTTTTTAGAAATTGTTAGTGGGACATATCTGTCCCATTGGTCTTTCTGGGTATAATGGAAAATATTGATTATGAGAAGAAAATGTATCTTTTTCGATACTTTTAACTATATGAGACAATAGAATAATAAAAATGGAATAATAATTACAATTATTTTAAATAAAATTTGGAAAAGTAGGGATCGAGGCAATGGGTTACTTTGCATTCCTAGCACTTTGTGTCTGTTTTTCCTCCTTTTGCTGCACTTTTACCGCGGTCTTGTAACTGCAAGGAACGCGCATCGTCGTAAATATAGAAAAAATATAGAAATCAATTTTGGATGCAATATAATGAATTAAATAATTACAAATAAATATTAATACAACATAAAACGCTCAGAAAAAATTAAACTGCAGAAATGGGGAAACTTTTTGGAGCAGCGACGAGACCACAAATTCGCAAAATCCCACGTAACAGCGCATTTCAAAAATTATAATTTTAGCAGCAATGTAATTAGATAAATAACTGAAAACAAACAAAAAGAAACCTTACAACAAAATAAAACGCACAGGAAAAAATAAAACTCTCCAAAACGAGGACTGAAATCCTGTAAGAACGAGAATAAAACACTCAATTTATGGAATCATAACTAAACATTGGAACCCAGTATCCCAGCGAACTTCTCGAATATATCAGGAGGGACATATAAGCCACACTGCTCACGAAAGGGTCAAATTGAAAGTTCTGAACACACCTGAAGGTGTGGACATCATTTGCCTGCTAAATATAGCAAAATGTAAACACTACTGAATGGTTATATATATATAAAAAAAGGTTATATATATATAAAAAATGGTTATATATATATATAAAAAAATATTTAAAAAGAATTTTGAAAACGGTATTTTGTGTTAATGTTTCTCCACTATCAGATGAAGGCTACCTTCGAATAGAATGAGTAGATTTTACACTGTATCTGAATCGGCTATTATCCGATTGATTTCTCCCATTCGTCAATATCGAAATCTGAGATAAGTGCACAAAATATCAGAAATTCTTATAGAATAACAACCCCCAAACACAGAAAGCCTGAAGTAACAACGCAAAGTAAGCAGTGCAGTAAGAGCTTCCTCGAATACGGTATGAAAATAAAATTACTCGAGCAGCGTGTTGAGCCCTTGCCACAATAACTTCCTGCAGCAAGAAGAACACAATAAATTTTAGAGCCACTATTCCGAATCCATATTTCCCCTGTTCTTGCAACACTTGGCCACCTTTCGTCAGACGTAAAAAAGTTTTCCTCGTTCTTATAACAAGAGCGTGTAAAACGAGTTCCATCTCCACCCTGCGAGTCATAACTAGCAAACCATATGTACGATAATCATCGTCGGTTAAAATCTATTATAACGAGAAGCAATACCGAGACTAAATGAGAGGAGGAGGGAGGGGCTATTACGTCAGTACTGAAAATCTGGGAAGGGAAAACAACACAAGCAGGAGGAAAAGCAGCAAAATAATGGATCTGTTTAGAGATTGGCAACTCGTCCGGAAAGCATAAAATATTATCTCCAAAAAACCTTTTAATCTCGTAATAATACCAACATCATACTTTAAGCTAAGAAGAATGAAAAGAAAATGTACCGATTTCGATTTGATGCGGAATAACTGGTCGGTCTGGACTTTTTAGGATTCTAGATATGTCATTGCACGTCCAGAAAATTGTTTCTAAAATATTACATATGTTAATATTATTAATGGGAACAAATGTTATTCGAAGTCAATGATTTGAGTGATAAAAGCTGAAAACGTACTGTGAACGGGATGACGGTGCCGCACAGGTGACTTCGTGTCACCGCACTTTTTAGAAAACAATGGCCTTAAACTTTGTTTTATTCTTTTTACTAGAGGCATTGGTGGATATATAATGCTCCTGATGTGTGGGATCTATTACACCATTTAGGAATTGCATTCTCATGAATGTGATCCCGAGTTTTTAGTTCTAAATTTTCCATCAATTGACGTTGTGGCCATGTACCTCGGAAAATTTGTGTTGGAACGCAGAGTACAATACATTTAAGGAGAATAAAGTAAGTTCACTGTTTTACATCATTATTCATTAACCTAGTGCTATAGTATTCACTCTCTAATAGTTTCTTCTTTTGCAATTGAGAGAGAAATAAATTGATGGAAAAGAAAAGGATGTCTTTGTGCCAGTAACTCTTGAATATTCAATGCCATATTTTCACATACTTCTCTTTAAATTGCTTAAATTAAACATTTAATTTCTTGTGAAAGTGGTAAATTGTATGATTAACAATTAGTGCAATGATTATTCTTTCAGTAAGAGCACTCGCATTTATAATATTCTCAATTCAAAACAATATGAGAATTTTTAATAGTGCAGTATGAACGAGAACTATTTCCTGAACACGTCACGCCCATTACAAGTGAATCGGCACGGGGAAATGACTTGCAGAAATCAAAAGGGTTTTGGAAATGGCCGCAGAATAATGATGTTTTTTACAAAAATAAAGATATAATTCAGAAAGTTCAAAACCCTGAGATAAAATAAAAGTGGACTCTTCTCTATTCCAGAGCTAAGAAGCATCGGGGGAAATGATACGCTTTCTGTTGTCATTACCAATATCAACATGTCTATTTAATAACTTTAAAAGTATTTATTAAATAAAGTTTTAAATTTTGTGATACTATTTGATTCATTACTTGCCATAAAGCGATCACGGAAAAAGAGAGGAAACTATGCCACGCATCAAGCAGCACTGAACGACACGCAATAAATGTAGTGAAAATGGAGTGACTTTATGCCAAATTTAGGTAACATGTTTTGTTCAAAAACATTTATTTCAATTATTATGACCATATAAAGTAGGCAAAAATGATTTTAAATTTCGTATACTGCTATAACTTTGTTAATTGCATGAAAAATAAAGAAGTTATTTGCTAAAAATTTCCCAAAGTGACACAAAGTCACCCCCGATTTGCAGTAAATATGATTCAAAAACACATTCACTTTAAAATAGTTCTTCAATTTTAATCACTATTAACGAACGAAAATCACGCTATTTGTCTTCTTATTCAACGACAATTGATTTTTTTATGGAAATAGTAATTCTGAGTAGGAATATTGCGGAAATATTCAAATAAAATTTTCTCAGAGTGTTACCATGATTACATTCATCAGTTGTATAATTATCGCTTAAATTGAGGTCACAATTTTAAAGAACTCGAGAGTTCGCCAGAGAGCTCATAATTGGCCATCAACACGCAAAGTGTAATCATAAGCTTCCATTTCGCCGAGTCAAAGCTATTGTCAATAGAGAATCTTCCCAGAAAAGAGCAGCGTTTACTCTTATGTGACATCCAGGCAATCTGATCTCGCACGCACACAGTTTTTCAAAAACACACTTTTGTTTTTCTGTTAGCTGAAGGGCAAAAAATCGTGTGAAAAAAGCGCCTAAGTACGTGGTTAGCGCGCCCCACACGAGGCATGGGACACTTCGCGAGATGCAGCGCGATTATCAGTCGGCAGAGGCGTCGCGCAGCTGCTAATGACTCCTCGGCCTATTTATCTCTTAGGTGGAAGCGAGAGAAGAGAGAGATGACGGGAAGAAGGAGTGAGTGACAGAGAGAAAGAGACTAATGTAGAAAGGAAGGAAAGGATGGAGAGAGATAAATAAAGGAAGAGGCAGGGCGAGAATAAGGCAGAGAAAATAGGAAGAACAGGGAGGAGGATAGTGGAAGGAAGTGGGAGGGGAGAGAAAAGGGAGAGAGCGATAAAGGGAAGGAGGGAGAGAAAAATAAAGGCAGAAAGGAGAGAGGGAGGAAGAAGCAGAAAAGGCTTGTAGAAAGAAGGAGGAGAGAAGAGAGGTAGGGGAGAGATGAAAAGGAAGAAACATACTGAAACATGTAAAAGCAAGAAAATTGACTGATGTTTCCGGGTCATTCATTCTGTAAATGTACTGAAGGTTTTATCTCGGTAGTTTGCGGTGTTCTTGGATGGTGAGATCCTGCGGGGACCTCCGCGTCGATTTGCGTGACATTTCTCGCCTAGTGGGTTACAGCTGCACCCGGGATAAGCTCTATGTTCGCGTCTCGTCTCCCGATATGTGTGATGGAGTACTGCATGTAAGGGTGTGTGATTGTAACGGGGGAGAACACAAGGAAGCGGAAGGAAAGATGGCGTACGGTCCGTGGCTCGTTTCTTAGGGTACTGCTCCGGCATTCGCCTGTTATTTGTCGGAGAAGCCACGGAAAACTACCGATCAGAGCAACCAGCAGCTAGTATTCTGCCGTTGAATTCGATCTAACTATATATTTAGTGTCGGAAATCATCCACCGCCGGGACTCCAAACCCAGGACCTCGCTGTGGGAGTTGCTGCATAGTCGTGACAATGCAGGTTCTCAGCTAAACTCAGTAGATACCAAGAAAATAAGGAGTAATAAATACAGAGAAGAAGGAAGAGAAATACAGAAATGCAAAGGAAATGTATAGTAAGAATAAAGCAAAAAAAAAAGGAAGTAGGTACTAAAGGAATCAGGGAACTCAAAGAAATGGAGAAATTTGTGAACAAGGAACAATGTATGAAAGAACGAGTGTACGCGCGTAATCGTTGTAAGGGCTGATAGGTAGGTGGTAGAAGTGTGTTAGATATCACAAGATAAAGCATTGATACGTTGTCCGAAACTACAGCACCAATTTAGTTTCCGAGCAGACCAACATTTTTTCATCGTGAGACAAGCGATCCGATCCCACCATCTCGGAGGTATATTCGAGGTTATAGAAGAAAATATCACACACTTTTTACAGTTTTTGACGTGAAATAAAAATTAAGTAAACGAAGAAATAATTAAAAATTATGGCTTGCATTCGAGCCTAAGTTATCAATGTTATATGTCACCTGCATTAATCGGCTCCACTCCATAAAAATGATTAATACTTGATAATGTAAAATACATCATGTATTATATATTGTACGAGTGCCGAAAAAGACCAAGAAAGAGACTTTTCAATGCCCACCATTCGGCTCCGTAATAAATTGTATATTAAGGGTAAATTGTATTACCAACAATTCAGTTCTGTAGACCCTATATTTTCAATATGAAATGCATATATTGTTGTTAAACTACTGTATTTTTCGTTTATTACGTCCGTAACAGTATAATACGAAACCTTATGAGAGGGAGAGTCATTTTGATATTTGTAAATAAACTCCGGACATTACACTAGTAACTTTTATTACCATTCATTTATTATGTAATACTGTTTTCTAAAAGCTGATTAATGTCGATGAAAGTTTCTGTAAATTGTTTGATGCAAGTGCGAATCAGCTTTCAGTTCCTTCCATAAATTTTTGTTTCTTTGAATGATCTTCCAAAGTTAATGAAACTCTCGTAATTCCTAGGGATCACGCTTCACTTGTATTATTTGATCCAGAGTGAATCATTCAGATGGCATTGGCTATATAATAAACATATAACACTACGATTGTGTTCAAATCAAATATAAGGAATAGACATTTTCACCTGGCGATTCGGAGGCAAGTTAACTCCTCGACTCATTTCATCATATCATTACAATCTTCATTCGTGATTTGATAATTGTAAATTCAAATATCAGATCAGAGTACTTGATTAATGTCCCGTGACGGTTGTGGCATAGGAACTCGAATTATTCGTATAATTTGTACGCTCTTTTAGTTATATGACAATGAATTAACTGCAGTAAGCGACGAGTACAAGAATGAAATTATCAGAATTAAATGTTTAACACGTAGTTTCCAAATCGCGTAGTCATAATCACTGGGGACAAAAAGAGCGCTGGGGGTGGTGAGCTTAGCAGCGGAGATCTGGCGAGCGAGCGAGCACGATGGAGAACAGGAGCGGATCGGGAGAGAGGCCGCAGAGGCAGCAGAGTCGTCAACGAGAGTAGTGAGATTGAGGGAGCGCGAACGGGGCGAGGAACACAAGGAGGGGCAGGGGCAGGGGCAGGAACGGTGACGGGGACGTTTGCGGGAGCGCGGGCGTGAGCGTGGGCGTGGGCGTGGGCGTGAGCGTGGGCGTGAGCGTGGGCGGGAGTTTTGGCGGGAGCGTTGGCGGGAGCGTTGGCGGGAGCGTTGGCGGGAGCGTTGGCGGGAGCGTTGGCGGGAGCGTTGGCGGGAGCGGGGGCGGGAGCGGGGACGAGAGCAAGACCGGGAGTGGGAACAGGGGCAGGAGCAGTGGCGGGAGTAAGGGGTGGGAGCAGGGGCGAGAATGGAGACGGGAGCAGGGTCGGAGATGAGAATGGTTGTGGATGTAAAAGCGGGAATGAAGCGAAGCGGCGGGGGCGAGAGAGGGACGAAGGCGGGGACGGGAGCGGGGGCGGCGAAAGCAGAGGCGCAGGCGTGGGCGGAGAGGCAGAGAGGAGTCTGAGCGGGGGCGGGCAGCGCGCCGCGGTAGGAATGCACGGCTCATTACAGGGTCGCCACACCTGCGATAAGCATCGGCCGATGCGATCTTCGGCGCGCGCGCCCGAAGGCTCGTTTGTTTAAACATATTAATGGGCTCGGCGAGCGCCGCGGGCTGCCGCTATCGCTGCATCGACCGCCCTGCGCGCCCGCGCCCTCGCCCGCTCGCTCGCACGCCCACTGCCCGCCGCCCGCCCGCGCTCTCGCCCGCCCGCGCGCGCGCCGGCACGTAAGTAACGGCCCCGCGCCGCACCGGGACAGGCTACCGTGCGTGCCCGCGTCCGCGCCCCCGGCCTCGCGGAGCGCCCTCCCTGCCCCGCTCCATCCCATCCGCCCCGCCCCGCCCCGCTCCGCCCCGCCCCGCTCCGCTCCGCCCGCTTCGCTCCGCCGCCCCGCTCCGCCGCCCCGCTCCGCCGCCCCGCTCCACCCCGCCCCGCGCCGCTACGCCCCGCTACGCCCCGTTTCGCCCCATTCCGCCCCGCTGCGCCCCGCTCCTCCCCGCGCCGCCCCGCTGCGCCCCGCTCCGCCCCGCCCCGCTCCGCCTCGCTCCGCCCCGCCGACGCAGCGCCCCCCGCAAGCGACTGGCGATTTTTTGAACTCGAACGAGGGACCTCCTGGACGGTGGGTCCGTATGCACGCAGTGATAAAAGATTCTCTCAAAAATAGGCACTCAGGCTGATTCTTTGTTTACGGGCGTGTATGGTACTGGTATGGTCGTTACTACCGGTCGTCACTGCTGTGCATGTTATATTCCGGCAGCTGGTGGTGTTCTTCCCCGTACAACTTGAGATCTGCTGGCAACCTACACATCTGCTTGTGGGTTTCACTTCTCCAGGTATCTCCGCCAACGGGGCACCTCCCCAGCCGGGACAAGCTCTAAGATCTCGACCGATGTGTGGTAGTGTAGGCCGTGTGTGTGTGTGTCTGAGAAGAGGAGGGAAGAAGGATGAGGAAGGAGAGATGCACTTGATACTGCTCCAGCCGTCGTGTGGGATTGATCGAAGAAATCACGAAGAACTACCGATAAGGGTAACTGGCCGCTAGAATTCTGCAGACACTAGTTCGACCCAAACTATCGTGACCCAAAACATTGGACTTTGCGATCAGAGACACTGTAGATGGCTTTATGCCACCTCAACCGGCAGGTAGTGAGGCGTTCATCCCGCTCCCAATAAAAATGCGATTTATTCAATTTCTTAACCTTTCTATTTCAGTCTTTTAATTCCTGCTCAATTACCCCCATCGTCAATGTATCTCTCTTCCCTCTAATGAATGATGAATGATTTCTTGTAATGGTACTTCAGTTACACATCCCCACGTAAGTAACGTCCTGCCCTCCAGTTGCGACAGGCGATCTTGCGTGCATGCGCCGCAGCGCACACTCCCTCATGCCCGCCCCCGCCCCGCCCCACCTACGCACCTGCTCAGCCCCGCTCCGCTCCGCTCGGTCCCCGCGACGCGTCGCCGGCCGTGATTTCTTGGGTTCGAACGAAAGCTTCCACGACAGAGGACAAGTATCCCTGCAGCAATATAGAATGTATTCCAAGATAGGAAGTAAGACCCTCTTCGACGAAAAATTGGGAAACTGAGATGGAAAGTGGCGCAAGTCATTCAGAGTTACCAGGTTCTGGTTTACACAATTCTCCAGAAAACTGACTTTTCCATTTGGGGTCATAAATGTTCATGACCCTATTGCCTGGGGATAGAAAATATGGATGTTTATAGAGAGTAATATTTAAAACTTGAACAGTTTAAAACCTACATAAACTGAAACCTGCAACTGGTTAATCTGTTACGCCACTATGAATCACTGGGCCCCATGCATTATATCTAGACTTACTCGTGGTTACAGCATTTCCCGGTTTTACGTTCACTTAAATAATAACTGTTTAGTAAGTTTAAACTAGTCGTAGTATAACAGCATATATTTTCTATTGTTATTTGTTAGGCTAATTGTAAACAAAATTACAATATTGTAACTATCATTCAAAGACTTCAACAATCTTTTTAAAAATCCTCACCAAATAAATCGCGAGAGATTTGCAAAAATTCGTACCTTGAGTTTTTTAAAATTCTGAAATGTTTTAATGTAAACGGCTCTTGTACCATACAGATCAATGTATTGCTCTCTATCCTTATAAAATGTTTACACCAACATTTTGAGGCCATTTTTGACAAAAACATAACGTACAAGTAGATAGTGGTAGATTTTTAGAAAGTGAACTCAAAATGACACAAAATCATTTACAAAAAAGAACTATAGACGAAATGATGTAAAGTTTAAATTTTGAAAAAAATAATTATTCCATTAAGAAACTATTACAGCTTTACTAATGCAATTGTAAGAGGGTATAGAAAAAGTACCTATTGCTATTATCGAACATTCAGGTGCTTTAATGAAAACTATACCTGTGCAATACTATTAGGGGAATTTTGCTCATTCCGAGCAAAAAAAGTGGAACGGTTTTTTTAGAAAATCTTGTTTATGTATTTTTTTTCAATAAATACCACAATTACTCTTAACATTACGCAAAAAACTATGCATATTCTGAAAATAATGTCTATGATACATTTAAAGATATAATTCAGAATATTTCATTCAGAAAAGCTCTTAACTTAACTTTTTCTTCAGTTTTGAATTTTCAAAGGTTTTAATGAAAAGCGCACCTGCGGAATTTATACAGGAAGTATATACTTTTATACTTCCATCTATTCTAACATTCCATCTATTCTATCTTCTATTTAAACAAATTTTTAAATTTTGATCTATAATTACTCAGAACTTAATTCCTTTTTTGGAATGAAACAAAACATACTTGCTATATTTACGGGCTTTCGGTAGTTCATAATCCGCTTTAGCAGCTTTCCTCACCGATTTCGAGAAATTTCCAAAAATTGAAAGAGTGCTCTCTTTAATTTCTGTTTTGAGATTAGGAAAAGGGAAACAGGGGATGTTCAAAATCTCAAGTAGACTGACTTTTCTCTTGTTTTAAATGTCAAGAGTGCAGAATTTCATTGATTGATTAGTGATTCCAGCTGCGTCAACTGCTAAGGTCATTAGCCCCGTTAGTGTAGTACATGTTTTTATCTCATGAGGTGGCAGTAATCCCCCGCTGGATGGTGAGATCTGGCGCCGATTTACCATCGGCTAGCGGGGTTTTCTTCAACCAGGTATCTCCCGCCAGCAGGGCAACGCCACAGCTCGGACAAGCTCTAAGTACCCGACTGGTCTCCCGGCATGTGCTGTAGTGTAATGCGTGTGTACGTAAGGGATGAGGATAAGTCAAGGAACCGGAAGGACAAATACGGACCGCGCTGGAAAGACAGCGCCCGCCCGCGGCTTCCACCTCCCGATTGTGCCAGGCAAATGGCCGTTTGTAACCGTAAGAAAATTACTATTTTATCACGCTCTAATTGTCAAAAGCACTGAAAAATTTGACAGAATGTGTTCTCCATCATGCACATCTACAGGCGAAGTCTCATAAAAATCCGCTTGTCCCACATTGTGAGTGTTGTGTGCCAGAGCTTCGGTGCCTGCAGCCAACGCGCCCTCCGCCCCGCCCCGCCCCGCCCAGATCAACCCCACCTCCGAGCCCTCGCACGCGCACGCCGTGCTTCACCGCCTCCACCGCCCACGCGCCGCCGGATGCCCTCCCGGGGACCCGACGAATATCGAATTTCCACAAGCCTCTTCGCCTCCGCGCACCACTGCCGCCGCCACCACCCTCGCCTTAGCCACGCCCCTTCCCCGACGCTGCCATCGTCCCCGCCTCTGCCATCGCCCCCGCCACCGCCATCGTATCGGGAGTGGTGGCTCAGCTCATCAACTGATGTCACTGCAGTGCCTCTGACCGGGGAGGTCCTAGGTTCCAGTCCCGACGGTGGTAGGATTTTTTACTCTAGCTTGATAGCGACGTAAACTCAGTCGCTGTCTGGAAGAGAATTCTAGCGGCTGGTTCTCTGATCGGTAGTTTTCCGTTTATCCGACGACACCAGGCGAATGCCGGAGCGGTACCCTAACAAACGGGCCACGGAACACGCGCGATCATTCCTTCCTCTTCCTTGTCTGACTGAGGCGCACAGATTACAATGGCGTACGACCCCATATCAGCTGTGGGGTCGTACGCCATTGTAATCTGTGCGCCTATTCCACCCAAACAATTAGTTTGATGTAAGAAATTCTA
The DNA here is from genome assembly GCA_031308135.1 of Acheta domesticus. Taxonomy (NCBI): domain Eukaryota; kingdom Metazoa; phylum Arthropoda; class Insecta; order Orthoptera; family Gryllidae; genus Acheta; species Acheta domesticus. The sequence continues at coordinate 279,956,023 of JAHLJT010008446.1, read as the reverse complement.
TCCTCCCTATGCTAAAATCAAAGGGGTATGGAGCCCCAAAAGCAAACATTTTTGTGTATTTTTACTCATTATGTTCCTAACAAGCACTACACTTTCATCGTATCAGATCTAATAAATATTTCCATTATCCAAACAATTTTTTAAATTTCAAGCGTACAATTTGTTTATTATTGCAAAAATAGAAATCTCCTCTTCTGAAATACTTTTTTCAAACCTCCCCTGGCCCTCCCTCATTCAGCCCAATCGCCACGCACCGCTCAACCGGGACGCATCCGCTCTCAAGAGCAACTCGTAGCTTCACTATCTGTGAACGTTTTCTACAGCTCACTGATGAAAACAGTTATTCAAATAATCGTCTGCTTATGGCAGACGATTCTTTCACAAAACGCAGGATAATTGATAGCAGCTAGAAAGTGTAGCTGATTTACCTTTGTAAATGGTTTTTATTACTTAGGAAGGAATATATTTTGTAATCAATTCTTACCAAAAAAACTATCGTTGCTATTTCCATAATTCAACTTCATTCGTAAATGAGTAAGGGTAGGGTGCTTAGTGTTCAAGAACACATGCACAGATTGTACTTCTCCCTATAGTATGTCACACAATTCTTAACTACGTTTTGGCGTTAAAAATAAAGGAAGGCTTCGGAGCAATAACATGTTGCCACAATAAGTAAGTTCTGAGAAAAGGAGAGTAAATGTTTAGACATTACATTCTACACATTCGAATGAAGAACATTAATTTATGAATTATACTGCCATCTTGCGGCGAATCTTTAAAATAAAACCACTAGTCTAGTTACACCTATGGGGCATCGAAAACACCAATATATCAATTTCATCAAAAATGTGTCATAGTATGTTATTGCCCCAAGATCTTCATTTATATTTAACGCAAAAAAAGTTAAGAATTGTGTGACGTACTATGGCGAGAAGTACAATTTGCGTATATGTTCTTGAACACTAAGCGCCGTACCCTATCTCATTTGCAAAGGAAGTTGAATTATGGAAATAGCAATGATAGTTTTTTCGGTAAGAATTGATTACAAAATATATTTCTTCCCAAGTAATAGAAACCATTTACAAAGGTAAATCAGCTACACTTTGTAGCTGCTATCCGTTATCCTGCGTTTTGTGAAAGAATCGTCTGCCATAAGAACATAAAGAACGATTATTTCAATAACTGTTTCCACCAGCGTTGCTATTGCGCCGTGGGTGCTTTACGCCGGCGCGCCGCGGTGGTCGTTTGCGTGCCGGATGCCCGCCGGGCCCCGTGCATACATCCACCGGTCTCGCGGACCGCACCGCGCCGCACCGCATCGCGGTAAATCCTGTTAAGGGGACACGCGAACGCCTGATACAGGCGGCGTGGCGCGGCGCGGCGCGGCGCGGGCGCAGGGCTCCTTGCGCATCGCGCAGCTAATGGAGCGCCACGCCGCGCCGGGGCAACGGCTGCTGCCGCCCCAGCTGCTGGGTTAACGAGCTCCCAATTCGGACTGCACTGCACTGCTCTGCTCTGCTCTGCTCTGCCTCTGTTCTGTTGTGCTCGGCTCCGCGCGGCCGTTTGCACCACATTGCTTCTCGGAAATCCATAAATCGGCGATCGACAACGTCACTAACAGGGGGTTTTAATTAAACGCCCCTGCTATAGATGGGAAACTGGATCTAGATAGAAAACTATTCATCAGATTAATATATTTAGGAGCATTCGAAAGAGATTATGAATCGGCATTCGCGACTAAATACTAAAAATGTTGGATGACTACTAATTTATTTATTTTCTTATTACTTTACTTTCCCATACATGAATATTTTCAATACTTACATGGCTATTCATATTTTCAACTTATACCGGAGGTACTGTGAATAATGACGATGTCTATAATTACACATAATCAAAAAATTTACATTTTAAAAGATTTAAATAAATATTCTTTAATATGATATACATCTTGTAGATTTATTTAAATACGTGTAACAAACAAACATATTACAACGTAGTATTTTCGAAGTGGCATTAAGCTTAAATGTATAATACTACGCAGAATCCGGTAATGTGAGACGTGTCTACGACTTCCTCAGATGCCCACAGACTCGAGAAAAATGCAAAAACAATTTTAAAAGTTGTGAAGAGTATTTTATTTCACAACTTTTGGGAGCGGTCCGCGCGAAATTTTGTAAAACCATATTTTGTTGTACACAAACGCATTTGTTAGATTTGTTTATCAGAATGTTTCGCTCTTGCAAGCCAGTAATTTAAAACATTTGTCAAGGAACATTAAACAATTTTAGTACAGAAAGCTTAAACCTTAGGCAACACGTTAACAATAGAGTTCTTAAATTTCGTTTGATTACTTATATTACCATATATCCATATACAGTTTATAACTAGCGAATACTTAAGAAGGTAGTGCCCTAAATAATTGTATATTTTCAAGTTTTAACATTAAACAATGGTTTTTTTTAATTTCACAAATTTGCCCCTTAAAATATTTTTCGACCCATCCATGACACGGGAATGACAGGTGATAGGAATGATCATGGAGAAGGTGATAATAATAATAATAAAATAATAATAATAATAATAATAATAATCGTGATGATCTTCAAGTGTTTGCTAAGAACGAAGCGGTTCTCTCCGAAATGCTGTCTGTCGTGAATGACTTAGCAATGACTGCATGAAGTTTGGTCTTGACAAGTGTGCAAAAATCAATTTAAAAAGAGGCAAACTGGAAAACGTCAGAGAGCATTGAAGTGTATACGCACACTGTGATTCAAGATCTTGAGTCAGGTAAATCTTACAAATATCTGGGCATTGAAGAATGTGAGACCATCTCACACGACACAATGCAAGAGAGAATTCGCAAGGAATATTACAGAAGAGTGAGACTGGTCCTGCAGTCCGCTCTGAATTCCAGGAATAAAATATCAGCAATAGGTAGTTTGGCAGTCCCTGTAGCCGAATACAGTTTCGGACTAGTGGACTGGAACTGAGCAGGAAATTCGCATCATGGATAGAAAAAACAGAAAACTACTTACAATGCATCATGTTGCCCACCCTCGAGCTGATGTTGTGTACTTTGGTTGTTGTTTTTTAGTCATTTTAACATATTGTTTTACTAACGTCTTTACTTGTTAACAGAGATTCGATTTTGTTAGGGATCCACGCTAAGGCAAAATTTATCCCTGATTTATGATTTTGTTAATATATACTATACGGGAAAAATTACAAAAAAAGAAATTTGAAGAAAAGATTTTTAAAGAATTTTGATTGAAAAATACAAATATTGGATTGTGTTATTCTGCCTATTCGCATACTGCGGATACAGACTCAATTCTCATACTCAGTACGTCACTGTTTACGACGCACATGACGTCATGCGACGAGAAGGCTCCACTTTTTATATTCTTGGTATGTAAAAAACTGTTGTACTATGTATTCGTATATACCATACTACGTGATTGAAGTAATCGTAAAGACAGTTTTTGTAAAATTATTTAATTTATTGGTGTGTCATACGAGAGTATGTTATTTGTTATTTTTGAAAACTATGCATACTGCTTTCTGGAAAACAATTTTATGTGGTTTTGTACCCAAGCATTTTTGCTGCTGTGGACCACTAGTTAATAAATAATTCATAATTAATATTAATATTATCATTGTTAATAACGTCTAGACAAGCGGCATGAAGATAATTATAGTTTCGCAAATAATTTAGAGCATCTTATTGATTTTACTATCATATTACACGCATATCCATACTCGCAGGTAAACAGTTTTATGACCAATATAGTTTTGGCAAATTATCATATTATTGTAATGAGATCTAAAAGAATGTGAAAGCAAGCCTAAATACCTCACAGGAAATACATTTAATTCAAAACAAACAACGGATCTAGAGATGGACTCGCTCCCACGAAGTTAGTTGTGGAACAGTAGATCCACCACACTTAGGTCTCTTCAGGAGTGAAACAGGTGTCAGCCTGTCTTTTTTAAGCTTGAAAAATCGTTTTATAATGATGCCTTCTTTGAAGGCACACACGTGTAGGAACATAGCGTTTCCTCTTCTGCTTAAGACCGACGATGAAGTCATTTAGGTAAAAAAATCTGATGACAAGACATGTATAGTTAATCATAGGCATAGTTTCGCATTTAGTAGTTGGTGTTTATTGACATCTATACATGAATATATGTGTATACATACATCTTTAAAAAATGCGAAAAATTATCACACTGAGGTTATCAAAAACAATAAGCACAGGGAAATATGCATTTTTGACAAGAATGATTACCTTTTAATATCAATGATATTTTTTATATGTACAAAGATGGATATTATTTCTGTTTTACTCATCTCTCACATACGTAATAATAGGGTATATAATGAAGTTATCCTAAAATATCGTTTTTACATTCCGGACAAGGTTTCGTTATAATATGTAGGTTTTTTTAAACTTGAGCTCTAATCTAAAGTCATATGTTTACAATCATATGTATTTCTGAAAACAGATTGTATAGTTATTTCCTTACATTACATGATAAATAAGCGGTGGCAATACAGGGTACACAATGCATATTAATGCTTCGAATTCTTTGCTGAATTTATTCAACAATGATTACACATCAAATAGTAAAAAATACATTACCACCGCTTCTTCTAGTGTTCGTGTTCGATGTGCACTCCGTGATGTCATTGAATTGGCAAGTAACATCGGCCATCATAACTATTTCGAATACGAGTAAAGAAGCTTTAAAATAAAAGCAGGTGGCAAAGACTACAATGCGGGATTTAAAAATATTCCGGACTCACAGCACACTTTCAAGATGGCATTTTAAATGTAATGTAAATAATAGTTCAATATTAAGTAATTTTATATTTTTCCCTCAGAAAAATGATCCTAAGGGACAATAAAAATTTATAACTTCGAAACGAGCTAAAGAAAATAGAGAAATACAGGAGGGCACGAAGAAAAATTTCCATTTTACAAATTTCAGACACCAATCGTTAATGTTTGAAAAGCTCATTTCAAAACTGATGTATCACATCACCATTTCTGTTTGTTTTCGAGTTTTACGTATCAGTATATTCTTATGACACTTCTCCATTATGCTCTCAACTATCCTATTCAAATGATGTTCCTCCTAAACTGAACAGTATCCGCAAACTGTTGAATTTAATGTAGAATTGTAAAGCTAAATTTGAATATTTTTCCTTCCTGAAAATTGTATATTTTGCAGACACGTCATTTTTGGAATGAAATCTTAAAATACATTATTTAAATAATGCTTGAACGTATAGTGTGTCACTGTATATTGATATTAAAGTGACGTTTCTTACAGTTAAATATAGAGCTACTTTGGTGGCGTTATAGAGCAGTATATACAAGGCCAGTTTCCAAAGCGGCAACAGCCCCCCACGCGAACAGACAAGAGTGCGCCTCGTTTGGCTGCGTTCGCGTTAGGCCTCTACGTGCAGGGCTGCAAGCTTCCGCGCGGTCTGGACCGCGCCGCCTGCATCAGACAACAGTTCAATAATACCATGGCGAACCGGCTGTATCTCGCGCTGGCGTCCCGCCCCGCGACACCCGCCCGCTCCGCGCCCACCTGCCCTTCCGCGCTCCGCCCCCGCCTCATTCCACACCACCCGACCCCCCCTCATCCCCACCCGTCGCCATCGCGCACCACTCCACTTCTCTCCGCCCCGCTCCACCCCGCCCCATGTCACCCTGCCGTCCCGCTCACCCCACTCCAACCCACTCCACTTGCTCTCACCCGTTCCACCTTGCTCCGTCCCGTCCCACCCCGCTTGCCCCCCGCCCCTTCCTAGACGTCCGATCTCGCCTGCGATGCCCATCCCGTCGTCTTCTATCCCCGCTTCCCGCCCCGCTGCGCCCCTCCGCCGGCAGCATCTCCCGCGGCGGCGGAGGCGGCGGCGGCGCAAGCTTCCCACACTCGCGGCGCGCAGATCTCCGCCCGCCCGCGCAGACGTGACATGTGCTGCGCTCGCCCGCGCGCAGATCGCGGCGCACCGCTCGTTACGGCGGCGGCGGCGAAGGCGGTATGCGCGCCGCTCGGCACAGCGACCGCGCGGGGGGCGGCGGCGGCGGCGGAGGCGGCGGACCAAATATTTCATAAACAAAAGGGAGCGAGTACGCGCGGCATGACGCGGCTCGCCGCCGCTCATACGAATGCAGCATTTGTGCAGTTTCCAACATGGCCACCGCTTGTTTCTCAATTTAAGCGGAGCCGGCGCGCGCGCTGTAAAAGGAAACCTGTCATGGGCCGCGTTCGTCCCGGCCGGCGCGCCGCGCCGCACCGCGCCGCGCCGCACCGCGCCGCACCGCGCCGCGCCGCGCCGGGAGGAGACCTCGCTTGTTCGCGGCCCCGGCGCGTCTCCTTGTCCAGTGCCCGGGCTTTTTGCGCCTCGCGTGCCGCCGCCGCCGCCGCCCCTCCCTCCCTCGGCCCCGCTCCCGCCAACGCCGTCGCGGAGGTTCCGGCCCTGCTCGCGGCCGCGGTCGCGTTCGCCGCTATTGCTCGCCCTGCCACTGTGGGCGAGATTGGGAGGCTAATGGCCAAGATGACGATTTCCGGTCGTGTTCTTTGGAATTTTTTCCATATGCATTCTTCGCGTGTGTGACTTCCATTTAGTTAGTTAATTAGGGTTTAGAGGGCGCTTGAATTACTGTGGTCATTCGCGCCCTTGTCAAAGTATTTAAAAAGGAATAGAATTAGTAGGTGTTGCAAATGCAACTTACCCGCTGATTAAAAGCGTGTAAAATTTATCATAAAACGTAAGATCTGCTGTAAAGGGGCTCAAAAACATAAAACAATACCCATATGTTTCAAATACAATTATATACTTCGCTTTCTTTGAAAAAACCAAAAAGGTTTGAGAGCGTAGAATCGTCATCCTCGAGCACCTCCCGTAGTGAGTTGCCCAGGCCATGTCTTCGTCTTGTGTGACTTCGAATCAGGGGTCCGATTTCACAAAATAAACATTCACAATGTTCAACGTATGAGGGACTCGTGGAGGTTTGCCACATAGTAAGTTAACTAATGAAGTACAACTGCACATTAAAACAAACTATGGGAATAAAAATAAATTTACCACCGATAAGGAGGTTCTAATCTCAATGGTGTCCAGGGCCACCGCCCTGCCAGTGATCGCGCAACCAGTGTTGTCGAGATTCGGAGACTAATGGCCATGAAGACGAATTTTATATTTTCCCATTTTATATATTCTTCGAGGGCGTGATTTCCAATCTGGGATCAGATATAATAACAAATTCAAATTTCATGGTGGGGAATATATGAGGGACACTTGGAGGTTTTCCAAATAGTAAGTAAGCAAATAAAGTACACCTATATATCAAAGTAAAGCGTGGGGATAACAATAAATTTTCCTCCGTCGAGGAAGTTCCCGATTGGGGATGCGGTCACTAGCGCCGATCGTACAGCCACTGTGGTTGACATTGGGAAGGTAATGGCCAAGAAGACGATTTTCAATCGTATTCTTTTGAATTTTTCTCATATGTATTTTTCGAGGATGAGATTTCCATTCTGGGCCCAGATAACAAAAATTCAAAACTGACGTTGGTGAACGTGTGAGGAAGATTTGGAAGTCTGCCAAGTGGTAATTAAATTAACAAAGTAAAACTGCATATTACTATTAAGTATTTGTCTTCGTATTTCGCCAATACACGTCCCCTAAAGGGCAATTGGCCTCGGCGCCATTAGATCCTGGGATTCGTAGTCGCTTAGCCAACCAAGAAACCGCGATACCTCGAATTCGCTTAACCTTCGTATCTTCATGTGATAGTGGTGGTGGTTGTAATGATACATTTTGAATGATGACGCAGTATTTGAATAAGAGACAGGGGAAACATGAAAACCCCAGACAACTTGCCAAGAACCCTTTTGTTCACTAGAATTTCCGAAAGGATGGACCAAGATTTGAATCCTGCAACCAGTTAGCCTATACGGGTTTAGAGGTCTGACTACTACACTACTTTCACCCGTTCTACGTTTGTAAGAAGTTTTTCTAACAAATAATTTTATTATATAGAGTTTACATGATGGTTCAAAACTCTTTATTTGGTATCCGGGGCCAGCCATAGTAAGTAAACTAATAAGGTACAACTGCATATCAAAACAAAGAATGGGAATAAAAATAAAAAAAATCACGGGCCGTGTTCGTCCCGGGATGAATACCCCTGGTATTCATCGAAGTACACCCCAAGAAAACCATTGCCAAAACATCTATTTTACTAATTTCGAATACATGTGTAACTTGACCAACAACTAAACAGGCACTTCCCGTATGAGAAATATCAATTGTTGTGATAGATATTTAGAAAGATTGGAAAAACATAAAACCATGAAACAGTTTCGATTTTGAGTGAAAAATGCAAATATTTGATTATGTTAATCCGCAATTTCTCATACCTTATGTAACGACTATATTCTCATATTTGGTCACTGCTTATGACAGCTGACGTCATGCGACGGAGGAAAATAAAGCAATAGTATTCACATATGCCGCTTCAGAATAGCTAAATTCTGCTGTTCGATCAATCTATTATCCATGATGAGGAAGGCACAGGACGTTGTACTCCATCCACGGTATCTCACTCCAGATTTTGGGAGATGGATGGGAAAGAGAGTTTGCACAAGCGCCGAGGTCCGTTTATCATCTAACCTCTACATTAGAAGTCTGCAATAGATCCTGATGGCTAGTCATTGAATAATATCCTGCGTTCCATTAAACTGCGTAAATTTACCACATGATATATGTAATTAAAATAGAAATATTTGTAAGGTAGATTTTGCTTCATACTACGAAGAATTTGCAGAACTACGAAAAATACAAATTTTTGCAGAATATTTTTTAATTTCTCGTTTTTAAATTAATTGTGCAGTTAAACATTATCAGAGCTACTAGATAACATTACTCAAACATTTAATAATTGTATTTGTTTTATCAGCCGTGGCACAGCGTTATTTTTAAATATATGTTACTAAGTACTGTATATATAGTTTTTCCACACGTCATCTACTTAGGTCATTAATCTCGTAATGGCTGAGTATCTGGGATGCGGCCTCCTCGCTGGTTCGTGCCTCACTGGAAAGTGGGATTCGGACTGACCTAAACTTCATTATTGGCTTTTTAAGGTGCCATGCCTAAGACTAAAAGACATACCTGAAAAGGAAGGATTATTTTGATAGAAGATTATGAAAATATATGAATGATAGCTCTTGAATTCATGGCTACATTATTAATTCTACACGAGTTAATGGTTGTCGGTCATTTAATTAAAAAATTCCTTTTTTCAACGTTAGAACTTTGCTAAATACGGAACCAGAGAGTGGAGGTGTTTCTACGCATGTGTACTTGATGTCGCATTTTGGATGGTTTGAATTATGCTCTTCAATATTCAACCATAGTAAAGTCCTGATGAGGGAACAATAAAGTTCGGAACCTTTGGCAAACTAGAAGTTTTCTAATGAAATGACCAACAATCATTAACCATTCCTAGTATATGAATGATGATGGAGCACAGATAGAACGAGAGGCTGGAGAAACGTAACACCCCAAGGCAACCTCTCGCAAACTCGCTTTGTCCACCACAAATTTCACACGGATCGACCGGACTATCAACTCCATTCGAGGGTCGGAAGGTGCGCGGCCTGACCGCTACCCTGTGGGTCGCTATTCTAAGGAACAGCCTCACAAAACCACTGTTACAAACAACTATTACGCCATGTGTTTCATGCCCGTTGTGATTTTGGGCGTGTCAACTGCCATGGGCATCAGTCGCGTTGATATGGTCCATATTATATCCCAAGAGGTGGGGAGATACCTGGTTGAGGGGAAAACCCCGCTAGTCGACGGTAGGTCGGCGCCAGATCTCGCCATCCAGAGGGGAAAAGATCATCGCCACCGCCCGAGAAAAAGCACGCACTACACTTACGGGACTAATGACCTGAGTAGTTGACGCACCCGGAAACACGAATTAATCAACCAAACCCAAGAGGTGGCAACGTTCCTACCCCGCTAGAACGTGAAATCCGGCTTGCGGGGTTTTCACCTCTCCGGGCATCTCCACCAGCGAGGCACCGCTCCAGCCGGAACGTGCTCTTAGTGCCTGACTGGTCTCAGACGTGTGTGGTATTGTAGTGCGTGTAAGAGTATATGAGTGTGTAAGAGGTGAGGTCGTGGAAGAAGAAGGAAAGTTCGCACGCGGTCCGTGAGCGTTTGAATATTGCTGGTATTCATCGAAGAAAGCACGGAAAACTACCGATGAGAGCAACCGACCCCAATAATCCCCCTCCAGACATCAGTCGAATTCAACTTAAAAATGAAACTAGTGTTAAAAATCCACCACCGTTACCGGGAGAGATGGCTCAGTGATGTCACTGCAGTCCCTCTGACCGGAAGACCCTATGTTCGAGTCCTAACGGCGGCAGGATTTTTTAACAGTAGCTTTTCAGCTGGGTCGAATTCAGTCGCTTTCAGGAGAATTCTAGCGACCGGCTGCTCTGATCAGTAGTTTTCTGTGGTTTCTCCGATCAACACGCGAATGTCGGAGCAGTACCCCAACAAACGGGCCACTAACCGCGCGCAATCTTTCGTGCCTCTTCCTTGTCCTATCCTCACCCTTTACAAACACTTACACTAACATGCACTACACTACCACACATGCCGGGAGACCAGTCGGGAGCTTAGAGCTTGTCCCGGCTGGGGCGGTGCCCCGCTGGTGGGAGAAACCTGGTTGAGGGGAAAACCCCGCTAGTCGACGGTAGGTCGGCGCTGAAATTTGCCATCCAGCGGGGAAAAGACCACCGCCACCTCCCGATGAAAAGCATGCACTACACTTACGGGACTAATGACCTCAGTAGTTGACGTGCCCGGAATCACGAACAATCAGTCAATCCGCCACCGTCGGCTCTCGAATCCTAGGACCTCCCCGTCAGAGACACTGCCGTGGCAACCGCTGTTGCCCTGAGCGATCTCAGCGCGTCCACATGCGGATGGCAACGGGAGGGCTGCCCCTTCCGTGGTCCACCCACGCCGCCGCCGCGCCCGCCTCGCGCCCGCCCCGCGGACGCCGTCGCGGTCTCCGCGCCGCCCGCCGCCATTGGCTGCGCCTAATGAGATGCAAAGCCGCCACGGAAAAAATCCTCGTGATTCGCCTGCCAGCCAGCGACGCCCGCTTCAACCGCCGCTCTACCGCAAGCGGGATGCCGCGCCGTAGGAGAAAGCGGAGGAGAAAGGGAAGTGCAGTAATCCCTCGTCATCCGCGAATTCGCTATTCGCGAATTCCCAACATTCGCGATTAGAGAAATGCTACCGGTTTCAACATTCGCGACGTCGACATTCGCGAGCGCGTCTTTTGATCATACTACATTTATTTATTTATTCTGAATATTTCGTTTCTTTTATCCGTTTCACCTGAGAACCAAACTCGGCAGACACCGGAGCTCAAAGTATCACGATCTGCAAAATTGTCAAAGTTGGAATGTCAATGCCTAGTAATAGAAGAACACTATTGTAAAATAATTCAATCAGTTGTGTGAAACTGGAGATAAGAGTTTTGGCCACATGAACAGTAAGGTCATTCGGGATCTGTGCAACTCTCATTATAATAATCACACTGAAGAGGAGCTTCGGGAAATCAAGCGAAGAAAACCTCCTCGAACGTAATGATGAAGTAAAGGAAGCGAAACTCGTTCCTGGAGCAACTTCAATGTCAAAACTGTTAATGGCATTCTAAAACTTCAACGAGCTCTAGTGGAAATGGCATTCAAATTTGATGCGAAATTGGAAATAACTTCGAAATTTAAGAGAGAAATAGAAGCAGCAACTCTTCCGTATTTGGATATTATAACAAAGAGAACGGTAATGAAACAAAAAATAACCAAATCCTATATCCAATCACTTTCACCACTGAAATAAGTTTCAAATATTATTTCATTTCTTCTCTTTGGGATATTATGTGTGCATTCTCTTTGTAGTAGCCCTTGCTCAGTTCTACTGCAATTCTTTGTCAGATATTTTATTCTTTCTTTTTAAAAACGTTTTCGATATCCAGGAACCTACTCATCTTTCATCATAGAAAGATAGATTCAACATTCGCGGATTTGACATTTGCGATGCTTTTTGGGGACGCAACACTTGCGAATGTTGAGGAATTGGAGGAAGGGTAGGGTGGTGGATATTAATTACAATACCGGCCTCAACAGTTTTTCAAGCAATGCCAAACTCTCGAAAATCAAAGACAAATCTATATTTCAAATGCAACGAAGTGACGAAAGTTGTGTTATTATAATGAATTCCTTCCTATCAACAGTGTCAACATTTCAAATAGTAACTGACAAGTCAAACTTTTTTAAAGACTTAAAAAAATACTAATTTAATCTTCCATTAAAAATATGCGGAAAGTTGGTAAAAGTACATAAAAATTATAGTTAGATTATAATTCTTCAATTGTTCTCCTTACAAATTACCTCTTTATCAGGTGTTCTGGAGAAGTAAATTTTAATTGGCTCTTTTAGCCTTTATTCTCCGTGTCGTCAAAATACTTGCTCCAGTGTAACCAGAAGCCCGAGCCAAGCATTACTTCGAGAATACATTAGAATGTTAATGCCTTTTTACAACTCGCATGCCTTTGCAACTTTTTTTCAAAATTTGCGTTCGTTGCTATTGTAAGTTCTTCTATTTTATTGCTTATTTATCTCTTGTTCGTCCAATAATGGAATTTGGAACAATTTGTTGGGATCCGCATAAGATTATGCAGTGTAAACACTTGGAAAGGATTCAGCATAGGGCAGCTAAATTTACTTTCAGGGACAAGAAAACGGCAGGGTGGGATTCACTCAAAAACAGGCGATCAGTAGCAAGACTCTGCGCCTTTTATAAAGCTTATAATGGTCATTCAGCTTGGAAAGAAATTAATCGGCGGCTATGTATTCCTACATACATCAGTAGAGTGGATCACAGGCACAAAATAAATTTAAGACAGCAGAGAACGGATGTCGGGAAATTTTCTTTTACAAATCGAACGATTACGGAATGGAATAGATTGCCTGCAAAAACCTTTGAACCCTTTCCTCAAAGTGTTCAACAGTTTAGGAAATTAATTTAGGGTATTCTTAAGTAAATGAGGGAGAATAGTGGGTTATATAGCGATGCATAAGTGCTCTATTGTGAAGTGAGGTGTAGTGCAGTGTATAGCAGAGAAATAAAGAAGGAAATGTTTTCAGGTCTTAATGAAGTGAAGTGCAGTGTAATACTAATGCAGTGTGTGTGTGTGTGTGTGTGTGTTTTCTCTCTTAATGTAATTTAATGTTTTATGAATCAGTCAGTTTTAATATTATTATCATTATTTTACCATTACTATTACTACAATTAGTATATAATTTGCTTCTTCTTCTTCTTCTTCTTATTATTATTATTATTAATATTATTATTGTTGTTGTTGTTGTTATTATTATTATTATTATTATTATTATTATTATTAGTGGTTTTGGAGTTCTATATTACAGAAAGGCTGTGTATATTTATGTTTTGTAATTAGCTGCCACCGGGTTATGCCCAATTGCAGTTTAAATAAATCTAATCTAATCTAATCTAAGTTTCTCAGGAGTTTGAGTAACTCCTGTAAAGGATCAGGAGTTTGAGTGTCCTCTGTAAGGCATCCCTCTGTCTCAGTTGAGATGTTTTTCTGAAAAAAGAAAAAAACAAAAATAGCGTCTTAAAGAGCAAGAGATCCAGTAGTATACTTCTCATGTCCAACGTCATTCAAAGTTGGCTTATCAGCGTATTCACCGGGGTCAAAGATGCAAGGCTTGACGAAATGAACATTAAAGACTTCCTTTTCTGATCAAGCTTATATCACAACGCGTGATGTTGTTATAAATATCTCCAGCTACGATAGTTCGCCAGAGGAAAAGTCAAATAGGATCAATGCTCATCTGTGCAATATGAAGGTGCGCATGCAACACAGTTGCCTAATTCACAACATGCACGCCCGCTTCACTTCACGACCAATTTGAACTTGTTAAGAAATGTATGTGGTTGCGTTGGAAGTAGTCCCTCCATCCAGTCTATACAAGGTCAAGTAATGTCTTTAATAATAATAATAATAATAATAATAATAATAATAATAATAATAATAACAACAACAAAGACCGAATACCTGAAAAGACATGACAGGGTGTGTAGCTACCTCCACTGGCAGATCTGTACCGCCCTCGAAGTTCCAAATACATGCCCCACGTGGTACGAACACACACCGAAACCGGTGACGTCTGTTGGATTGTGTACGATATTGTACGACCAACAAATTCAGACTGATCGCACGATAGCGGCAAACAAACCGGATATAGTTATCTGGGATTTGGCGAAAAAATCGTGTTTACTTATCGATGTTGCTGTACCTTGCGATCAAAACGTCGTTACCGAGGAGGCAGAGAAACGTCTTAAATACAAGAGTTTGGAAATCGAGATCAGCCAAATGTGGGATGTAAAAGCACAGGTCGTCCCAAAAGTTATAGGAGCTCTAGGATTTGATCCGCGAAATTTGTGTAAGAACTTCCTAAACTTCTAGGTCATTCAAAAGACTGAGAAGAGCACGAAAACGCTTTATTTGGAACAGCCCACATTTTGCGCAAAGTATTGTAGAGGCACCGGCAGTCCCGAGATCTGTTCCTTAGGTAGCTGCTTGCAACCTGGAGTAGATTTTATATTTAGCCGACTCATAACATCTTTAGTCGTGATGTAGTGGAATAATAATAATAATAATAATAATAATAATAAATAACAAATTGACAAATTGAATATAACAAATTGAAGCCTCCTGGCACAATGCAATAACCGGGATGGGAAAGTATGTAGTCAGCCATCAAGATGACCCACTAATGAGGCAGGTCATGAAATCTGACCGGAGAATGGGAAACAGAGGCGTTGTAAGTGTAGCAAGAAGCATTACGAACAAGACTATGCAAGACAACCAGAATGACAGAGACACTGAACTTCTGATGCTACTTGACATGAAATTTGAGACACAGAAAATGTTAAAGAAATCGTGGAGAGACAAACCACTCCACGGACAATATTTGAAACGAATGGACAAGGTGAAGATCAATAAAGATCAATCATTTATGTGGCTTAAAAGGGGAAGAATGAAGCCAGAATCGGAAGCACTTGTAATAGCTGCCCAAGATCAGGCCTTGAGAACACGACATTATGATAAAGCGGTTCTCAAAATTTCCGAAGATAATAAATGCCGCATTTGTCAGGAACACGTAGAAACCATCGATCATATTGTCTCAGCTTGTCCAATCCTAGCAAAGACCGAATACTTGAAAAGACACGACAGGGTGTGTAGCTACCTCCACTGGCAGATCTGTACCGCCCTCGAAGTTCCGAACACATGCCCCAAGTGGTACGAACACTCACCAAAACCGGTGACGTCTGTTGGATTGTGTACGATATTGTACGACCAACAAATTCAAACTGATTGCACGATAGCAGCAAACAAACCGGATATAGTCTTCCGGGATTTGGAGAACAAATCGTGTTTACTTGTCGATGTTGCTGTACCTTGCGATCAAAACGTCGTTACCAAGGACGCAGAGAAACGTCTTAAATACAAGAGTTTGGAAATCGAGATCAGCCTAATGTGGGGCGTAAAAGCACAGGTCGTCCCGATAGTTATCGGAGCTCTGGGATTTGTTCCGCAAAATTTGTGTAAGAACTTGTCTAAACTCCCAGGTAATCCAAAAGACTGGAAGTGCAAGAAATTGCTTTATTTGGAACAGCCCACATTTTGCGCAAAGTATTGTAGAGGCACCGACAGTCCCTAGATCTGCTCCTTAGGTAGCTGGTTGCAACCTGGAGTAGATTTTATATTCAGCCGACACATAACATCATAACATCTTAAGTCGTGATTTAGAGGAATAATAATAATAATAATAATAATAATAATAATAATAATAATAATAATAATAATAATAATTGTCTTTATTAGTGGCGAGGCTCAGGCCGTAAGGCTTGCTTTTTCGCTTAACAACTAAATATTTACATTTAGAAGATTACAATTGAAGCGAATCGGGCGGAAATAATGGTACCTGAAATTTGACGTTACTTACGAAAGTGCAATGATCGTATTAGCTAACGGAAATGTGCAGCACATAAGTAATGAAACAAAGTATGAGTGTATTTTCATTGTCAATTTTCTGGACTCTAAAGTTAACATGATATAAAGAGAGCCCATGTTTCTTATTTACAAGAAGGGCGCGGTAAGTCAATAATTTTCCTTTCGCAAAATGTCCGAAATTATTTCCTACACCCAAATGCGTCAATTGTGAACAAATTGCAAGAAAAAAGGAGGGCAGATTTTACATTTATATCTGGGATGCAAGAATAGGGACCATTCCGCAGGCGCCTTAAGTGTTTGAGTAAACCCAGGAAAACCTCAATCAAGATGGCGCCTTAGGGCCGTAACACGAGAGCAGTAACTCTTCAAGTCGAAAAAAATGAGCATCACGTACGCATTCATATTCTCAACTAACGCTTTCTGCCTTCAAAACTTGAATAACTGAGTAATTTTGTGCACAAATCCCTCAAGTTCATTGTTCATTGAATTCACTGATGTTGATCACATGCTGCAGAAGTATCGATTTGTGCAAAAATCTCTCGTTTGGTGGTGAATGCTTTCATGTCGTGGATATGAGGGCATTCTTACTCAATTCCTAGGTACACATTTTTGTTGCACCATCTTAATCTGATGAAAATGGATGAATTGTTTCATTCAGAAGTCGCTGGAATCTATAATAACATTCGTTTCACCGGAGAATATTAAATGAAATATTGGATTTAAAACTTGTCAACCCCACGATTATACGTGTTGTATCCGCAAAAAATTAAAAAGTGAAAATTAAAATCCCGGCTTAAATGATAATATTAATCTTGTGGCAGAACAGAGGGTTCACCAAAGAAGAGAAGATATGTTTTCCAAGAAAATAGACAATGTGAAGAAGATATGCCGAGAACGCAAAGATGTTGCCAAGATCTACATTTGCTTGGGGCAAAAATCAGATGGTTAAAGTTCTTCCCATTCAAAATATTCAATTCATATGCTTGTAACTAGTATTGTAATCCCGCTTCTGTGTCAATGGCCCCACCTCCATGAGATTTTTCGTTTTGTATAGCGAAGATAGTACTTTTAACTTCACTATCTGCGCACGTTTACTTGACCTCAGTGTGGAACATAATTATTTAAATAATAATACATTATCTCGAGACAATTTCAACTTATGTTTATGAGTTAGGATAGGCATCTCGGAGCTCATGAAAAGGTGCACAGACTACACTTCTCTCCCTTGTACGACACACAGATTTTAACTATTTTATGACGTTAAATAAATATTTGTGCTAGCTTACAATATATTCAATACCATTAATTGAAAATGTGACAAGGCAGTATTCTAAAAATAGAGAAAAGTATCCAAACCCGGACCCCCATTTTGTTTTCGAATATTTTTAAATCCGATTTTCCGCACAATTAAATCAAAATATTTGCAATTCATACCGTATACAAATGTTATATTGTACTCAAAATTATTGGCCAAGTAGTTTAAGAATAAACTAATTATTTCGTTACAGTTTGTTTACATTACATTACATTTTATTAAACATTACATTTTGTGGATTTATAAAAAAGATTTCCTAATGTGAGTCCCCCGCAAGCGTTTTAAGAAATGGGTAAACTAAATGAAAAAAACAACTGCAAATACATTGAACTCATTACAAAAATACAAGTTTAACATCTTATACATTAGAAATTGTCATACATGTCTTGCACATAGTCTGTACATTCTAGTGCGACAAAAGTCACAGATATAAGCACCTTTTTCTGTTCCCGCACATTCGGCATGAGCCATGAGTGAACACATTAGGCACATCATCCATAGTCCTCCTACAAGATTCTTAAAAATTAGGATTCTTAACACTGAAAAACATGCACCTTGCATCTTCACCTGAGAGGGAAGATGTCACTAATAGAACTTCCATTCGAAAGAGTCAGAGGGCAAGTCGTTCGTTTCCTCGCGGAACGCGGAATTTTCTTTTTACTTTTTGTTTAACTTTAGAATTTTCTTAAATATTTCTCTTTTCGACTTCTCTGGGATTACATTCTGAAATTGTCTCTTGATCTCCTTCTTCCTATTCCCTTGAACTGAAAGGCCTCAGAGTAGGCTCTTGGCTTTTATCAGACTCTTAAGGTATAAGGATTGACAAGTACTACAATTGTTTTTATTTTACAAGAAGAAAAATGGGCACCCTCATAAGGAATCATTTCCCTAAAGGTTCGCGATATGTAGCAGCGTCTTTGTATTCCAAATGCCAATAACATTTTTACAAGGCAAGAAAAATAAATTATGTTACATTGGAAGATACTTCTGCTTGATTGGGCTTCGGTCTTGCAAAAAACTACTATTTTAATTCGTTTCAAATACGCAACAGCTCTCTATAATGCTGTAAATCAAGGGGTTTGCATTAGGAACCGTGCCCGGGTTTGGGTACTTTCTCGAGGAGCTAAAAAGTGTCAGGGTAAAATTTGTTCATTCATCTCCAGTTACATCAATAAATATGTAAACTTAAGTATTAGATAATTCCTTCTTTTCTTCAATCGCTTTCCTTTGTGAAGGAAGAATGAGTAGTGTCAACATGAAAAAAATGAAAAATATTAATTTTATCCAAAATATTTATTTTACTATCTTGCAGCCGTCAGTACTCTGTGTCCGTTTGAAGCAATAAACTCACAAACAAAATATTTAATATTATACATTCCGGAAGTGAATACTATTGGAAGTCCGCAAATTTACAGAAGACATATACATCCCCTTCAGTTATATTGCAAATGAAATCCATTTAAATCTAACTTTGGAAGCAGCGTAATAAGAGGTTTCGCTCAATGTTGTAAACGTGCCCCAATGTACGAAAACAAACTTGTACTGTTATAACAGCATATGCATTCTTGCTTTATTTTTATCTTTTGCAATTTTCAAAAATTCAGAGTTCAATGAAAATGAGGCATGTGCCATTTTTAACCCTTTTCTCTATCTGAGAAAAAAATTAAAGAACAATTTAGACCCGTTTTGAGCAAAAATTATAAATTGCCTTTAATTTATGCAAATATTACACGAAAATTCCTCGTCTTTCAAAAAGTGTACGTGACCTTGTTTAACGATCTAATTTTTTAAAACAATTTTCATGAAGAAAAAATCTCATCAATATTGCAGAGTTGCTATGTTTTTTTTTTTGCAATTTAAAAGAATACATAGTTTGTCGAAAATTTTTTAGCGTTCTATAACCGTCGAAAATATTTAAAGAAAAAATTGGTGGAGATTTAGAGAAAATAATTGCTTACGCGAAAACTTATTATTGAAAAATTGTCACCTTATTTAAATATCTGTTTTTTACATATTGCAAAAAAATCTCTATCACCAGTATGGTGTTGTTAGAAGGTTAATTATTTTTAATTTTCGAAAATTCATAGTTCATTGAAAAAGAGACGTGAACCAATTTCTGAAGTAAACTGTTCTATCAGAGGAAACATTTAATAAAAATATGTGGAACCATTCTATAGAAAAAATTGAAAATGGTAGTAATGCTTCAAATGAAGTACGTCGAAAAATCAAAATATTCAAATTGGCAGAGCCTGGAGTTCGGCGAGATCGATTGGGGAATGTACCTTTGGAAAAAACCTTTGAACAGTTTTGGTGTTGAAACACTGACAACGGACAGACGGATGGATATGCAGACGAAAAATATTGCCCCCTACCAATTTTTCGCTAGTAAGGACCCACAAAACGTGTAAGAGGAAGTGATTTACTAAATACAAGAAACAAGATTTTTCCACTTTTTCGGTATCAGGGCATTACAATACTTTCGTATTTGCGTAGTAACGCGAGAAGTAAACACTACACTGACAGACCGTATGCATTTGCTTTATTTCTACTACTCCATATACTAGAGAAAGCAACAATACGCTGCGCTATGTTAAGATGCTGCGACGAAAGTCATATAAGGAAGCATTCCGAAGTGTCTTTTTCTGATACTGATGAATTTGGATATATTGTATGGATGAAGAAATACGTTTCATGTATTTTTTTCTCCGGACAAACGTGCAAAAGCAATGAAGTCACCCACCAAAACTGGTGGCGTTATGAAGGGAAATGTTTGGTTTCTTATAGAAAAAATAAATAATTTCAAACAAACGCACCTGGGGAATGTGTGAGATTACGGCAGATAGCAAAATCACTTTAATACATTTTCGTATCTTTTTCTGTAAGTAGACCATCGACAAATATAATACCAGATTTGGAAAGGTTATCAAATAAAGAGGAAAAGTTGAAGAAAATATGTTTTTCTCTTCAAAAATTGATGAATTCTCCCATTTTCTTTCAAAAAACCTGATTATGGAGGAGGAGGAGTAATCCTAACGTCATTCAGTTGTTTTTCTCGGAGAAATATTGTTTTAGGCAATAATTTAGGATTAATGTAAATTTGTAATAATAATAATAATAATAATAATAATTATTATTATTATTATATACATGAAAATTGAAGAAATTCTCTTTGAAGAAAAGTATTGTAGATATAACATGATTAAGCCGTTCCACTACAGTGCTGTTGAGTCTGTGGATTGTGTGGCTATCCCCGCGCGTTCGGCTATTAAGGCACCCTGTTGGGAAAGCTTGAATAGTTTGGATGATTCAAGGAGTACTTTATAGTTATCTTGTAGATAACACCTTAAATTCCATAAAATTTATGGGTTTCATTATTCTCAAAAGCATTGTTTTAAAAAAAATTAAATTGATCACCACACTCTCAGAACACTCGGTGTGGTGACAAATCATATAGTATTGAAAAACCTCCGAGTGAGAAATGTTTGTCTATTCCTATCGTTGAAGTAATGTTCTTGTTACCCATAATGACCACTAGGGTTCCGTTGCGGAGCGACCAAAATTTCATTAATGAGAATAAAGCATGAGTGACAATGGGATCTGACGTCACTGTGAATTTTCACCTAGGTTTCTCCAATCTGGTTGCCAGCTAGGTGAGGACTTTTAGCATCCGCTTTGGAAACAGACTAGGAATTGAAGTACATGTTCTACAGAAATATACATGCTATATTATATTTCTCTTTCCCCGGCATTCCTTATATACTTTGAAAAATCTCCGGGTATTCTTTGATATGTATGCTGCATTAGAAGCATAACATTCGGGCATCATAAGATACGGGCATATCATTCAGCTAATTCTTTCCCAACGTAAATTTCTTGTTCGCGACCAAACATCACAAAACATGTGCACGACGCGGCAGTTTCGCGATAAACAAAGATAATAAGAAGACCAATAAGAGTGTGACGATGGTTATAATTGTGCTGATGGTATGATGACGAAACAAGCTGCGAAGACGGCAAGCGAGGCGCACGTGACGAGAATGAAGGAAATGATAAAGACAGCCACAACAACGATGACGAAGTCGGCGAAGGGTGCCATGGCTCGGTGATCGGGAAGGACATCTAGGGCAGCTTTAGTCTTTTGCTTCGTTGTCTTTGCCTCGTCATGTTTGTCCTTCTCATCCTCTTTCTCGCTATTTAATTGCCTTGGCTGTAGCATCCTCCCAACCTCGGATAGCAAGGACACTGACAACGGCGGTGGCACTAAGGACAGGCAGAACAGCGACATTAGCGAGGGCGGTGAGGACATTGAAGGCAGAGAAGACCGAGGAGAGAGAACGATGAGGAGACAGAGGACGGTGAGGTCAGCGGAAGGAGAAGTCAGTAGATGGTGAGGTCAGTGAACGATGAGGACAATGTGAGAGGATACCAAAGGCGATGAGAGACGAGAGAGAAAGGTGAGGATAGAGAAGAGGACGTTGGCAGAGGATGGTGATGACAAAGAGAACGGTGAGACAAAGAGAGCGGCGAGAACAGACGAAGGTGAAGACAGAGAGAGACCAGTGAAGAGAGGGGAGGGTGAAGGGAGAAAGGAAGATACGCTCAGTGAAATATGGGAAGGAAGATAGCGGTGAGGACACAGGGTACGTGAGAACAGAGAACGGTAAAACAGAACGGCACGGACAAAGAGGACGCTGAAACAGAGATCGATGAGGACAGAGAGAACGACAAGGACAAAGAGGATGGTGAGGACAGAGAAGACAACGAAGGAAGCAATAACAGAACTGTGAAATTGGTGGCTGCCGAAACTGGTGGATACTGGTGCAGAACGTCCAGAGGTTCACGGGCGGGTTCCGACTTGCGGAGAGCTTTTTCACGTGCCCGGGGCTTGTGATTAAGGCTACCGCCTCCAGTTGCGCTGTACTGCTTGCAATTTTTTGCAGCAGTTGTCCTACAGCGCATACCAAGCTCGTTCAAGATCCCGTGAACATGGTCTTGTAGTCGATGCATTCTGGGTGAAGAATGAGAAAAAGGTTGCCGAAGAAGAGTAGCTAGGACTTACACAGAGTGACGCTAATCAGCATGGACCCTCCACCGCAAAGAATAAAAATGTCATTAATACGTGTCTCAAGCAGAAAATAATGGCTTCGGAATGTTAAGGAATGAATAATTATTGATTTCTATGAAAGACCCATTCTTTTCATTTCCAAATAATCTCTTTTTAATTTCATAATAAATTATCGTAATCTGTTCTCTCCTGAACACGAAGGTGCCAGACTTTAATGTGGATAGTCCATCGAGGACAAATGAATGTGGACACCAAATTAACAGTAACTGCGGAGTCAGAATAACGAAAGATGACTATTACATGTATCCCTTTTTTAGTTCTATTTGCAAGCTGTGAAGATTAGTGACCTATAAAAGTATGCGGAAAATCAGAAGAAAAGTAAGTTCAAACACTTGTTGGTCAAAATGTTCGTTTCGTCTTTGGATAATTATAACAAATCAACGGAAGGAAATTTCATTTTAAGCATGTTATTTTGGGAAATGACTAGTCATACCGATTACTCAATTTGTTAAGAATATGTTTAAACACATAAATTGACTATAAGTAGCAAAACTTAGTATTTTAGAAGCATCTGCAAAAGTCAAATTAATAAGTAGTTATTCTCTGAATTACACGACAATAGCACGACCGTTATTATGATCTCTCTGAATATACGCAAGGAAAGTACTTTAATTGTGTTAGGTGAAATTTACAAATAAATTAATTTTTAAACCAAAGTTAGAGGCTTTGAATTCGTTAACAACATTTACGAATCATACAATTATATTTTCTCTCAAGATCGATGGCTGATAGAAAGCGTTAAGTTGCCACAAAGTTATAACGTTCCGTGTTCAGTCATACAAAGTTCCGTGCGTGCAAGGGTATTGGGGCGTGATCGCTTTTCCCAACATAATTGCAGGAAACTGAATCGTGAACGAAGGGATGTGGAAACAAAAGAGCAGTCTGGTGTTGCGGTTTCCGAACTGAAAAGGTTGAACACAATAAATTATACACGTTTCACCCGCATCCCATACAGCTTTCGAGGCTACGTATACGATCGACCTGTCCCACACACATCGCCGCGAAAATACTCGAAGTTTTTTTCTCCAGAAGTATGTGGAAGATTGGCACGCGAAGTTCATAGGACTGTTTAGGATGACAACGCGTTTTTACTCGTGAAATCCGTCGTTTTCTTTTTCGCAAGCAGGTTGAAATAGGCATGTGCTACTTATAGGAAACAAAGTTAATAAATGGCCGTGCATAAAAAGCATGACAATTCAATACAGAACTAGAGAGGAAAGAGATAAACATTCCATTGTGTCTAAATAATTTTTTACCAGAAACACGTGGTGCCATTTACCAGTTTCGAGATATCTGACCTTGTGAAAGAAATTTCAACAGGTGGCCACGCTAATATAATTTAGATGTATTATATCCAACTGTCACAAAACAATTTCTGTTTGTAAATGAATGTTTGGCACAGAATAATCAGATCTACAACTACTGACGTTTAGCTATTTGGAGGAAATTGTATGCTTTCATTCAAGATTTTTTGATATACCTCCAACATTACAAAAACAATTAAACGACATTTTCGATCTGGTATGATATTGTTAATGTGGGAAAGTGATCAACTTTGGCGAGTAATATTACTTCATAATCATTAACAAGAGTGAACTGTAGAACAATATCAGTAACAAGGAGTTAAGAGTTTTTCTACTTTTTTTTTCTAAAATAATAATGTTTCTAAATTCTTATTTTAGTTTTCCAAATGTCGCTAATTTCACTCTTTTCTTTAAATTCTGGACCTCAAGAAAATGTGCGCAGATAATCTCTTTCCCCGTACGTCATATACAATTTTTACTGTTTTTGACCAAATAAATAAAAAATAAATAAGATATTAAAGGAAGCAAAATAATATATTTTTTCCTTCGAAATACTATGCGTTTCTTCAATTTTTAGCATACAAATGTTTACTTTCAGTTGTTTCTTATTATCAAGAAGCACAAAAAACTGAATAGTGACCAGAAAGCAAGGAAGGAAAGGAAGCAAGGAAATTTTGCAAGGAAAGAATAATTATTAATTTTAGTATCACAACAACATACTGGGATTTTCGGTACAGAAATGCAGTTTTTACTCCGACACTACAAAATCCAGTTAAATAATTTGCCAATCAGAATTTTAAGCACAAGCACTCGTTTATTTGTCAAAGAGTGTTACAGTACCTCATTCGCATTACGACTAATTATTCCATAATTATTTTTGACAGTGCACAAACCTTGTACGGGAGATCAATGCCGTAATACATTAAAATTGAAGGTCAGTGCATTTACTTCCATCCTAACGGTGAGATTAATAAAATTGACGACCGTAATGCTCGAATATGTTGAAATTTGCGTTTTACGGCGGTAATTACTGAACCTTGCGTGGAGGCGTACATTTTTCGTAGTATATATTTGCATTCAAATATCCCTGAGACGACGTGACATACATCGCAGAACAGATGTATAAGAAAAGCATATTCAATGTTCTGGTGCATTCTTTCTTCTATCGCATTAAGAATTTGTCACGTCTGTTTCGTAAACTAAAGTTCTTAGATCAAGGTTTTAGAAAGTATTATTGATTATTCTCTAAAATATTGATAAAATTCAAATAGGCTTTGTTTCTCAATAATAATCTCTTCATATTGTATTTATGTAAATGAGTCTCTTAATTCTCAATGTATATAATATAAAATGAAAGATAATATAAACTATATTTCATATATAATATTTTGAGCAGTGAAGTTACTTTATCGGGTCCAACACCTGTAGATAACAAATTACACAAAGCCATGTTGGGAGCAGCTTTGCATGTGGGTACACTTAAAACCTATAATTGCGACAATGCAATTTAAGTCATCATCACTAATAACTAACTAGGAGTTCATAATGGTGGTTGATACGTCGGAACTACATCTCCCACAATTCCAACTCCACGATAACCAGGACACACGTCTATGAATTTTAATGCCGTCGTGCGGGAAAAAAAAGTTCAATACCACTCCATTAGACTTTGGGAGAAAACGAAACGAAATTATTTTTCTATGAATTCCCAACGACGCATTCGTCATTCGCGCAGACAGAATATTTAAAGGCGAAGCGCGGGGCCTCGATCGAGGAGCGGCCATGAGGCTGGGATCTCTGACGGGAAAGGGGGGGAGGGACGTTGCAGCCCAACGCTAACTGCTACGAAAGCAGCGGGGGAGCGAGCCCGCCAGCGTCCACACAAAGGAATACGATTCGAATTTAAGCGGAATTGCAGAGCAGTTTTTTAAAGAACGTTCGACGCGCCGGGGGAGGGTGGAGGATGGGGTACCACGCTCGGCGGCGGCGGCGGCGGCGGGCACGAGGACACCGCGTTGAGGAGGGGGAGAGGGGTACCCGAAGAGGGGTTGTTCTTTCGTGCCTCTTTATAGAAGCCACGTGCTGGGTATCAAAGGGATAGAAAAGGGGTGACATAAGTTAGGGTCGCGGAGGGGGAAAGTGAAATAGAATAAAGAAATTCTGGTCTATCGTTTCACAAATCCAACCGCCTGTTTGCGATTGGGCACACGTCAGGGAACGCGACCCCTCTCTCCCCGCCCCAATTCTCCGTGGCCGCTGAGAGGCCCTTCCCCGTCCCCGCCCCCTCCCTCCATCCAGGGACACAGTGGGCGACAGAGTAGCCCCGCTCGCAGGGAAGGATTCCGACTTCACATGAGTTTCTTGATGGAAGCAAAATTTTGACTTAGGATGCCCCTTGTAGAGACGGCAAGCGAAGCTGCTTTCAAGAGGAAAGCTATTGCGAAGAGAGTGAAAATGTGAATTTTGTAGGCCTAATATTTTACGAAAGAAAGACGTGTATTGTTATGCAATTCAATATTCTTTTCGTGCCTGTTTTTACATCCGTTTTACTATTAGGATTTCTTCAGGCGTTTAGATAAGAGGAGAAGAAGAAAGTAACGAGCAAAAGATGGAGTAAAACGCGAATATTGATAAGATTGCAGGACGAAAATATTTTTAGAATCAAAACTCTAACTTCCGTATTGATTTAATAAAAAATTACATTTCCACATTTTCGAAATTTTTTTATACTACACTCAACATTTCGCACCGAAGTAATAAATTCAACCTCGGACGTAATGCTGTGCACCCCGTTTGGGAATCAAATCAAAATTCCCAAAAGTTAAATTCCGCCCCTCGTAGGTACATGATAAAACCAAATCAACAGTTAGCCTAATATTAAAACAAATGTTAAACGAATCCTAAACCAGGTCCATCCCAAACCAACACGTAACAATAAAGCAGCGAAATAAAGCTCAAAAAGCCAAGGCTGCCCATTCCTAATAATGAAAAGACTATTGTATCCGAGCCCTGGAAAGGCCTCACTGCCGAATGACAAGTAAATAAATAAAAAAATAAACTATAACTTCCAGAAACAGTGCAGTAGGATCAGTTCCCTTTCAATATGGTTATGAGAAAAATAAATAATTATGTTAAAAAACTCGCGGATGTTTTCTCTCCCGCCCGCCAAATAAAAAAATGTTCATGTTAATATCACGGAGAGAAGGGGTGGTACGCGCGCCAGTAAGGGGCAGATATGGAATTTAAATTCAATTCTTCAGGGATATCATTTTTTAGATCATAGTAACAGTCGTAACAGTCAGGATCTTTGGACAAAATGTTGTCCCAAGTTATCCCTCCTTTTGGAGCCCTATGATCCGAGCAGCATTCCTGATTGCACGGCGGGAACGTGTTATCCTAACTACAGGTCAAGAAGCAATCACCTTTTGTTTGAGGAGGGTGTATGCATGATAAGTGTTATTTGCACACACCCTCCTTTAAATTTAATCTGCATAATAATAGTAATTTAATTCACACTCATATTTCTTTCTTCCAGGTGTAAATTCTATATTTCCTAATATTTTCACAGAATATTACGTTTTAAAACACCTACATAACTGTGGCAATACAAATTTCCCCCGATTTTCGTGGCGCCATTTTAATGTCAAAATCTCAGGAGAGTTATTCTCAAGAGTGTCAGGAAGTGTTGGGTAGTAGACACGATGAGGGTAAAACTCCTGAATGAGCAAATAAAAATGAAATAGCAAATAATCCTACCACTTCTGTAAAATAAATATATTTTTAGGGTGCAAAACTTTTAATTTCTTGGTAGAAAAGTCGAAAACGAGATTATTCTCGAAGTGATGAAAATTTGTGAAAATGTTTTTCATTACTCGTATTATGGATAAATATTTTATTTCACGCTCTCAATCACATTATCGTTAAAATAATAATGGCAAATAGAGAGCCTCGAAAGTGTTAAAACATTCGCATTATTAGCCATTATTAGCAGTAAAAGCAATATCCAAGCTTTCAGATATTCACGAGTTCGATTCCCAGCTCAAGACCTAACTATTGGTATTCTGAATCATTTAAAAATAATGGTGGAAGGATCCTTTGCTATTTTCCGATTACCTATTCTTGAGGTTCATGAAAAGCAGGTAAGAGAAATTAATTTGGATGTGCTCCACACTTTAAGATGTATTAAAAATAATACAAAACATTTCATTTAATGTTTTTATTGCAAATCATTATATTTATTAACTCATTGTTTTTGTGTTAAGAATTCGATTTATTAATTTATTTTTTAGATATTTATTTGTCAAATAAATGAAATGTAGTACCTGAAAATCAAAATTTTAAAATTAGTTTATTAGTGTTACATTCATTTCGATCATTTTTACAGTCCCAGATACTAATTATCTAGATAATGTATTTTAATACGACACCAAAAACATACATTTTTTGTCAGAAAAACTCGTAATGTGGGGCTCTGATATCGAAAAAGTTGTTCCTAAATGTAGTAAATTACTTTCTCTAACGTTGTATATTCAAAATTCAGTTTTGTGGGTCCTTGATAACGGAAAATTGTATTGCGACAAAACTTCTGTCTGTCCGCTCTTCAGTCCGTCTGTCTACGATGTGCCCAAACCCTACAGACGATTTTCTCAGAGATTGATATGCCCAGTTCAACCTCGCCGAACTCGAGGCTCTGCAAACTTGAAATCGATATTTCGAGTTTTGATGGTACTTCACATACAGACTTAACATTTTATACATTTTCTCAAACTGGCTCCAAATTTTGAATTAAATTTTTCTTCTATCAGGACAAAGAACGCTTACAAAAATGGCGTAGATTAATTATAATTGAACTCTGAATTTTAAAAAATTGCTAAATTTCAATTTTTTGCGACTTCCCATAACTACAACAATCTTCAACATCTTGATGTTGAAGATTTTCTTTCCTATAGTGAAATTTGTTCTCCAAAAATAGATGTTATAAAAAGGGCTATTAACAATTTTTACAAAATATGAATAGTTTTGGATAATTTTGCGTGAAATGTACACATTTTTCAAGAGAATATTTTCTGAATATCTATCAATTTTTTCTGTAAGTTTTTCTCATATATAGTAAAATATGCTCAAAAAATGAAGCAGGTCCCATTTTCGGTGATCTCTGAGTATTTTCGCATAATGCAAAAAACGAACATTGCAAAACTTCAATATTGTTGAGTTTTCTTAATTAAATTCAATTTCAAAATATATCTTTGAATAGGATCATGTACAACTTAACAACCAATTGAATTCTTTTCGCACACTTTTTGCTTGAAGTACAGGCAATTTACACTTTTTTGTAAAACTCTCCTAATTTTTTCTCAGTACAAAAAGGGCTTAAAATATTGCAGGTCTGATTTTTGTTGAACTGAATTTTCGTAAATTTCAAAAATTAGAAATAATGTAAGAAAGTACATGCAAGTTCAGTAACACTAGTTTTTCCAGAATACGAAGAATACCTGCGAAAATGCTCAAATTTCGTCCGAAATTTGTCAGATGTTAAAGATAGAACGCTACTAATGTAGTAACCGTGTTAACAGATGCAGCCTACTCAAATTGTGAAATGTTATTCGATTTTAACTGCATGAAATGTATTTCATTATAACTTTCATCAGTTCAAACTGTCTCGTACCTGGAGTCGAATCAAAAGCAAAGGCAACATAACGATGTAATATCAAATATATAAGGCGTTTGCCTTAGAACATTGTCTGTAATACTTATTTTCAATAAGCGATGATATTGAAAGAAAACTATTCAGCCTCCGGTCAAGTGAGAGGTGTCTAAAATTACCTAGAAACTCGGGAAAAATACAAAAGCAATGAAACCATTTAGATTTTGACTGAAAAAGGAAAATGATTGTATTATTCCACGTATTCTCATCGTGACAGAATTCCCAAACTGCATCACTGCTAACGACGCAGCTGACGTCAAGCAACCGCAAATCTCCAAGAATAAACTCCATCCGCAATTAAATATTTCCTATTTAAGTGTTGTGTTATGGAACTGCAATTTTTTTAAATCTTCTTGGCACGTAAAGGACTGGTTAGAGTGTGTGTGTGTGTGTGTGTGTGTGTGTGTGTGTGTGTATAATACTATATTTCTCGCAGTACTTTTGAACAAATTTTTTGCAAGAGATAATGTATTGCAATATTATACGAGAGTATTTTGTTGCTTCTGGGTAGTGTACGCGCTACTTTTAATAATTAATAATACTACAGAAAATAATAATACTAATTAATAATAATACTAATAATTAATAATACTACTTAAAATAATTAATAATACTACTTAAAATAATTAATAATACTACAGAAAATAATTTGTTATAGTTTTGTTCAGCAGCGTTCGCTGCTGCAGGCCACTAGGAAAGATGGCCGCGTAACTAATTTTTTTGAATTTTGCTAACACTTCAGTTTTTAAACTACATTGTAATCGTACAAAAATCAATGAGAAAAATGGAAAAAATGCGCCGAACGGTGTATGGATAACATACTGAAAAATATTAGCGACAAAACAGTTCAACAAAAATAATTTTCTATTTTAAATTGTGGAAAAAACGTGAGGGGGTTTAATACACGAATATGAACTTTTAAATCCAGACTCAAAAAATAATCAATAAGTTGCCAGTAGTCCACGCGCATTATAACAAACTCACGCGCGAAGACAACATAACAACAATAATAATGATGATAATAATGATGATGATAATAATAATAATAATAATAATAATAATAATAATAATAATAATAATAATAATAATCGAATGTGGAATTCGGAAATCGAGATCAGCCGAATGTGGGGCGTAAAAGCACAGGTCGTACCGATAGTTATCGGAGCTCTGGGATTTGTTCCGCAAAATTTGAGTAAGAACTTGTCTAAACTCCCCGGTAATTCAAAAGACTGGGAAGTGCAAGAAATTGCTTTATTTGGAATGGCCCCTGTTTGCGCAAAGTATTGTAGAGGCACTGACAGTCACCCGATCTGCTCCTTAGGTAGCTGTTTGCAACCTGGAGTAGATTTTATATTCAGCCGACAAATGACATCTTTAGTTGTGATATAGAGGAATAATAATAATAATAATAATAATAATAATAATAATAATAATAATAATAAAAAGCGATTCTCTTCCAAATGCTGTCAGTTGTGAATGGCTTTAGCAATGACATCTGCATGAGGTTTGATTTTGACAAGTGTGCCAAAATCAATTTAAAAAGAGGAAAAACTGACAAAGAGAACATTGAAGTTGATATGCACACTGTGATTCAAGATCTTGAGCCAGGTAAAACTTACAAATACCTGGGCATTGAATGTGAGACCATCTCGAACGACACAATGAAAGACAGAATTTGCAGGGAATGTTACAGAAGAGTGAGACTTTGCAGGGAATATTACAGAGAGGACTGTAGTTCGCTCTGAAATCCAGGAATAAATATCCGCAATTGGTAGTTTGGCCGTGCTTGTTAGTCGAGTACAGTTCCGGACTAGTGGACAGAACTGAGCAAGAAATTCGAAAGAAAGGGCTTCGGAGAAAAGTTTTCCGAAAGATCGGCGATCTTTTACAATTTCGTAATGCGTTCCGCGTTTTCTACTAAAAAGATGGGGAAAATCACTTTAATAGGCAAGAATACTTAACCTTTTAATAATACTGATTATTATGACAATAAAAATATTGTTTATTATTTTTTATAATACAAAAAATACAACTAAAAAGGCTAAATATACTTGTAACTACAAATATTGTACCTCAGCCTTTGATGGGCGATATTAATAAAAACGAGCAATTACTCTATGGAAACTCTCGGGTGCAAACTTTCGACATTTCGCTCATTTGAAATAATTAATCAGATTCTTAAAAATAAACTGTTACTCTCTCGTCGGAGTAATTGCTCTCATCAGATCAGCAAAGTTGACCAAATAAGTCCTTCATAGAGATTTTATATACGAATCGTTGAATACTCATTAGACATACATTGGAATTCCGAGATTTTACCACATAGACATTGTGTATAGTCTCTGTATTGTAGTCGCTGTAGTCATGAGGTTGTTTTTGAAGAAAGGGAGTCACATGGCAATGTAGATTGCTGTATGTTTATTTACGCAAAGAATTCCCCATGATATTAACTAAAAGCCGAATTCCGCTTCGCAAGGCGGAAGCATTCCCAAATATTCGGCAAGAGTGTAGCGAACAGTCTTGATTTTACGAAGCAACAGAAAAAAAATGAAATCACGAATCAAGTACAAAACTCACCTTACCGAAATGCCGAACCCATAATTCTTAGAGATTGGAAAAAATGAAGAACTTCATAGTCATAATCATATTATATTCATGTAATTAGTTCAATATTAATCTGATTCTACCTGTTGAGAATGGTCTGGTATAGTGGCGAAAAACAATTAAAATACCCATAATGACCGTTTTAAACTTGGGATATATCACGTTGAAATCCCTAATCTCCTAAATATCTAAGGAAAATTTTCATTTTATGTTCATTGCTCAAAGCGCCCTCTGTTGTTTCATAATTTTGCTTCAAAAATTCTCTGCTTTGCCATTCAACATTCTCTCCCCCCCTCAAATCTGATTTGAATTTTTAAGTTTGTGAGATC
Source organism: Acheta domesticus (assembly GCA_031308135.1). NCBI lineage: Eukaryota > Metazoa > Arthropoda > Insecta > Orthoptera > Gryllidae > Acheta > Acheta domesticus. The sequence goes on along the minus strand of JAHLJT010008446.1, from coordinate 279,923,482 downwards.
AGTCTTCTCGCTTCTTATAGATCACTCTAATTTGCATGAATTCTGTCATTTTTATTCTTTAATAAAAAAATATTGATGTATATACCGATTTTCACTCGCCTCTGATCACTACAAAATTCGGCGACGGACTCATATAACCTCTCTTTGGTACCTTAAAGCAAGCCATGCCAGTCCCTGAAGAAACCTTCAGTAATTGCTTCATTTGAGCATTTGCTCGCGAGTATGCGTAAGAAACCCGGAGTAATTGCTCTTGTCAAAGCAAATGCTCGAAGCTTGGGTAAACGCTCGAGAGTGAGTAAAGCAAAGATAACGTTATTCATACCAAACGAGAAGTTTCTCCAAAATCTTGAATACTGAGCAATTACTCTTTTTTATTAATACCACCCAATGTCCCCTTCTCGATCGGGTTTTTCGTTCAGATTCCCTGACCCTTTGCGTAAATGCTGAGAGGGCTCTTTGCTTTAATTCGGGATATAAGTGTTGCTTCCCGATAAGTGCCCTTTTTTTGAGCTCAGCGGTAATACTAGTTATTCAAATATATGTTTTCCACGTTTCGCAGAAATGAAACGATTCCATTCTTTGACAATTTTTTTTATAACATGGGGCAATATTTTCTCACGTATTCTTGCCAGAAAGGCTCGTTGCTATCAGCTCGTTGCTATATTCATCCTAATATGTATGTTAATTCAATTTTATTTTACATCAAAAGAACAGCGAAAAACTGTGTGACGTGCTACGGGAGCAGTGTATTCTGTGAACGATTTTTTTATTCTGGGATTCCTACTCTAAGACATTCACATGTTGAATTCTAAATTGAGAAGGAAATAAGTTTTTGGCAACAGTTGTTAAAATAATTGCTCCCGATGTAATAACATCTATTTTCAAAGTCAAATCAGCTATAGATTTGGTTTTTTATCCTTCATCTCCATGGCGAATGAATATACTTCTGCCACGACATGTAGAATCATAATTTGAATGACATATTTCCCACTGATCTCTGGACGATGAGCACAGATAATGGAAGTTACATTTATGTCCAAAAGTAATTTCAGGCCATTTCAGCATTTGCTCAAGCGATCAGGGAAACTGGACGAAATACCTGATCGAGATGTGGGGTCATTGATCTAGAAGCTTGGGTAAAATATCTGTCACGGGTTCTTTAGAATTATACAATCAAATGGTACATTAAATATAATTGTTAAAAATTAATATTAATTTCCTTTTTGATATTTGGTATAGTCTCTAAGTGCATAGAAACAGTTATGCAACAGAAAATACATTACTTGGGAGTTTAGCTTTTGTATGGATTTTAATCGTTTAATGCCATCTGACAAAGTGTTGGAAAAAATATACATGTATGTGATTTTTTTGTAGTGAGTTGTTGATACTGTCGTCTGTGATGAATATTATCTACGCCGAGTGTAATAGACATCGGCGTTGGCTGGAAATATATATTCTTGCCCTTGAGTAAGTCATTTTTCACAAACACCACTAATTCATAAATCAAGAGACAAGGTAATGGTAAAATTCCTAGATTAACAAAGAGAGACTTACAAAAATCATATGGGTGGGATTTTCTTATTATTCGTACATTTCTTTCTTGTGATCTAAATGTCTGGCTGTTATAAAAAGTTAAAAAAAACCGCTCTTTTCTGAATATTCAAAATTCGACTAGAATATGGTTTAAGATAGAGATCACAGAATTATGAAAACGTGCAAAATTTCTCTTCTCCCTATAGCTCGTCACACACAGTTTTAAACTTTTTTTGACGTAAATAAATAAACAAATATAAGATGTATTTACCCAAAACACTATGCCATATCTAAGGCGGCAATGAACATTCCCCAAAAATACACGACTAGAATGAAGGCTGACTGAATTTGACAGATTTCTGAAGACATAGGATAACGAACTGAATTTTGTGTTCAATTCATTTAAATGAGTTGGGCCAGAGATTCCATAACTCAAGAAACAGTGCATAGATTGCATTTCTCCCTATATTACGTCACACATGTTTTAACTGTTTTGTGATGTAATTAAGAAATAAATGAACAAAAATTTGCTTAGAGACATCTCGATTAAAAAGCTTCAGAATCAACGTTGACAAAGAGCCTGACTCTTCAGACCTAATTAAGGAATGTGCGTTTAGAACAGACGCAACTGTCTCAAATTAATGATTCTACAAGACCACGGTTTCCGTTTTTGTTTGTAATGGTTACTATTTCAACTTGTATCCTACTAATACTTTGGACATGTGAAAAATTCTCTTCACCACACGAAATGCGGAAGATTCGAAAAATAAATTCTATCTAGTTTTTCAAATTTAAAACGTTTTAATGAAAATGGCAATTGTGTAATAGAATTTCTATCCTTTAAAAAGTTTTTAAAAAATGGTGCTCACAGACAATTGGTTAGATTGACGATGTTGAAAAAAGAAAAAATCAACAAACCCTCAACATTTCTGCAGCATTTTGTATCTTACAGCATTTTCTGCAACTTATAGAAATTTGACAGCATTTTGTAACTTTTTTTAGACATTTCAAGATTTTCATTCAGGTGAATTGAAAATATGCCTGGTTAAAAAGAAGGCAACTTGCAATTATTTTATTGTATAAACGCAAATCCAGCAATACCACTTCTTTTAAGATATATTTCAAAAAATGTCAAACCCACAGAATTCTGGCGTCTTATAACCGAAAAGCAGTCTGAACACATAGGAGTTATTAAATCTACTATATGTTAATTCATTCGCTAGGGTACATTAGTTTTGGTGCATTAGTAAAAAAACGAATCAGATAGTAATGTGCAGATATTAGAATTTCAGTTAATAGGAATATTCAATATTATATCCTTAAAAACGTCAGGTAATTAAAAGTAACTCGAAGTATATTTGCAGTAGTGTTTCTAAATATGAAATCTGACTGATACGACTACTTCAATTATCGAGGAGAAATAAATGCTTTTTAAAAATACCTATAAAGGAGGTTTTAAAAAGCATTACTATAGAAACATTTCAAGTTTTCTAAATGAATGTAAAAGGTCGTCAGGAAGTTTAGCAACTGAAATTAAACGTTTGAAAGCTACAATTTTCATCAAATTTACCATCAATTAATCACTCTCAAGGTAAAAAGATTCAGAAAACATGTTGGTATGAATGCAGACTCATTGCCCAAACGAGGTTGCTGAATACAGATATGCATGCAATATGCGTATGTCATGTATGTAATTAACAATGATACAGGTAATGAATACAAATATTTGAAATAATTAAAAAGAGATAAGGGTAACCTTCTCCAAACAACCTGATTTCAAAAGATTCCCATCAATATAACTTCCTTTCATTTTTTATTATAAGGTGTGGTGAGTAGCAAAACATTGACTACTAAAAATGGTATTCGTTTTACACAGTCCCCTTGAAATACAAATATTTGACTTAATGTCAGACGAAACGCTCATAGTATCATAAATAGCAAAAAATGCACCAAACGTTTTAAACGTACCTCTGAAGTGGTTAAAAAGAAAATTTTGTTTCCATTATTTCAAATTATTACTATCAGAATTTCACATCCATATTTCGTGCTCGATAGGTTTTGCTTGTAATACGAAAATTGTACTACTACGTACTGTCGTTCAGTACTACTACGTGTCTGAACTACCGAAAAACTAAATTTAAGTTACTAAATATTTTTCTTATTATATCTGTTAGTGGCACAAGAAAAGATTGGCCCTTCCCACTCAACAGAAAATGCTTTCCGGTCTACTGAACACCATCATCAGTACTTTCGCAACAGGAGCTGGATGGGGCCAGATGACATGTATTTATAAGACCCTTCGCTCCCTCCGTGGTGGAGCGGCTTGACTTCTCCGGGATCTTGCGTGCTCGTATCTCCCAAGGTCCCGTCACTGGTCGAGACGAAAAAAAATGTTCAGCTTGTCTCCAATCCTTTACACTTCATGTGCGCGCCGACGCCATGTTCAGCGAGTAGCCAATCAGAAGCCCCCTTTATTGTTGACTTGTCTTTCAACTTTCGTCTCTTTTTTGTTGTTTTTAAAAAATACCCTCAACGACAAACGCGCAATGTGAATAGAGAGGAGTTTTTACGTAGCGTGGCGACACATAGTGAATGCTATTTTAATTCTGATACGCCGACGGTTTAATGCGATCGTGCTTGTTCCGCGGAGGAGGGAGGGCGGTGTGGGCGGGGCGTGAAGGTGGGTAGCCGGCGTGCCTGTGTGTGGGTGTGCCTGTGAGTGTTTGTGTGTGTGCGCGCGCGTGTGTGTGCGTGAGTTCCCTGGGGACGTTGGTGGGCTTGCAGACCGGCTGCAGAGCGGAGCTTGCCGTATAAATCGACCGGCCAAACAAACCACCACAACACCGTTTGCATGGAAACATCTTATAAATATTCTGATTTCAAAACTTTTTTGCAAGTTCCTGTACGTGTAGACAGCCCAAGGAGCTTCGAAGAAGTTTGGTATTGGAAGGAGCCGACCTGACTGAAATGCTAAAGGACCGATGTGAGGAGGAAGGACTGTGAAAACAGGCTCCGGGCTATTTCAGTGGCATTGTTGCCGGGGTTTTGCATGTTCGCGCCGATCGCTACGTGCCGGCTCCCCTAACGGTTATGTTTTGATTCATTCTTTCGTCATTCATTTCGTCATCTGCCCATTCACAGCATTCGTCGTCCGCCATCTCCCTCTCTTCCCCCCCCCCAGCGTCCCAGCGCCTTCGCGCCCCCCCCCCAGCGTCCATTCCCACGTTCAGGCGAGGTGATCGAGTCCCCACTCCACTCTTTCCCGGGGTGAAATAAAGTTTTTTCTCGCAAAAATCTTCGTTTTGACAAGAAAGCTATTTAAATCCTCTCCTCCCTTCCGATTTTTCCCACGAGGGTGCGCTTCCAGAAAAGGGGAGAAAGTTCCAGCGAGGGGGTTCGGCGGGGGGCGGGGGGCGAGGGGCGCGGAGCGCGGGACGGTGGCCAGCGGGAGGCGGGAAGGGTTCTGGAACTTTCCGAGGAAAAAGAAGAAACACACGTATACAAATCTCCGACTTCCTGGAAATTCCGCACCCCGCGAACGGCGCCCGAAGGGTTGCAATATGCTTTGGGAGGGGGGAGGAAGAGAAAGAGTTGGCGGTGTGGAAACAGCCAGGGTGGAACAGAGTGGGGTGGGCGTTGCCTGTCAATCGCGAAGGGAGAAGCAGAAAGAAGGAAAGGGTGGAAACTTCGCTTTCACAGTAGCTGCAATTCCTGGGTGCACGACAATCAACCTAGCAATCAGGCGACATCCAGAGAATAACCGATTTACCCTCAAATCTATTCAAATCCATTTCAAAATCCAGGGGCGACCGGCGAAATAAAAAAAAGTATTTTCACGTTCGAGAGAATTCACAAACTGAATGTGATGTGGAAATTACAGGTGTTCAGATGTAGGTTTTTACATTCGAAATTAGAATCGTGCTGCTGGCGGTTGTGTATTCCCGTTTTCTTCAAAATCTTGAAACCGATGTGGTAAAAAATGGCAGGTTTGGACGAAACTATGCATTCGTTCTCACGGTTTCAGGAAATCGTCTACCTGGGAATGGATGCAGGACACAACCTACTCATGGACCCACACGTATCATTTATGAACACTCGCAGAATAACAAGCAGAGAGTACCCGGGAAGGAACGGAAAAAATATACAAGTTCACAATATTTTTTTTTCAGTTTTCTACTTTAAAAATCCTTTGTACTGAATCCTGTTGAAAATTCATTAAATTAAAAATCCCCATCCTCATCATTACCATTTCTTAAAGAAGATAATTTCTATGAGTACAAACAGGGACAGTTGGCTCAGGGCATTGACTGATGTCACTGCAGTGCCTCTGACCAGGAGGTCTCAGGTTCGAGTCCCGACTGTGTCAAGATTTTCGACTCTAGCTAGCTAGGACGAATTCAGTTGCTGTCCGGAGGAGAATTATAGCGGCCGGCTGCTGTGATCGGTAATTTTTCGAGGTTCTCCGATTAATATCAGGGGAATGCCAGGACATTTCTAATAGGTTTGACGACTGCAACTGTGGGTTTTGGTATTATAAAACTATTTTTGTCAAAGAAGCGTTCGTTTCAAAACGAAACCGAGGAATACGAATTCGCAAAGCCTTGTTAATAAGAACAATTTTAAACATTAATTTGAATTATAATTCTTGTAACATTGAATTTTCTAAAACTATACATTTCCATGTGGATATTCTTATTTTAGAACCACACTATTTAATGTAGCTTCTCCTCACGTTTTCATTTTTGTCTTTTCCTGCTGACAATAAAACCTACTGTACTTGTTAGGAACGTGAGCGAAAATTGCATTACAGTAGCATTATATTTATTCGTCATGATTACAATAACTCCGATATTTCAAAAAATATGCGGTTTTGTATAGATAATTGAAGATTCTTTATGAACAAACATTTATTCTTGTCGAAAAAATATAATTTTAAAAATTTCACTTGCGGCTTCATGCAAAGAATCCACCAACATTGAAATAATCATTTCAAATTCGAGAGGCCATATTATCAGTCACATCGATCGACTTACATCAGTTTTGGTGAAAATCCTGTGTATGGTTTTGCCCGCTTGTGTTTTTCACGGACCGACATCTGTGGAGATTTACTTTTTCGTTATCAAGGACCCACAAAACGTGGATTAGGACTATTCTGCGTATTAGTGGAAATCATTTACTGCACATAGCATTACTACACAAATGATCAATTTCGGTATGAGACACCCACAAAACGTGTTATTCTGTCAAACAATCCGCACTTTTTTTCTATTGCATAAACTTATTTTTATACAAAGAAGATACGAAAAAGTAAAAACGGGCAGTCTTCTGTTGAGTATTACCTACTTTCGACTCGAACATCATTGGTTTCACTAGTCAGCTGAAGTATTAACAAGTTCACGCGGTCACTGTCAAGCAAAAATACTTAGGTATGGAGATAAGGCGGAGGAGACAATTAATAGTGGGGACGATTTATGAACACTTTACCGTGTTTATTGTGTAAATTTGTGTGCGGAAAGCGAACAGGCGTGCCATATGGAAAAGCGGAAATTGAAGTTTGTGAAAACGAACATGTTATTAAACGTAGATTCACGAAATAAATTCTTTTCTACAAAAGAAAAAAATGTTTTCTCAGTTTGCATCCGTGCTCGTAACATTTAAAAAGTACAATAATCTAATAAAATATAGTAATTAACAAAGTATTTCTTGTCTCGTCCTATTTCATTCAATTTTATTTTGTTTGTTTTATTAAAATATGAAAAAAATGTCTTTAGGTTTTGACAAGTTAAATAATTTTTAAAATAATGTATAATTTATGGTCATTCTCCTTCTAGAAATGTGTAATTAAATATATGCTGTAATCCTCAGAACTTCAACATTATCACATTTAAGTAATTGTGGCTCATAGTACAACTTGAAACTTACCTTCAGTACATAAATTACAATACTTGGAGATGAACAAGTTTGAAGCTTCGTCAGAGGGCTACCAGGAAATGACAAAAAGACCAGAACCTTTCAGATGTGTGCATCTTCATTTCACAAACACTATAATCTTAACTAATCTATGAATGAATCAGTTTTAAAAATAATGTATAATTTATGGTTATTCGTCTTCTGGAAATGTGGAATTAAAATATTTTCTTTTGGTACCTCTAGGAGCTTCTGCGACGTCACCTGGAGCGTCACAGGGGGAAGATAATTTTTTATCATCTAGACATTGTAACGACACACGGGGGTTTGGGCATAAGTAATGACAACTATTTTTTCGTAAGAAAACGAGTACGGGTGGAAAATGTGCAATATACGCATGAAAGGGCAATGTTTGAACTAAGTGCATGGACATTTAATGGTACACCGAATTGGGTTTCTCATATTTGTTAAGATATTTGAAATGGCAGTATTGGTTTCATGTTCCAAAGAATTATAGCACATACGAGTTCACATTCCATCACAGAAGTATTACAGACCCGTTCTACGGATAAAGGCCCGATTAGGCAAATACTCGATTATCGCACATGCCTCATCGGTCTGCACACAGGTCACAGGTCGCCAAATGCATTGCTGGTAGTTGCTACGCGACCTTTCAGAACCTTTCCTGCACTTGTCGCTTCTGTCCCCCATGGAAGGGCATTATTCCCAACAGCTTCCACCAATTTTCTGTAGTATTCTCGGGCAATTCTCCCGTGGAGAACAGCTAGCTTGGAGTATGAGCGTTGCTCAAAACGGGTCACATTCATTTCGTACGGCGGTAGTGAGACAACTGATTTCACATGGCTCCTTGTGCTAATAGAGACACTCACATAGCCATCTGTTGTTGTGAACGCCCATTAGAACATCATTTTCTTCACGCGACAAATAAAATAAAATTGTGTGATCTGATAACATTTCTTTACAAAAATAATTGCCATGACTTTTGCCCCACTCCTTGTATTAATAAAGAAGCTTCTTTAACCTTCTAAAGAAAATTTAATTATTAAATTTTAAATTGCTGCGTTTTATTTTGAGTTTATCACTTAATGAATATACGTCGATCATCATTGTACATGTACTGTTCTAAAATTTACTGTAAATTTTTCTCCATTCTTCTGTGAAAGATTTATGTGTGTTTAATGACCTGTTCGCATTCGCAATTGGAAACTGTTAAGTATAGGTACTGTGAATTATAAGCTTGAATTGTTCTATTCCAGTTTAATTCACAAACATTTACTTTTTCGTCCGCAGGTAAAAAACATCAGTACTTATATTCATGTAATTAGTTCAATATTAATCTGATTCTACCTGTTGAGAATGGTCTGGTATAGTGGCGAAAAACACTTAAAGTACCCATAATGACCTATTTTAACTTGGGATATATCACGTTGAAAGGAGAAACGAACGCTCGTATCTATACCTTCCTAGAAATAAGAAAATTTAATTTTATCACATTTGAATATTAATTTAAAATTTTAATTTGTTTTCTTGAATTTAAAATATACTTGTTTGGTTATGAAATTCACAAATTTATCCACCAAAGCAGTAAAGTTGTTCATTTCAAGCATATTTTCTATATTACAACGTTGCGAAAGCGCACAATTGCTCAATTTGTGTACCCGAGACAAAGTTTAATCAGCTTCATTGTTGTACACAAAAATTCGTATTCTGAAGAAGTCAGTGGCAAATGTGAATAATTAGAAGTATGCTTAGTTCTGGAAAAAATATATTCTAACATTAAATTTTGCAGTAAAACGATGTAAAGATTGCATTTCTAAATTTGCTTCTCTTGCATTCGACTTGTATAGCACTAATTTTGTAGATTTCACAGCTCTTCCGTACCGAGCATTTTGATTTTACGAGCATTTCGTAACTATATCTTCATTCTTTACTTCTTTATTTAACATCAAAAACAGAAACTCGTCGGCGTATGGAAATTGGGGACGGACTACCTCGTCCCCTACCACGTAAAAGTGAAAGGTGACTCATTAATTTCGAAGAACATTTTCATAGGAATTATTTTTAAAATACAACTCTCTTCCCAATTTTCCAGACTTAGGACTGGCATTTTTCTTTTGAAATATGATATGGTTTAAGTTGGTTTTCATTCAATTAAATCATTCGTTGATTGAATGAATTCTGCTTATCTTGCCATTTTGTAATATATTCTTTTTTTCTCAGCTAATATTCCATAACGGTGGACATGAAATTTGGAGACTCTTCTAGTGCTTTCTTTGCTTTTCATTTTGATGTAGGAGTCTGGAAGATTTTCAGTAAGACACAAGGAAAACCTTGACAGCTGCGTGGCGGAGGCGGCCCTCTTAATGCGCTTACCTGCTCCATCATTCATTTCCTTACCTGGGTTGGTTTGGTCTCCAATTTACATGCAGAATTAGAAAGTCTCGCTAGAAAAGACGAAAGGATTATTTGGTCCCCGATTTATATATGGCCAAACACATATACGCATTAAGATGGATTATGAAGACAGGCAGCAACGAACCGTTTCAGCAAGAATTCGTACGAAAACATTGATTTTTGTAATAAAAATTATCTTCAAAGATATATCAGCTACAGAGTTTTGGATCTTATCCCTCAACATTCTCTTCGTGACAGAATTGACATACCGCAGCAAGAACATGGAGAACGATTATTTGAAGAACTATATTCTTCACTGAGACATTTGATATCTCAATAGTATTATTGATTTCATTTCGAAGTATTGGTAGAGGGTGTGAAAATAAAAGGGTCGCATACTACAAGTACAAAGAAGACATTGGGTAGCCATATTGGACATGGATTAAATGCATATATTGGGATGTACATGGTAGGACGTAGAAATATTCCAGGACAAAACAAACGATAAATATGGGACATTGGAGATTCCTAGGACAATATAAACATAGCTATGATTTGGGACATGGACATTTGTAGAAAATACATTTTTACTTTGAAAGCATTGACATTTGTAGAAATACAAGGAATATAGACAGCCGATTGTGACAGGTTTTAGTAAAGATATTAGCGCCGAAGCAAGGTAATTGACCCTCGTGAAGCGAGTTACAGAGAATAACAAAATTAATAACAAAAATTTGGAAAACAAACGAAGACACTTAGTCGCCGTTGCGAGCACATCATAAGGTTAATAGTCACTGTCGCGAGAACATGCAAGGCTAGCTAGGTTTAGCTGTTAAGAACGAAAACAGTCTTGAGTAGGGATAACCACCTGAGGCATTCACAAAAAATTATTTTTGTGAACACTGTAAATTATTGAACATAGGATTTAAGACATTAACGTCAACAGAAATTCGACATCAAGACAAGATTACTGGTGGAAGACGGGAATCTACGCGGAAGATCCTTAATTTTGATAACGCGGGCAACGCGAACATCACTTCTATAAACTGCAAGCTCCACGAAAAAGTACAACGTTGTAAATTATACAGGCAAAAGTAATAATAAATAATGTCAAAATAAATAAGGTATTATCAAAACATGAAGGCTGATTTTTATTAATAGACAGACTCCGCAGAGAAACCATTTTGTGTTGTTAAAAAGAATAAATTTTCACCATTACCCATTCCGTACTGGGTGGGACGTCTGCCCACGTAAGTAATATGAATGTAAAGAACATAGGAGTCGGGCATCAATAAATCACTAAGTTCAGAATTGCAATTAGATTTCAGATTGGTTTGCACAAAGTCGGGCACATCGTAATAAAAATTTCCAAAGATTTTTCAGTTTCAAATAGGCTATGCTCAGCGTGGTTTAGATTCTATTACAGATCATGTTAAAATATTGATATTTTAAATTCGTTTCATCACTAAGCTCAAGAAAACATGCACAGACAGTGAAGCTACATTTCTCTTCAGTAGCAAAATTATGGGCCATCTCAACATTTGCTCAAAGGACCAATGAACTGAACGTACAAGACTTCCGACAAAACTGGACTTCCAATAAGATTAACAACTTTGTTAATTTTTGTGAGCTATCTGAACACTGGTATACACAGACACTACAATTAAAGCATTACTCGAACCTTAAAGGGCCAAAATCACGTTTTAACTCTGATTTTAAGAGTACATTCGTCATCTAATGAGATACCAAACTTCGCCATCTAATGAGATACCAACAAAGTGTTGGATCAGAAACACTGCTTTACTGTCTGTGCGACGAGGTGGGGTGACACGATTGCCCGATAGTGCTGCGCCGAACGGCGTTGGCTATTTTTCGGAGTTCAGGGACTCAGAGTACCTGCGCCCTACTCTTCGCCCAGCCCTAGGCACTTGTTTTCGCTATATTGCTGCGACCAAGTAAGTGTGGAGAGGGGAAAGTTGAACCTTAGTTGTCGTGCCAATCCAGGGCTCTTCTCGATTTGCCCTAGCCAAGCATCCGGCGGGACCTTGAAAAACACTCAGGAATGCATTTTTAGTAGAAGCAAAAAATCGTTGAATTTGCCAACATTGCAGCAGCCATAAAAAATTAGTGTATTATTTTTCTTCTTTTGCCTTTTTCCTGTTACTACGGGGTCGGCGCTAATGGGTGCGGGCTCAATTTTGATTAATGTTTCCGCCACTCCATTTTTTAAACAAATTTGGCAATGTTTTTATGGCCAGATGTCCTTCCTGACGCCAACCACAATACACATAGACATCACACAATCACGAAACACACACAACCATGCCCGAGGCGGGACTCCAACCCACGATCCTTCGGTCCAAGATCGCCACGGCACTACTGCTTCAATGATGTCGGTCACTCGGAATCGGCAACAAATTAGTGTATTATTAGGGTTTAAATAATCACATAGGGGAATAAAACGTGGAAGGTACGGCGCCCGTAGACACCGACCGCCCCGAATATCCATTCCTAGCTATAAATATCTCCAGCTCTAGGGCGTTCAAGCACTGTCGGTGATTTCCAAGGCATCACACCCAGGAGTACATGCCGAACAAAACGAATTTTCTGCAAATTTTGAAAGGGCATTAACGCAATTCTCTCGATTTCCCAGACACTGATCCCACTCAGCGCCTGCGGGTTTCTCATCATCATACTTGTTAGTGATTTCATACAACATTCCTCAATGGTGCAGTAATTCCCGCTGCTGAGAACCATTAACGCCGACAAATCAAGGTATCGAAACTGATCCCAATTAATCGTTAAATTACAGGTTTGGTTTATAGAAAATATAAGATAAAGCGTCCAAAATCTATTCTAGGATGATGGCGACCACCTGGGAATCAAATAATAGAATGAAATTTGGTTAATCGATCGAAGATTTCTCCAACCAAGAACAATCTTCCATTTATACAAATAGGTAACGGTGCGACCCTGGGAAGACCGCAGGAATGCGTTTGGCAGAAGCAAAAAATCATTGAATTGCCACCATTGCAGCAAACATCAACAAATTAGTGTATTCAGTTTGTCAACGGATTTTCTACGCGTCTTCATACATTTTACGTATGTAGTAAAAGTATAGACGTTTCAAATATATTTTTTGACTAACTCTTCAAAATCAAACCGTAATCGGAAAGGCTTTCCGCTAGCGAAGCAAAATGGCGCGACCCACGCTGACAAAACTTCCGATCCACACGACGAGAGGCCGCCAGTTCAATGTTGCAAAGGAGAAGCTTACTTTTACCGAAGCTACGACCCCCATCCTTCCATAATTTCGTCCGTATTATCGTGCGCTGAAGTGTCACTAGTTGCATCTTACGCATAAATTATTAGGCAACAACCTTTCAGCATGCCAATGTGGGGAGTGCATTCTCTCGTCATGCAGTGTTTCATAAGACTCCGACTTCTTGTTACTGTCAGAATATTTTTTCTTAGTTAATTTCAAAAGGATGGAGATTTTCAAAATTTCTTTCTGCAGAGATGGCATGGTAATGGATAACAGAAGCCTCACTTCGCTCGTACGAAGCCAAGTTACAATCATCCTATACAGGTAGCAGTGATCTGATACATGGGTACTCCAGAATAGCAAATTATTATTATTATTATTATTATTATTATTATTATTATTATTATTATTATTATTACTATTATTATTATTACTATTATTATTACTATTATTATTATTACTATTATTATTATTGCTATTATTATTATTGCTATTATTATTATTATTATATCTTTGCATGAGACGGATTGCGTTGGTAATTAATTTTGCGCCTGCATTGCGCTATCGAATGAAAATAAACCGAAAACAATGATCTGTAACACTGGAAGGAAGAATGGAAAAGGCAAGGCGAGGCGGGCGGATGGAAGAGCATTCCTCGGGCCACGAGCGCCAATCTCGTGATCAAGAGGAGCGGGCCGGCGCGCGCCGGGCCGGGGGCGCGGCCGGGGGGGGGCGGGGGGGTTCAAGGCGGGGCTGCGGGGGCGTGCGCTGTGAATATGCGCGCCGGCCCGCCGGCCCGGCCAGGGCGGTGCGGCGGTGCGGCGGGCCGGCAGGCCGGCCGGTCGTCCGTCGGCTGCTGCCGGGGCGCCCCACGAGTTATTGCTCCAATTAAGAACCCCGGACCCCGCGCCGTGTGGGGGCGGCCGCTAGCTCTCTGTGTTCACAGAATTAGCCGCCAATTAGAGGGACGAGTTATTAATTAGGAAACATTTGAGCGGCGTCCCGCGCGCGGCCGGCTCTCTCCATCATGCGGCCGAGGCGGAGGAGGCGGCGGCGGCGGTGGCGGCGGCGGCGGAGTGGTCGCTGCGGGCGGCCGCTGAGCCGCGCGACTACAGGGCGCTCGCAAAGCGCTGCATCGCGTCGCCTCCCCTGCCTCCGCTCCGCCCCGCCCCGCCACGCCACGCCCCGCTCCGCTCCGTCCTGCTCCGCCTCGCTCCACCTCAACCCACTACCGCTCTCCGTGCTCCACGGCGCTCTACTCTACCCCGATCCGAACTGTCCCGTCCCGCCCCGTTCCACACACCCCGCCCCGTTCCACACACCCCACCCCGCTCCACCTCATCCCGCCACGCTCTACTTCGCTCCCACTCCCCTCCCGATCCGATACGTTCTTCCATTATCTGCTCCGCTTCGCCTCACGCCACCAGATCACACATTTCCTGTCGCGTCCCACACCGTATTCGGTTCGCTCACCTGCGTGCTCGTCCAGCTTGGCCCATCACCGCTTCGTCCCAACCCGCCACGGTTCCCCTTCCCCCAACTTGTCTCACCCAGCCTCCACCCCAACCATCTCAACCCATTTTACTTTATGCACGCATCATCCCCTACCGTCTTGGTACATGTCGCCCTCGAACCGTTGGCTCCCATCCAACCCGTCCCATGTTTACCCCATCCATCTTCACATCGTCCCTCTCCGCTCCTCGTCGCTTCTCACCTGTCCTCTTTGACCAGTCTCCCTGGGTCCGTCGCTGGCTGACAAGTACCACTCGCCTCGACCAGCCGCTCCCTCATCCTCCCACTCCACATGCTTCTTTCCTGCTTGGTGCTGTTGCACATTAGCTCGTCTGCTCTCGTCTCGGCTTCTCCAGAAGAAATTCATTTCGCATTTTCCCATCGCAAGAATATTTCTTGTATGCGTCTCATTTAGTTTTTCGGTATTTTATCATTTTGGTTTCTATATTACTGATTTACATCAAATAAACAATATTTCAGTTTTTGAATGTTTACGATTCTGATTACTAATTACTGAATGTATTCGAAAATGTAATTACTTATTATGGGCAGCTGAAGAATGCTAGCTTTTAATTTCTCACAGTTATCGTATTTTCAGTGGTTTCCGAATACGAATTGAGGATTTTGAAATAATTACATGTTTACTAAATATTTTGTAAATTTAAATAATAAAATAATAATAATTTTTTATAACAACAACAACAACAACAATAATAATAATTTCTAATAACAATAATATTTTTAATGCATTTCTTTATTGAATGTCCAGAAGTTGACTCTGGCTGCAACTACGGCTGGCAGCATTTCAACTCTTCCGTTTCCCCTAAGAGGCGAGCAAAAACATGGGAAACGGAAAGCACTAAACGTGAAATATTCATTTAACCGCAGAAAATGGACTAAGCCAACTTTTTGATTTAAATAAGGGAATTATATTACTGAATTCTGCTAATCATTTTCTACATTTGCGTACAATGGGTTAAATTCCTTCCAGTCGCTGAGAAATAGGCACATGTGTATTTACGAACAAAAAGTAAATTTTGTCAAAATATTAAATCTCTGGCAAGTTCATCCTCTGTTTTTCAGTGTCTCCTATATTTTCATTCTTAGATTGTATTGTTCCTCTTGCCATGAATTCATCAATAATGGGACGATTTACAACAGTACATAAAAATGTTCTGATTCCATGTTACATGTGTGGGGAGTGATAACTGGTTCCGAATGCAGGCATATCACTATTACAATCATACATTCCATAATGGAAGCGTTGATAGTGTTAGCGTGAAATTCTCTAAGCACAGGTATTGAACATTCTCTGTCCTCTGTTATTTTTTCATCATTTTAATCTGCCTATCTTGCTTGATCTACATTTGAACCGTCCAATGCAGAAAGGGTGCATGTTCACTTTTCGGCTATTTTAATGTTATGATAGCTAGCCTGTCTTTTAGCTTTATCTTTCTCTTTGCAAAACGATTTTTTGTAGTATGTTACATTCAGATTCTGCAAATGTATCAGCAAAAAAGTTAGAAAATAAAATAATAATAGTCTCCTTGCGAATCGTTTTTTCTATCTCCTGTAAAGTTGTGAAAATGTAAGATGTACACTTTCTGCATTGGGCGGTTCAGTTCTTCTTCACTCAAAAGTTCTACGAGTATTTTGTTCTTTACAAGCAGATATTGCGTCCACATCCAGGGATCAATTCAAACAAAACTACCATCTCTCCCTCTTTCTGCAAAAATCTCGCAAGTAAGCCTATGGACAACCACATATATCAAAGTACAGAAGAAAATACTCATAAGCCAACATTTCGACAAGCTCTTTCAACTCACACACTGAGGTATTCTCCTCAACGACGGCGAAATTACGGTAGCGGTACTTCCTCGTCAGAGGAATGGGACTAATTATATTCGTAGTAGCCCACTCCATGACGTAAAACACATCACGAACGCCTTCCGGGGACTCGGTTTTATTGATTTTTTCGTGGTTTCCGGGCGCATCAACTACTTAGCTCGTTAGTCCCCATAAGTGTAGTGCGTGTTTTTTCTCGGGAGGTAGCGGTGATCTTTTCCCTACTGGATGGCGAGATCTTGCGCCGACCTACCGTCGACTAGCGAGGTTTTCCCCTCAACCAGGTATCTCCGACCAGCGGGGCACCGCCCCAGCCGGGACAAGCTATAAGCTCCCGACCGGTCTCCCGGCATATGTGGTAGTGTAGTGCATGTTAGTGTGAGTGTGTGGTGTAAGAGGAGAGGATAGGACAAGGAAGTGGAAGGAAAGATCGCGCGCGGTCCATGACCCGTTTGTTAGGGTACGGCACCGGCATTCGCCTGGTGTGATCGGAGGATACCACGGAAAACTACCGATCAGAGCAGCCGGCCGCTAGAATTCTCCTCCAGACAGCGACTGAATTCGACCTAGCTGACAAGCTAGAGTCGAAAATCCTGCCGCCGTGGGGACTCCAACCTAGGATCTCCCGCGGGGACTCGGATTTGGGGAACCGGGGGGAGCGGGGGAAGATGGCCCGGTGCTCTCTCGCGGGCGAACCCTCGACGCGGGTCGCCGGCGGATGGGCGCCTCTCAAACTGGTTCCCACACTAGCTTCCTGTGAAAGCCCCTTCTTTAAGCGAGACCCATGCAAATGTGGCCACTCTAGGAGCGCGATAAAAAATGTCATAAGCTGATAGTCGCTGGGGCGATGTTACGGCAGGTGGTGATCTTTATCGCCTTCCCTTTAAGCCAGTTGGCAGGAGGGGAAGGGGAGAGTGCGGAAGGAGGCAGCGACAGGGAGAATGGAGTGTGGATGCGGCGGACAGTCCACGTGAATAAATATGGAGTGTTTTAATAATAATAATAATAATAATAATAATAATAATAATAATAATAATAATAATAATAATAATAATAATTGGCTACGAGTGAAGAAAGGGACCACTTTCGAGTAAATTATAAATTACCAAATTCGCCTAGTTTTTTCAAGTCCTCTCGATTCATTTCTTGATTCCGCAGGTACTTTTAAAATTTTATTTCGTATTATTTGATAGGTTACAATATTTTGTATATTCTAAGATATTATGTATTACTTTTCAATTTTCGATAAAATCGAACTACTTTAGTTTCTGCATTCACCAAAGGAGAATCAAGTAGAATCAATCAATATAATCAATAATTTCTTTAGTTCGGAATGTCACCCTAAAATGGAAAACTGGTTTTGCCTGGACGGCCTAGCGGTGAGGACCGTACATCATCCCCAATGGTTTCAATTTATGATAAATTATTCACTTAGCCTTGTAGACAAAATTCATCACTACGTTAATCCCATTCCGTGCATAAGAATTTTGGTGCAACTTAATTTTAGGTGTAGCACAGGTGTAACAGTCTACATTACGGTGCTACATTGAGTATTAATAAACATGAAGCTCTTTTCGTAATAGTCAAAATATACATAAATATTTAAATTAATTTGGATGTATTAGAAGATACATTACTCATATGTCTTTGCCGAAATTTGTTTCATTTCGCCTATGAGATATCATACAGTTTTCCTTAAATGGTAAATGCTTTGACAATGAATTATAATTTTATGAGAAAAAATATCTCTATTACGAACCATGTTTTTTTTAAATCTAGGGGAATAAAATAATAACAATATTATTAATAATAAATAATAACGACGAATAAATAGTAAATTATTTATGATTGCACAGGCTTCCGCGTTCGGAGTTTGCATCATCCTCAGTAAGCTCTGAGAAAGGCCACAGCATGTAAGCCGAAACGTCAATCATCACGACAGAGACGCGGCTCGTCTCGGACAATAGAGAACTGTTTAATTTATTCAGTTAACACTAATGCAGCACTATCATTTCCAAGCCAATAGAGTTACTAGCACCCAATACGTTTCTATATTAACAAGAATGTTTCACCCTACTAAGTATATGAAGGGGAAATAAATTGCAGTAGCTTTTTAGCAACCCGCCTGAGGGTTGCGCTCATGGGCCCCTTTAATTATTCGGTCAAAAATGACACCTGGACAATGAATAGCAAAACGATATTTATATCTCGTTCGGGTTTCCAGAATAGCGTATCATATATTACAAACATTTGTCATTTTATTTAAGGCCAAACCGGTCCGGTCGTTATAATTAATGTTATTTATGGAGACGTTCATCCGAAGTGGTGACTTCTCGAATTTATTCTGATCGATAGATAATCCCTCGGTAAAATCCGACGTATGTTCAGGGCGTGGTTATATTTGTTGGTGATACAAGCCATTCGCACATCTCCAGCGGCGTAGTTAGGGGGTGGGGCAGTCTGCCCCGGGTGAGTTTATTTTAGGAGCAACACCAATTAATTTTATTGTTCGAATTATATAATTATTTATTTAAAAAGTATATTACAATTTTTCTGAATTACATACAGTTTTTAATTGATTATAAATACATGTCATGTCAAATATACTCGTATTTGTATTAAATAATGTATAAAATATTCAGTAATAGATATTTTTCTATTTAATTTGAGGGGGGTGATGTCATTAGTTTTGCCTTGGATGACACCAACTCAATCTACGTCACTGCACTTCTCTGTCATTTACTGTAGAATCACATTGCAAATTTGACATCGCAACTACAATGCCCGTGGATATGGAGACACGACTAAGGTTTACGAAGTTGTCATCAGGATTACACACACTACACAATCCACTCTGTTTTTAAGTCAAGATATATTTTCAACCAGTTATAAAAATATACTCTAGGTGTTATTTCTTATAGGTTGCGATTCAGTATATAATTTAATTTCGAATAAGAAGTATTTTCATGTTAGCACACAAAGTCAATTAGAGTGTTTCGTATGATCATTATTTATCCAAGGAGAACCAAGGACTTGCAAGAATGTCTCAACAGCAGGTGCTAAAATGTGATATAATAATTTACTACATTGCTTTGTATATTCATAAAACAAGGTTGTTTCTTATAATGATCACTGTAATTAAAAATGTTGTGTTTCGCTTCAGTTAATGACTTTTCGATGTCTGTGCTTAGCGAATTTTCGGTTGTATGACAAACTGGACAAGATGGATACTTCATTGGCAATACATTTTTGCAATCTACGCCTTAATATGTTACTAATGTGTACAGCTTCGGGACAGTGTTTCTTAATCTAGAATATTACCTCATTTTATGCAAATATTTACTAAGAAACAATGAGGCAATGTTACAAATAGTAACTTATTTCAAAAATTTATTAAGACCGACATTTCGTGTAACATACTTTAGCTCTAAGAATTTTTAGAAAAAATATTCAAAAAATACATTCGATATTTACTAAACAATAGGCGTATTGAAACGGAATGATTGTTGGAAAGAAACACCAAATGTACATATTGCAAAGTAATTTGTAGCAATATTTGCAAAAACAAAATCATTTAGTTATGATGCTATAATTTTTAGCTAGTCTAATGGAAGGAGAAGACATTATTGACAAGCAATATTACGGTAAATGGGGGAAAGCAAGAACTGATAACTAACATTGCACTACAAGAATTATGTGTTCAATTTAGTACTTAAAAAAGAACACAAAAAAACAACACACTAAGAAATCCTACACACATGACATTTTTCAATGATATAGATTACAATTCTATTCAATCCCTCAATTCTGCTAACAGGGGGAAATAACATCGGCTCGATGAAAAATAATTTCCATTGGTACTGAGAAAAGTATCGTATATTAAGAGTGCCTAATATCAACCATTACATTACGAGTAAATACAATAGTGTACTTTTCTCGAAGCATACTGTCAGTGTCAAAAACAATCACACAGTATACACAGTATCAAATACTTGTACGAACGTATGCAAATGAAATACGGAATAATTTTTTTATAGTATAGAATTTTTTGAAATTTATGCCAACAGAATATTGTTTAAATATTTTAAATTACATTTGACAATAGTAATACTGAAATTTTAAACATAGTTCCAATATATACAGTGAGTTAACATGAAATCCAAATAAAATTTCAGAATATATTTTCTTTATAAAAGCAATAATAAGGCGTAGTTTGTCACAGACGTATAATTCAACAAACACGTTTTTTTTTTGCCCGAACTGCGGCCATTGTCTATGACAAAACTGCGGCTTATTATTGATTTTATAAGGATGTCATAAACATCACACCACTTACATTAACATGTAATTTATCGTGTATTTAATAAGCCTGAGTAAATTTAAAAATAAATTAGTTTCCTTGATGTTGATATGTGTATTACAAATTTATTTAATATTATTAATTTACTAGTCTGATATATAAAGTAAGTTGTATTATAATAATAATTATTATTATTTATTAATAATTATGCGCAGTGACGTGGAGTGCAGTGTAGTGGCGTTTTGAAATTGAGGAAAAAGAATGTGTAAGAAAGACATTACAGCTCTGGGATCAACAGTGCGGTGAAGTGAAGGTGTGGTGAACAGGAGTGCTACGAAAGTTCGCACGGTGAAATGTTCACGTTAATTTGTAAAGTTTGCACATGTTGTAAAATTGTTAAGTTATGTAATGTTAAATTAGTGTATTCTGCCACCAAGTCCTCAAACTTAATTGCAGAATTAGTAATAAATCTAATCTAAATGCTTTCTAGTCTATTATTTATTAAAATGTGAAAAGATTAATTTCTAACATATGACTCAAATTGTATCACGATGGGGACATATAGAGAAGTATGTGTTCATTTTCCTTTTTAAATGAGTAAAAACTATAATTGTGAATTTCTGCCCGCCTAAGCACATCTGAATATAAAACAGTCAATTCAACATTTTCAAAATAAAATCAGAGTCGAGTTGTTTGCTGCTTCCGAAATCCATCCAAGCTACGTCCGTAGAATAGTCGGATGACTGTGCTATACGAGTACAATCGATAATGTTTGTTTTTTATTTTAACATTTTTTGGAGGGGGATCATGACCTCCGAGTGAGGCCCCTCCCTAGGATCCGATCGACCGCTTCGCTCCCTATACCGAGATCATAGAGCCAGGGTCGTATTTAGGTACGGCCCCTCACCCCCTTCCACCAAGAACAAAATCGTGTTGAGGTTCGCCTCCGAAAACGAAATCCCCTCCAGATTTACTAAAAAACAATCATTATAAATGAATTACTTCTTCTGCGTATAAAAATGAAAATGAATAGCTGCTTATAGAACTGAACACAAACAATTTAGTATTTAAATACAGCTTTTGATTTCTTGACAACAAATGCATGTTCAGTATAAATATTTTTTATTTTTTATTGATACGTTATTGCTTGTTATTGCCTTCGATATAGAGTTCGATAAACACTGCATAACTTACCTGGATCGATAGGATCGTTGTTACAAGGGAAATATGAAAACAGTTGAATGATGCTATATGATCTCATACGAAGAGAATTACGCGAGGGCATTATGGGAGGGAAATATAAAACGACAAACAGAGTCAAATTAACATTAGTAAATAGTAAATAAGTCAAACCGAATCATTAAAATTACGTAAAAAATAAAATATTCACCGACAAATGAGAGCAAAATGATCTTGTGCGATAAAAAGCCCTCAGGGCAAAGGCTCCCGATCATTAGAACCCTTACAATGCCATTGGGTGCGTAAATAACTACTAATTTTTAAATATAAACTTTTTAGAACAGTAGATTTCTTGGTTAGCAATTATTTCAGATACAAACATTCCGTCAATTTTTTTCGGAATATTTTATTAATTTTTTTACAGGCCGTGAGGCCCCTCAAGGATGGGGCCCCAAAGCCACTGCTTATTTCCGTTTTTGGTAAAGCCAGTGCTGGCTCCAGCGCGACCAGCCTCGCGAGCTGCGGCGCACCCTGTAGCGCGGATAACAAAGCTACCTTCCATTAATCGTACAAAATGCAGAAAGTCATACATTAACAACAGTTTAGTCATATTTAACCGCTGGTGGTTCCTTTAACGGAGTCCGTAGCTTATGACTCGGTGAAGCGAAGTCTTGTTGAAAACAAACCTTAATTAGATACTGAGCGGAAGAATCATTATTTAAAATTAGTCTAATGATCAAATTAGGCCATCGGGGGGCCTTTGTAGTGCGCCGCGGCGGCGGCGGCGGCGGCGGCGGCGGCGGCGGCGGCGGCGGCGGCGGCGGCGGCGGCGGCGGCGGCGGCGGCGGCGGCGGCGGCGGCGGCGGAGGCGGTGGTGCACGGGAACCGCGTGAGCACTCCCGCGGCCGTTCGTTTCGCGGGCGGCCGGCCGGTCGACGCGGAGGCGGCGGCGGAGGCGGCGGCGGCCGCCGCGGGCGAGCGGGGGCGGGGGCGGGCGCGCGGGGGCGGCGGCCCCTTTGTAGTGCTGAGCCCGCCGCCGAAGACGCGACAAGAAGAGCCGGTGGCCCCGAGGCGCTGGTAGTTGACGGGGAGGGGGCGGAGCGAGGTTGCAACGAGTGAGGCAGGCAGAGGGGAATGCGGCGTCTGTATCGGAGATTGTGGACGTTTTAGTGGTTGACAATGGTGGTTGCGAAGGTGGCTGTGTCCATTGTGGTGATTGTAATGTATGGGCGAGTGATAATAGTTGTGGGTGGGGTTGATTGGTGGTAATAACTACGGTGGTGATTGTTGGGCTACTATGTATCACGTTTTTGAGTCATACAAAGCAAGCCCGTTTTTTTTGGCTAACTGGCTGTGATGATGGTTGTAGGCATGTCCAATATAGTGTCGCTGGAACTGGTTGAATTGGAAATGGAAATGGTAGACAAGGTGATAATGTTGATTTAGTGCACATGCGACGAGTTTTTGATTGCAGCGTTGATGATGGTGCGGGTCTTGTCGATGACTCGATGACAGTTGCGTTTAGGGTGGTCTAGGAAAAGATGACATCAATTTGCAAAAATACATACACGAGAATATGCTTAGATCGTTCATACTTAATTCGCAGCTACAACATGCTGCAGGCAATAAGATTCAACGTTGCATCAACTTACGGAATCTTCTCTGACCGGAATGCTTGTGATTTCTCTTGTAGTCATTGCTGGAGATATTAAAGTTATCGAAGCAATCTCCTACGGTACCATTCATGTCTAGTCCCTTTCAGCTGACCATTGGTATCACTTTCAATATTTATCTGGGCACAAATTTCTTTAAGAAATCGTAAACAAACTCCTAAATTGTTTCCTTTTCAGATATCTTGCATGAGTCCAATAAAGGTGTAGTTTGGTTATTTGATGATATATTGCACGTAAACACGAAATATGTCATAATTCCATGTAAGTTTTTATGGCGATAGTTAATTAAGATAAATTGAGATAAATTTATTGGCGAAGTTTGGCCACGGTAAGATATAAATTTTATAACGAAATTCAAGGGACCAAACATTTTATTTCGTAATAAATTGTTTTCTTATGTGAAGAGTATCAAGTTGGAAGAGTTAAAAGGTAAACCAAACAAGTAATGTCAACGTTAGATTTTGTTACATAAAGGTTCTTTATAAAGGAGTTCATTATTGAAAGATTACACTGAATTTACACAGAGCTGTACCAGCCTGTCTGGTGACGGCCTTCAATGTCTGAACTGACAGCTCTTAGAGCAAAATTTAAACAGACTATCTGCTTCCGGATACGAAACACATCTCTATAAATTTAATCCATGAAAAACCATGACAGTTCACTTAACATAATTATTTTAAAAATATTTTTACATAAGATGAAAGTCAAGAAAATCAGCAAGTTTTTCTTCGTAGCCAAGACAGGAAGTGCACAGCGAAATCCATTACAAGGGCAACGAAACGTTGGTCTCGTTCGTTGCAAATCGACAATTTGAAATTCGTGGAAAATGAGATATATAATTTATTACGGCGGTTTAATATATAAATAACCTATCTACGACCCAAACTTTTTAATATTTCTTACTAAAATATCGAAACCAAAACTTGTTTTCTGGAACTATTTACCTTTCTTGCGTTGATCCAAGCAACGTGGATTAAAACGCATTGCTTTTACAAGAAATGAATTGAGTTTTCACAGGTCGATGCGGTCTTAAAAACTGTTTACAAGATATATTCGGTTGGAGACAAGACCAAAATCACGTAAGGAGACTTCTAACACCACTACATATAAACAGAAAACTCGTGCATATGGCGCCCGGAGAACCAGCGGCTGAAGGATGAGGTCATCATGACAATGCGATTGATGGCCCACCCTCCTGGAGAACTATGGTCTCTGAAGCGTAGACCCCGCCACCAACGCCATATCAATTACTAGAGACGCGCATGAGACGCTACATCAGACGCTAATAGAAGTGGGTGGGGCCATGGGCTAAGGCAGTGGTGGAAGTGGTGGTGGATTCATTAACGTATTACGAGCGAGTATTTATTTATTATCTATTTATCTTATTGGGATTTCGGGGTCTTCAGCTACTGATGTCACTAAGGACTATGTCTGTCCCACCCAGTCCCCAGTGGTGGAAGACTATGCGCTTTCCAATATGCCTCGAGCTCCCTCTTTCAAGGGCAAGGCAGAGCGGTGGATGGGGGACACCTACGGTAATTTTGACAGCCTGGGTGAGTGTCGGGTGCTGACGTGAGAGCTGATCGGAACGGAGTCTGCGCGAACTAGAATGTTAGAATGGTATGCAGACGGGGCAAAAGGGAACACTACAAATGCTGGCGTGCTAGTGGCGGAAGCGGGAATCACGGACGATCTGGGGCCGGAGATGGTGCTTTGCAGAGCTGGAAGAGGCGGAGTAGAAGCCAAGTTGACGGAGAAGAAACGGCGGAACAGCGATCGGAAAGTGTTGTTGGCGGAAAACAGGTTGGGTGGGTAGGGTGGCGAAACAGATGCGGGATATCCAAGAACGTGGAGTATGTGGAAACGGCGGCAAGGGAGGTGATGACTGGATCGGCAGCTTGGCTGCTGGGAATGGGACATTGTTGTGCTACTAATGAACGGGAAGAAATGCAAGCTGATTCACAAGTCATGACAAGTATTGTTCCTTCCAAAGAGGAACAACACGAAAAAAATTGCGATATTCAATTAAACGAACAAGGAATACATTTTAATAACGTCACCAGATGTGTATGTCAAGAACGGCGAGGCTGTCAGTACGCCCCCAGGATCAGTTGTTGACCCTTTAAAATGAAGTGCAGGAAGCAGGAACGAAATTCTATTTAACACAAAAAGTCCGGGAACCAGCAAGCACTGGGTCTCCAAACGCCTTATCAACAAGTAGCGTAGTGGGCGGGAGCTGCATTTTGTTGATCACATGTGCGGAAATTTGTTGGCACAGGTCACTGGAGAGAGCGTCAAAAGGGTTGAGGAAGTTGAAAGATGTTTGAGGATGAAGGCGAAATGAGAAGTGATAACGGCGGGGACGGCGGCGGGGACGGCGGCGGGGACGGCGGCGGGGACGGCGGCGGGGACGGCGGCGGGGACGGCGGCGGGGACGGCGGCGGGGACGGCGGCGGGGACGGCGGCGGGGACGGCGGCGGGGACGGCGGCGGGGACGGCGGCGGGGACGGCGGCGGGGACGGCGGCGGGGACGGCGGCGGGGACGGCGGCGGGGACGGCGGCGGGGACGGCGGCGGGGACGGCGGCGGGGACGGCGGCGGGGACGGCGGCGGGGACGGCGGCGGGGACGGCGGCGGGGACGGGCGGCGGGGACGGCGGCCGGGGGGACGGCGGCGGGGACGGCGGGGGGACGGCGGCGGGGACGGCGGCGGGACGCGGCGGGGGACGGCGGCGGGGACGGCGGCGGGGACGGCGGCGGGGACGGCGGCGGGGACGGCGGCGGGGACGGCGGCGGGACGGCGGCGGGGACGGCGGCGGGGACGGCGGCGGGGACGGCGGCGGGGGACGGCGGCGGGGACGGCGGCGGGGACGGCGGCGGGGACGGCGGCGGGGACGGCGGCGGGGACGGCGGCGGGGACGGCGGCGGGGACGGCGGCGGGGACGGCGGCGGGGACGGCGGCGGGGACGGCGGCGGGGACGGCGGCGGGGACGGCGGCGGGGACGGCGGCGGGGACGGCGGCGGGACGGCGGCGGGGACGGGCGGCGGGGACGGCGGCGGGGACGGCGGCGGGGACGGCGGCGGGACGGCGGCGGGGACGGCGGCGGGGACGGCGGCGGGGGACGGCGGCGGGGACGGCGGGGGACGGCGGCGGGGACGGCGGCCGGGGGGCGGCGGGGACGGCGGGCGGGGACGGCGGGGGGGACGGCGGCGGGGACGGCGGCGGGACGCGGCGTGGAGGCGGCGGGGAGGCCATAGCAGAGAGGCCATAAAAGAGCAATGGCGGCGAGGCCATAGCCTCGTCCATAGAGGATGACACAGACAGGTCATCACCGTCCATAGACAATGATGGCCAGGAAGACGGCAATGGAGAGCGAAGTCGGTGTGGACGACAACGGATGGACGACGTCGGCAAGAACGGTGAGGACGGGAAGAGCGGCGAGGACCGAGAACGACGACGAAGACTGTGATGGACGACGGAGGCGACGATGAGTACGCATTGGAGAACGTCGGCGCTGTAGTAAGAGCAGGGACAATGGCGTCCAAAGCGGGGGAGACCACTGAGCGGTGTCGATGCAGACGCCATAACGCCAGAGGCGCCGACGCAGACGGCACGCGGTCTCGGGGGCGGCGGGCGCACTGCCCCAGCGCACCAGCCCTTTCTGGGTTCGGGCCGGCGCCCGGCCACTCGCGGGCGCCCGGGCGCCCTGCCCGTCGACTTACGTCATGCGAGGCGAGGCAAGGCGAGCCAGCGCGCGCGTGCGGGCCCTTAAGCCCAGCGCCGCGGCGGCGCATTTGAGGATCCCTCGCCTCGTCACGAAATTTAGTGGGGCCTCCGCCGCGCCACGACTCTTCGGGGGCGGATGATTCGTGGGTGCGTTCCGGGCCGCAAGGTCTCCGCCACGCGCCCAAGAGGCGGCCGAGCAAAACGAATGCCGTGCCAAGTTCTGGGATGCGAGGACGTACGTTATGAGCACTTGAAATTCGTAACTAAACAATCATTGACACAATGGATAATTGTTCATAGAATAGAAAAAAAGATACGAGAACCGATTTTATACAGTTTTATAATCCTGTAACTCACATACGAGTACAAGAGCAAATTCACAAAATCACTGCAACCAGATAACAATACACAACACTTATGATTATTGAAAAAAGTATAATGATTTGGAAGTTGAAGAGATAAAATCATGAAAATATGTAGATGTACAATTTGAAAATGTAATTGGCGGTATTATGCGTTCCTGATTTTTCTTGGAAGTACTTGAAACATGCAAGTCATTTCGTTTCAAATTTCTTTCCCTGCTGGTAAATGAAACTTTTTGTGGATATTGAATATTGTGGACACTCTGCACTATTTCATAATGGAAATTGTATTTTTCTACTTTTAGACTTTTAGAATTATACAAATTAACAATCGTTCAAAAGTTCAACTAACATCAAATAAAATTTGAATTTTTTAAACAATAGAAATTTCTATTCATGTTGAGTAATTGGGAAACTATATACCGAAAGAGGTTACTATATCTTGCGTTTCAAAACGACGGCATATTGAATAAACTAAATATAATTTCATTCATGCAGTTAGACGAGTTTTACACATTCAAAAATCTAACAGTAGTCGGAAAAGACCGAGCTCTCCTGTTTCCTTCATCGCAAAACCCAAGAAGGTTACTGCATGTAAGCTGTGAATCTTCTTCAACCCCCTTCGTGGTTTCGTGTTATTAGTACCAAAAGTCAATTCAATGAGAAGCTTCAGAAGGCCAGGCGATAAAAATCTATAGTGAACTCCTTTGGCAGAAAAAACATGGCAGGTACAGGAAAAAGATGGGGTAACAGTGCAGAACTGGCAGAAACAGCAATGGAGGCAAGAGAGGCTTTAAAGATCAAAAATCGGAGGAGAAACGGAAAAGATTGCTATTAGGTTGTGAAAAATTACGACAGTCATAATGAAGATGTGCGAAACTAAGCTAGAAACTAAACACACTCTAAAGTGAACCAAGTATGAGACAACATGAGATTATATTTTTAGAGGGAAAGGGCTCTTTCATATGTTTGGAACATAATAAACTTGTGGACTTTTCGAAAATTCAACAAATTTTTGTTATAATGTGATAATAATAATAATAATAATTAATAAAATAATAATAACAATAACAATTTTAATAAGCCGGGGCCTCGTGACGAAGAATTGCGGGCAGCCGTCGTCTGTGCCCAGGAGTTGCAGGTTTCGAATCCTGCTTATGTAGGTCGTATTTGTGATTGTTCGTCACCCATCACAATTGTATTCATTATTTTTCTTATTATTCCTCAGACCGAATATTTGATCATTATTTGACAGCTAGTTGACATAAAAAACGCCGAGGAAAGGGAATCATGAAGAAGATGAAGGAAAGTAGAAAGTGATAAGGAAAAGGGCAAAAATCTAAAAACCTCAGACAACCCCTTGCTCTTTCATCGATTCTATGGATTACAATATGGTCTGCGACGGTCAATGAAAATATATACGTGATACCAGGAGTTGCCCGACTAGCGTCCAACTACTACACCTACCTTCAGTTGCCCCAACAGAAAGAATCTTATCAAAAACAAAAAAGAAATTGTTTTCTAGGGATTCACGTAGTTTTAAGAATAGACATGTACAAGATTTCGGTATTAAGGTGGCCCCAATTTTAAGAGCAGATTGTAAATCGTACGGTAATGTAAACTAATTATATCTGTTCCTTTACTTGAATAACTAATTACTAAATTTGAAATTATACACGATCAACCATTTAAAACAAATTAAATTGAATGAAATTATGTAACGAAATATTCTGAGAAAATGTTAATAATTTTCAATACATATTTTATACTTTTCAGTTATTGACATTTTAAATTAATACTTGAAATTTTCTCGAGGAAGGCCGTTTATATACACATAAGCGCAAAAGATGTATTCTTATGAGAATTACTATTTTTTGAAAATTTGCTACTTGGAGCTTAGAAAATTTAGCCCTTGGCGCAAGTGAAATTTGTGAGAATAGTGAATTTGCAGATGTACAAAATATCGAGTCTTCTAAAAAAACCGAATTGCTCTAATTAATGAGGTGAAAAAAAATTCTCAGTTAATGGAAGTGCTTGGGAACTCGCCAGTATCTCAGTGCCCATGCCCATGATATTAACAGTTTTGAATTTATAATTTTTGCCTAACAATTTTCTTTTTGTATTCACCAAATACCTGTGCATAAATCACAATTGGATATACTATCTCAAACTCAAAAACCGGAAGATGTCATATTACACATTATTAGTAAAATAACCGCGTTATTCGCGCTTTGTGCATACATATGCAAGGTCTTCTAGGTCTATAAAAACTGAGCATATTGTCTGCCCCGTGGCTGAGATCGCAAAAGTCGTAGTGCCATAGTGATCTCGGACCAACGGGTCGCAGGTTCGAGTCCCGCGTCGGGCATAGTTGGATGTGTTCGTCCTTTCACCCCCCATCGTCACCATATCGTTTCATTCTCATACCACAACGTTAAACCCAATAGTGGTCGCTCATACCATAACGTTAATCCCAACAACTAGATCATTACCTAGTAGTCAATATGACATTAAATTACAAGAAAAAAACTGAGCATATTAATTTTTCTCAGCATGTCTCCAGGGTAAGGGTACAATTTCTTTGCATATTTGTAACAAATAATTTAGAGCTACAAAAAAAGGAACGATCTTGATGACATAACTGGTATTCTACAGCATGACAAATACTGCTGAACATAACGGTTATTAGGAACAATACAGAATGATTTGCAAGAAAGTAGCACGTACACTTAAAAAAAAAGCGAGCAAAAGACCCTCTTCTAACACTACAACTAATTAAATATTTTTAAGAAAAAATTCTTCACAAGTACTGCAATAACATAATGTAGTATATATGGATACAACACTTCTTTACATACCGAGAATATCAAAAAGCTAAGTTGCTCTGTAACGCACTACGTAAATAAATATTTAATGGCGAGCGACGTCTCCCTTGGAACCTTGCTGTCGCATGACATCAGCTATGTCGTAAACACTGAGTATGAGAACAGTCATAACGCGCATTATGAGTATAGGAGAACACAATTAACTACTATTTGCATTTTGGAGTCAAAATCGAAAATTTGGTCTCGCTTTTGTTTGTTTTTTTCTTCAGAGTTCCTCGGTGTCTATTGAAACCACGGACACCTCTCACATGGCCGGAGGCTGTATAGTTTTCTTTCAAGTCCTGCGCGCATTGGAGATTAGTAATATACATACTTCAACATGTTTAGGTAATCATTCACTTCTGTCACTTGTAATCAGAAAAAACATACGAATTGCACGTGTATTTTTTCTCCAAATAAAACAAGGGTTTCAAATAATAGAAGTACATTATGCTTACAATATTCTTAGAATAATAATAATAGAATTAATAACAATAATAATAGAAGTACGTAATGTTTATAATATTATCTTGATAAGAAGTATTTTAAAAGGTTTATTCTGAAATTTTTATTTTCTACGCAGAAAATTTCAATTGGCAGGAAGATACATTGCTACGTGAAAACTCATCCATGGTCTCATAATTTATTATCCCAAAAAAATGTAAACTGCATATGGCGTTTACATTCAACGGGTTTCAGTTTTGTGATTATAATATGCATAATGCGCACATATAACACATGCGTTTCCATGTTCCACACAAGATATGAACTTTAAGTTACTGGATAAATTTCACGTCAACGGAAACACAATTTCCGGGAACATGAACACCGGATTACCACCTTCATGTTGAAACAAGTTGAATCGTTACGGCCAGGTCGGAAGAAGACATAAACATTTCCCGTTTGGTGGGCTTCTTGAAAGTGAGGGAGATTCGAGAACAGAAAGGTGCAACGTAATTTAGTTTCATTATTCATTATTAATTGTCTTGCGCGATAATTTAACCTGTTAGCCTAGGGTTTTGTAAGTTGTAGTTTGTGCGACTTAGAACTGGAACGCCTCTCTAAGGATGTTATTTGGTGAGGTTGGGAACAAAATTACAACAAATACATTGAATAAAATTGTATCTCAAATATGTGACTACAAATAACCGATGTCAAACCAAACATAAGGAAATTAAGCTTTGTTCGCCGGAATACCCGTTTATCATAGGCTAATGAATTGGCTAAGAAAGATCAGACGCAGCACTACAGTTAACTTTGCAACGACTCTGACCAAGAGGTCCTAGTGTTCGAGTCCCGACGGTGGCGGAATTTTCGACACAAGCTATATAGCTAGGCCAAACTCAGCTGCTGCCTGGAGTGGAATCATAGCGCTCAGTTCCTCTGATTGAATATTTTCCGTGGTTCCTCCGCAACACTAGTCGACACCGATCAACACAAGTCGAAACAGTATCTTAACAGAATGGATCACAGGACCGCGCTCAGTCTTTCCTTCCTCCTTGTCTTATCATCTCTCCTTCCTCTCACATTTACATGTATCACACTACCGCATCTGTCGGGAGACCAGTCGGGAGCTTAGAGCTTGTCCCGACTGGGGACATTGCTCCGCTGGAGGCGATACCTGGAAGGGAAATCTTCCACCAAGGCGATTGTGTAGGTCAGTGTTTAAATTTTATCCTCAAATTGCTTACAAAAATGTAGGGAATTTAAAGACAATATATTAAATATTTTTTGTCACATGCTAATTTAAAAACCTTTTTATATTATTTTCAAATACCTCTCCCCTCTATGAAGCCGTGCTTAATAGGAAGACCTCCCTTCGAACAAAAAACCTACCAACATCATTCAGAGCAATGTGGTCGAAATGCGGTGACTGACCTGCTAGGGGCGCCGCAGAAGGGGGCGTGGCGCGGGCGGGCGTTGCGGCGCGGGGGCCCGCGCCGGCACCTCGGAAGCGCGCTCGGCGGCGGTGGAGGAGGCGGTGGAGGCGGCGGACACCGGGCGCTGAGGAGGCGCAGCCACCTGTGCACATGCCCACACTCTCAACACGCCACCTTCACTATTCACCATAGTACGTCACACGCAATTTTAATTTTTTACTTTAGATAACAAAATATAACAACAGCAATAATAATAATAATAATAATAATAATAATAATAATAATAATAATAATAATAATAATAATAATAATAATAATAATAATTGGCTAAGACAAAGACCGAATACTTGAAAAGACATGACAGGGTGTGTAGCTACCTCCACTGGCAGATCTGTACCGCCCTCCAAGTTCCCAACACATGCCCCAAGTGGTACGAACACTCACCGAAACCGGTGACGTCTGATGGATTGTGTACGATATTGTACGACCAACAAATTCAAACTCATCGCACGATAGCGGCAAACAAACCGGATATAGTCATCCGGGATTTGGAGAACAAATCGTGTTTAGTTGTCGATGTGCTGTACCTTGCGATCAAAACGTCGTTACCAATGAGGCAGAGAAACGTCTTAAATACAAGAGTTTGGAAATCGAGATCAGCCGAATGTGGGGAGTAAAAGCACATGTCGTTCCGATAGTTATCGGAGCTCTGGGATTTGTTCCGCAAAATTTGTGTAAGAACTTGTCTAAACTCCCAGGTAATTCAAAAGACTGGGAAGTACAAGAAATCGCTTTATTTGGTACAGCCCACATTTTGCGGAAAGTATTGTAGAGGCACCGACAGTCCCTATATCTACTCCTTAGATAGCTGGCTGCAACCTGGAGTAGAATTTATATTCAGCCGACACTTAACATCCGTAGTCGTGATTTAGAGGAATAATAATAACAATAAAACTTGGCTAAACTCCCAGGTAAATCAAAAGACTGGGAAGTGCAAGAAATTGCTTTATTTTGAACAGCCCACATTTTGCGCAAAGTATTGTAAGGCACCGACCGTCCCTAGATCTGCTCCTTAGGTAGCTGGTTGCAACCGGGAGTAGATTTTATTTTGAGCCGACTCATAACATCTTTAGTCGCGATGTAGTGGAATAATAGTAATAATGCGGATCCGATGGCCGATATTGCTAAGGTAGTAGTGCAGTAGCGGTCTCGGATCAAAGGATCGCGGGTTCGAGTCCCGCCTCGGGGCATGGTTGTGTTGTGTGTGTCTCTGTATGTTTGCGTGTGTCTATTTCACCATTCATCATCACCATCATCATAATTTCATCTCATCCCCCAGGGCTAACAACGCTGAGGTATAAAAATGGAATCAGCATTAAAATGCTGATCTCCATAGAGAAAAAGTAACGTGCATCTACCCCAATAAACAAGTCTGAGCGGCCCCATGATGGCCAATTCGCGAAAAATAATAATAATAATAATAATTATTATTATTATTATTATTATTATTAACAACTGCGAGAGACAACTGCGTCGCCAAAGTAATTCACCAAGACTTTGCCAAGAGATACGACTTCGTAAAGAGTGAGCAACCTATAGAGAGAGTAAGAGTAACCTCGTAAAGTGTGTAAGTGCAAATAAGGGCAAGTAATCATCATCGATCGAGCTCGAATTGTGTGGGATAGTATAATCACCAATTACCGATCAGTGGAAGCAAATAGACCAGATAATGTTCTGTTTGATAAAATATCTAAAACATCATGAGACACTGATGTTGCAGTCTCTACAGATGACAGGCTTGTACAACTGTAGCTAAGAAAAAGAAGAAATATCAACCACTGGCTGTTGAATGGAAGGACATGTATGGATCGCGCGCAGTGGAAGTGCTTTCAGTACTTGTGTCAGCGAATAGATTGGTCACAAGGGAATAGCAAGAGATAGCGTAGAAATTAAAACTAACCGAGAAGCATTTGCGGACCATTCAGAAAGCTGCATTATTGGGAACAGCAAATATAGTTCGTAATTTCTCAAACCAGAACCATAAAAAACAATTATGTTCTTGTTCCACTTCACGTGCAAACCACAGGAAATTCCTTGTTGCCTTGGGTGATTTTGAGAACCCCGGCGTCAGTGTATAACCACAGAAAATAGGAAATGGGAATAATAATAATAATAATAATAATAATAATAATAATAATAATAATAATAATGTTGGGGAATAATGAACCAGATGCTGTGCTCGAGACGAAGACGCACGTCTTATACTGGGATCGGCCTATTATGACGCATAAAACAGTTGATCATAACCGCCCTGATATTCTCATAATAGACAAAGAAAAGTAAACAGCTTGTATAATCGATGTCGCAATCCCTTTGACTCGCAACTTGCGGAAGTCCGAAGCGGAAACATTAAGAAAATATGAGAACTTGGCAATTGAATTAAAAAACTTTTGGAAGTTGCACGAGGTCTCCCATTTCCCCATGGTTATATCAGCTGAAGGACTTGTCACCAGGAACTTTAAAAGAAATCTGGAGAAATGAGATATTTTTGATATCTTTGACGAAGCCCAGAAAGCCACCCTCCTTCAAACATGTCATATTGTTAGAAAATTTTTAAATGAGTGACATTCATGTAATCGGAAATAATCGGAAATAATAATAACAGTCTCGTGTTTTGGGATCACATGTCTCATCTTGACAAATGACAATCCCTGACCTCGTACTTCCGTTAAATATCCCTGAAACGTACTTCCGTCCCCACCGAACCGAATTTACTAGCAATTCTAGACTTCAAATGTAATTCTGGGCGCAGAGCTATCCCACGAAATAGTTTGCGAAAGACCGTTCGGTCTGTTTTAACTTGAATATAAATTAAACCTGTGCCAGAAGGCTGATTCTAGATATCAGTATTCGAAGTAATCTGTCAATATATCTTGTCACAGGAAGGAATGTATCATCACTACATCCAACGCCCTTCTGATTTTTATTCTATTACAGGTCAAAATCGCTATAGATGACCTCTGAATTGACATAGCTGTTGGATAAGTTTTCACTGCATAATGAGCACGCTGATGTGTTTTTACCGAATTAAATGTCTCACCCTCTATGGTTTTTCGCAGTTTAGTCTGCCAAAAAAGTATGACGCAGACCTATGGATTGTTGCTGAACATTTGTAGCAAAAACTAAAAACTGGGCAAATAGAATGTTGGAAACGCTGTTTCTGACTCCATTTCCAGGACGGTGAAATCATTACACTGGCTGGAAGCTGCGCGTCTGAGATAGAATGGGGATCTTCCAATGATGGATGTGGAAATATTTGGATGGAAGAAGAGAAGAAGAAAGATCATTGAGTTAGTGACGTTCAAGAATGGCTGAAGCGAAGGGGGCAAGAAATCTGCACGGAAATTATTTCCAAAAATGAATTATTTGAAGTCTAGAATAAGATAAACAATCAAAATCGTGTAGTGCTTAAAAAAAATAATAAAAAAATATAATAAAAGTCTACATATGCTCAAGAACCTTCTTTATGGTGAGTGAACAAAAATGATCGGATGCTCTGTTTATTAACACGTAAATACATAATATTTATTTTTTATTTAGAATTACTACTTAAATTTGCAACAGATAATAGTAGTAATACATTTATTGCTGTCGCTACCCAAGCCACTTGAGATCTGTGATGAAAATTATTTCTACGCAGCATTCTGATTATAAAAATTAGTTAACTCTAGGTCTACTATATTTTACAAAAAATATTCTCGAATTAAGGTGAACTACCTCAAAATTAACAAAGTGAAACAGCCAAACAGCGTGTATGCCCTCCAATCTTTCTCATTAAACTTTCTACAACTTGCTAAGACATTATTATTTTCAGAGAAATGACATTACAAATACTGAGTGAAAGGTTATGTAAGAAGAGAAATATTACATTAATGTACCTTATATCTACATAGTAATTGATGCTTTTATTTTATAAATGTATCTTTTAATACTACTTATTTACTTTGCACGGTGATTCAAAAGTGATAATTTCTTTAAAAATACTGAGAAATGTTTTTAGACACGATGCTCCAGATTTTCCAGCCTCGAGATGTTGCTTGAATTGCTAAACCAAGAGCCCATCCAACGAATTACCGAGTTCTCTCAGCTAGACGCCACAATTACATCTGCTACGCTCAATGTTGGATTCAAATGAAGGCATGACGGTGCAAAGTTTGATGGTGATTGTGAGGAATTAGAAGAATGGAACATGCAATGAACATGACGTATGAACGTAAATTGAGAATCTTCATAAAAGAGCGTTACAAAGATGATTGGTCTACTTTAAATTGGATGAGAAGTAAACGATTTTGGTTATCTGACATTTCTTGTACTGAGTGGTAGTTTCATGTGATGAGGATGAAAATGTCTACTTTGTTGTGCGTATCGGTAAAATCATAATACGTTAGTTTTTCAAACTGTTCTGACCGACTTCAAGAAGTTCACAACGGAAATTAGAATTTCGTTATCTTTACTGATAAAAAGAAATATAAGGCAAAGGAGGGTAAGATGTGGCTTTTCCATTATAGAAATGAGGGTTGAAAAGTCAGCGCATTGAAAATTTACTAAAACATAGTGCACAAACTTAGAAAGAAGGGCACAAATAATGAAAGTCATAACTTCATAAAAGAACATTAATTACAAAATAGAAGCAAAATGGCGAAATACGTACTCTTACACGACGTGGCGGGTAAGAGTACAAAGAACGAGAAATTTAGCCACAGTCGCATACAATAGCGCCAGTGCCTTCGTAACTTGAATATTTCTCATGGCACCACTCCTTACATATTCCACAGTGGATCCTATCTGAATCACATGATTGTTCGCTGCCTAGGTCTCGTCGTGGTTTGCCGAACTTGTTGAGGGAACCGCGTTTTCATTATTCACAGTTTTCTTTTTGATTTCAAAAGTTTTCCGTTTCCTTCTTTAATTTTGTCCCCATGTTTATTTTTCTGAACAGCTCGATTGACATTTCTTTCCCCTACTTCTCCTAACACTTCCTTATCTTTCTTCTCTAAAAGAAGTTTGGAGACAAAGTCGTGATCACAGATTGTTTAGATATTTTACTTATAGTTTTTCGTGTCGACGAAGTGGCACGACTGGATACTAACATCCATCTGAGAAGAGGAAGGTGAGACTTCATTTTCACGTTGAACTGCAATTGTGCAATAGTTATCCAACGGTTTGGACGTCACTAGTGAAGGAGAACCGCAATCCTCACTAATAACGTCAAGGAATATGGCTCAATACCTGTAGCTTAGAATGCTTTTTTCTGCGATTGCAACCGTGTATTCAAATGACTTCTTCGAATACAGAGCGGGTAAGAAGACGAGTAAGGCTACTTTTAGGCGCCGATGTATTGTTTCTCTAATACGCTCATACAATGCAGCACAATTCATTAGACGTAAAATCTAACGCGAACGTATTGCTCGGAAGGAAATGACCATCTTGGCAACATTTACTCAAAAGTCTAGCATTACTTCCTTATTTTTATAAATCATCGATTTGTCAGGGTGAAAAACTAAGCATCGGTAAAAGTTTAACTACTTAGCCGCCAATATGAATACAAAAGGTCCTCTCTAATTTAATTTTAACTTGAAGGAATATTGCTAAATTAAAACGTTTCTATATTTAAATTTAAATGATTAACGAATATGATGTTTTTGCCTTAAGCAATTTCCATTCCGTATTGTAGAAACTACCATTATTCCAAATCGAATACAAGGAAGAATTGATAAAAATAGAAACTAACAGATTTTTATTTTACATTTAAAACCTTAATGGTTGAAAAAAGTGAATATAATTAAAACAATTTCTAATGTTATTACTGTCTCTAATAGGAGACAATGCAACGGTGATTAGCAGACAATTATTATTATTATTTTCAAAACATTTGAACAAATATCAACACAGGCTGAACTAAAGCTATTGCAAAACTTTTATATTTAGCACAGATATATATTTGGACCCTTTCTTTTATCTCGTACGTATTAGCATTTTCCAAGAAAAGAAAATTCTTCAACGACATGTCTCTAATTGATTCCAATACAAGGATTCATTCAATTTATTTGGTGAGTCATTTCATATACCATTGAAAACCATTCATATATCATTGTGTTAAATTGTTTCTCCGAACAAATAATGAATTCTTAGAATTTCTGGGCACTAGAAATGATCGTGATCAAGTACACGATTTTTGCCAGATTGATTGGAAATCTAAATTTATGATTATGGGTTAGTTACCAAAATTCTGGCAGTGTAGATACCTGGCTGAATCACCAGTTTAATTCATGAAATTCTGCTCTGAGTTAATTCTGGAATTATGCTATTTAAATACACATAAATAAAGGGAGACTGACGACTTTTACCGAGGCTCTTAATTCTGGACCGCTATTCAGCAAGGGCCCTGCGAATCCTTAAAACCGGCCACGACCAAGTCGAGCTCAAAAGAAGCTCCGCACTTTTTCTAGGAAACGGGTTTCCCAACCAGCTCCATTGAAAGTGACGGAGCAGGTCGGAGCTTCGTTCACAAAGGCACACATCTATGGAACGCATTTGAATCTCGCTCATTTTTCGGGCGCTCCATGAAAGAAATATGAATTTGGAACATCTCGTTCATGAGTTGTAAATCTGGCCCAACTCGAAAAAAAATTCCTGAGTTGTGACTAATATTTCACAATATTTTATAATAATATTATTAACAACAGAACTCTTATGAGTCCTTAAATATATTGCTTTTTTAATTTAAAATTATTAAACGTGTGATTCCTTCATTCCAAAGTCGACGAAAATACTCACTCACTTTTAACTCAAAACTTTGTTTTTTCTATTTGGGTCAGTATTATAGATTGGTGAACTATGTATGAAAAATGTAAGGTAAGTATAAATGCATTTAGGAGTAAATTGAAGGTAAGTTCAGCTATTTACCGATAAAATCTACAGTATTTACTTCTTATCGCAATTAACTATAAGGCTATTACATTAAGGCCAATACACATGTTGAACTTACGATCTTCCTTCGGAGGGGAAGTAAAGCCGACTGTCCCAAGTAGTAGATGTCCCATGTAGGCATGTAAAAGATCCTCAAGCCTAAAAGAAGCCTCTGAGCTAAATTCAAATCACCTGTTTCGTCGCCCAAGATAATACCTTCTCTCTCCGCAAGATGGTAAAAGGAGAGTAGCGAAATTTCCGTGGTCAGACGGAAGAGCGGGGCTCATATACCACACAACAATTTTCAGAGTAAGAAAGTATAAGAAGCCACTATCGGGATTTTAATGAAGATTCGAGTAATTGTTATTTACGTCTTGGTGTTGATGAGATGATACGTCATAGCTAATGTGGTCTTGAGTAAATCAGTTTCAGGTAATAGGTTTCCAATTTCTATTACTGTACGGTTAAATCTGCTCACAAAGACGACTTGTGCACAGTGAATTGGAAACAACAAAAATGTTGCATTTTTATCCTCTTACTTGCCCTACAAAAAATGCGACAGAAATACTCTTTTTGCCACCGGCCATTTCCATTCTATACACAGTCACAAATTCTAACACTTATCTTGTCACTGCTGCTAGGACATTCACGTCTCTGCTTCTCGTTACATGCCTCTGTATTTGGTACATCCAGGTATACAAAATAATAAATAAATAATACACGCATGTGCAGAGCATTCACTAAAGTTAATATAAAATTATTTACGGACTACTTGATGAAGGAATCATGGGACGAAGTTTATAACGCTGTTGACACAAATGAAAAATATAATTTATTTTTTCTCCAAGCTTTCAATTCATTTTAATGCGTGCTTTCCTCTTAAAAGAGAAAATTAAACATTTCAAGCAAAAGTAATACTTGGATCACACAAGGAATTAGAACATCGTGTAAAAACAAACGTACGCTTTACTTTATTTCTAAACATCATAACGTATCACCCGGTTTCCATATATACTTCCGAGAATATAAAAGAATTTTAAGAAAAGTAATAGTTAAGGCAAAAATAATGAAAAATAGTCAGGACATTTTGAGCGCTAGTAACAAAACTAAAGCAATGTGGGATATCGTAAAAAATACAACCACATCATCTCGATACCTTGTAGAGAATGTTATTTTAAAGGATAATGAAAGAGAACGAGTAATCCGGAAAAAGTTGCCAATCTCTTCAACAAACACTTTTCCAGAATTGCGTCTGATCTCACGAACGGACTAAAATCACAAAATTCAACATTTTACACTTCCCAAAAAATTTCAGATACGATGTTTATTCCCGAAACTTCTTCCAACGAAATCCTCAGAATAGTCAGTAAACTAAAAAATAAATATTCATCTGGTTTAGATGAATTTCCGGATTGTTTATTAAAAACTTGTGCACCTGCCTTTATACATCCGTTAACTCACATTTTCAATGCTTCTTTATGTACCGGAATATTTCCAGATATTTTCAAAACAGCAAAATTAAGCCACTTTTTAAAAAAGGGAACAAAAATGATATTCAAAATTACCGGCAAATTTCACTTTTGTCAGTTTTCTCAAAAATATTAGAAAGGCTTTTCTACTTACAAATGGAAACATTTCTCAGGAAAAACAGAGCGTTTTCAGACTCACAACACGGTTTTAGAAAATCAAAGTCTACGGAAACTGCCATTTTTCTTTTCTCAAAGATGTTGCTTCATCAATAGACCAAAATGAAGTACCCATTGGAATATTCTTAGATCTCTCGAAAGCTTTTGACGTTATTGACCATAAGATCTTGCTCTCAAAATTACCTTCGTATGGAATTCGTGGTATTGCCCTAGATTGGATAACTTCGTACCTTAAACATCAAGCTCAAAGAGTAGAAATACCATACTGGCAGGAAAGGACATTACATACTTATATTTCCAATTCTTTGCCAATTGTGCATGGGGTCCCGCAAGGTTCGATCTTAGGTCCTATTCTCTTTCTGTTATATGTAAACGATATGCCCTCGTCTATTAAAAATGCAAGAACGGTTCTATTTGCTGATGACACGAATGTTTTTTGCAAAAAAGAAGCAGTAAATAGTACAATTTCGGAAGTTTCAAATTGGTTTAATAATAACAAATTAATTGCTAACGAAAGAAAAACTGTTTCAATGCATTTTTGCATCTCAAATCGGAAATCGCATGTTCCATTGAAAATGAACAATATGCAATTAGCTGATGTTGAGGCAACAAAATTTTTAGGTCTTTCAATTCAATCAAACCTCAAATGGAATGCACATATAACAGAATTAAACACTAAATTAAGTTCATTATGCTATGCATTCAGATTTCTTTTCAAATTCTGTCAGCCTTCATGCAGCTCGTTGCATTTATTTTGCAAATGTGCATTCCCGCCTGAGATATGGCATAATATTCTGGGGAAGCTCATCCTGTAGTATTCAGACCTTCAGATTGCAAAAGAAAATTATTCGAATAATGAAAAAAATGCCTTCCACGTGATTCCTGCAAGCCTCTTTTCATTGAGCTGGGAATCCTATCATTGCCTTGACTATTTATATACGAATCTGTAATATTTGTCAAAAATGACCTACTTAACGGAGGGAAACATATTTTCATGCAATATTGATATTTATAATTACAACACACGCCGTAGAAATCACGTGCATCAAGTGTCAGTATCAACAGCTCAGTACAAGAAATCAACATACAATACATGTACGTTACTTTACAACGCATTGCCAGATGACATAAAACAATTAAAGTCGGTACACAGATTTAAGTTAAACGTAAAATCTTTTCTGCTGCAAAACTGATTCTATGCCATTAGAGACTATACTGATCGTGAAAAAGAAAAATAATGTTTAATGTAACAAAACAAAGATATATAATGAATTAGTTTATGTTTGCATTGTATACATTTTAAAAAAATATTTAATACGCCTGTAACAAGTAATGTACTGCAGCTTCCGGGTCAATGATCCCCATCTCGATCAGGTTTTTGTCCAGTCTCCCTGATCCATTGAGCAAATGCTGAGATGGCCCCTTGTTTTGCTTCTGGACGTAAATGTAGCTTCACTGTGCGCAAGTTTTGTTGAGCACTCCTTTTGCTTGTAGTTCATTTACATTTGAAATTGATTTTCTATAACTCGGGAAAAATATTTTTCAAATATCTTTATTTTTCTAAATAATTATTTTCTAAGTTCATTTTTTCGTTGTTGTTTTTTTTAATAAAATTCTGGCCCTCAAGAAAATGTGCGCAGATAAATTTCTTTTCCCCACACGTCATATACAGTTTTTACTGTTTTTTTTGACAAATAAATAAATAAATACCATGACTTCCTTTTATAATCTTCTTTCGCAAGTGACCTCTTTGTTTCTTTCTACAAAAAATTGTATTAAAAATACTTAAATACTCTAAAAATACTCTAATCAACTGGCCAAAAATATTCGTTTTCCTTTTCGAAAATTTATCCGCTGATATATCCTTTTCCTTCAATTTTAGCCAGAATAACTTTATTTATTGTTAGTTAGTTAATACCTTATTTTACGTGGCGGGACTCGGGCCATGAGGCCCCGCTCTTCCGTCTGACCACGCAAATTTCGCTA
Organism: Acheta domesticus; assembly: GCA_031308135.1. NCBI lineage: Eukaryota > Metazoa > Arthropoda > Insecta > Orthoptera > Gryllidae > Acheta > Acheta domesticus. The sequence continues at coordinate 279,880,421 of JAHLJT010008446.1, read as the reverse complement.
CTCTCCTTTTACCAACTTGCGGAGAAAGAAGGTATTATCTTGGGCGACGAAACAGGCTATTCGAATTTAGCTTAGAGGCTTCTTTTAGGCTTGAGGATCTTTTACATGTCTACATGGGACATCTACTACATGGGACAGTCGGCTTACTTCCCCTCCGAAGGAAGACGTATGAAGGATTTTTCGCCCTTAAAAATCCACAGCTTCGATCGGGTGTGAACACGCAATCTTGGGTACAACAACCCGATACGCTGACCGTATCAAATCAGCTATTGCTACTTCAGATAAAAGCATTTTGCACATTTATATTCAAAACCTTCTCTGGGAGATTTCTAGCCGATTATCATTTCCATTATTCTTTATTGAATACATTTAGCTTCTGTGATATTAAAAGTGATAAGAAGGTGAAATGAAAATCGGTAGAGGTGTATGTGGACCTTATGCCACTTCAAAGAATAGGAACAAACAATGTCGCTGCAATCCAATCCAACCATAATCTTGTGCTACAAAAAAATTATTATATAGAAATTATAATATTTACAGCTGAAATGATTTTAAATATTTTTTCAACAATTTAATATCTGAATAACAAAAAACAAAATACTATGTATCAAAAAGTAACGAATTTCATAATGATTTAATCAATATAAATTAAATGATGTGCAAGTTTGTCCATGTTATATACAAGAGAACTGAGAAAATTGAAGAATGTTTCCATTTTCAAGAGGTTGGTAATACATGTGGGGAAGTGACAGGTTTTTAAATATATAAAAGTTTGTATCTTGCATCGCGGTTTCCACGGGGTTGGACATGTTCACCAATGAAATACTGGGGTAATAGCTAGTATGCTGTTATTTACAGTGAACAGGATGTCCCTAACTACATAATCAAGAACTATTGTGGGATAAATCATTGTTGGGATAAATGATTATCGGATGAAATAAAAGGAAATCTAATAAATTTATGATGAAATAAACATGAGAGAACATACCTCCGACAAAATGTGCGTGAAGACATTGATATGGCGGAAGTTCTTCAACCATTACATTGTTTCACATTGAGCTTCCCAACTCTCAAAAAGATCTGTTAACATGAGAAGATTCTTAGAGTACTCAATACATTCAAAATTTATAGAGGATTCACATAATAACTGATTTCTTGGTCTGACAGAAAATACTAAAACAGCATTAAAGAAATTATTAATATTTGACGTTTTACGAGCTTTCGGTTAGTGTTTAGCTAACTAAACATAATAGATCTAAATCTATTATTAACAACAACAACAATAGTAATAGTAATAATAATAATAATAATAATAATAATAATAATAATGTCGACCGGTTTTTTTTTACTAATCGCTTCCTTTTCTTCACATTTCTACACTTTCAAGTATGTGTACCACGATCCATATACGAAGATTTATTATCTAACCAAAGATGTCAGCAACAAATGCCTTACAAAAATCAACTTTCGGCTCTGCTTAAACCTGTGTATCAAAGTAGGGGAAGCAATTGAGATGCTAATAACACAATTGTTTATACGATTAAGATAAGTGAAATTAATGTCCTTCTACAGGATTGCAGAAGAAGGGTCCCGTGAACTATTTATGTAACATTAATGTGAAAGAATAGGATTGAGGGAACCGTGCCACTGAGAGAACTGCTTCAACCCATCATCAATGGCACGTCTGTTCATCCAACGCAGACGGCAAGTTAAAAAATAGTGAAAACCAATCTAGCTAGAACATTGTACGGTCTGTGCAAAAGTCATCCCCAACAGAAGAAAACAAGTGCAATAGGAATTGAACTGCATTGGGACATCCAGCCCGATCAATGTAAAATAATGTGAAAATTGTGGTGTTTGTGTAAATTGTAACACCAAGAAGAAAGCATATTATTACAATGAAATTTAATCCACAGATTAGGAATATCACAGTATCCATATTATTAGAATTACAGACCTGAATCTGCATTTTGACCTTGAGTATTTAGTACGGTGCAAGCCGCCATGCGCTGACATCAGAGCCTCTCGACGTCGTTGCATGGACACAAAGAGAGCCTGGGTATGCTACTGGGGAACACTCTACCACGCGGTTTCCATGCGTGACCAGAAAACATCGACAGTAACTGCAGGAGAATCAGAACGAACAAGTTGCCGAACGGTCATATCCCGGACATGTTCGATGGGCGACATGTCAAACGAACGTGCAGGCCAGGAAACCAATGGTGCCCGTCGTTCTTCTCTGAGCTTGCACATTCCTCGCCACATGCGGTCGGGCATTGTCCTGCTGAATTATCGCATGTGGAGCTGCTTGCAAGAGGGGAAATTTTGAGTTCGTGACAATTAAATATTTCAATGCACCTCCGAAATAATAAAACCAATCGTATTTGAAAAGCTGAATTATAGGATTATGGAATCTAGTGAACCAAAATATTACACCAGAGAATCACTATAAACGGTGGCGATTGTAATAGTAAACGAAGAAAAAATCGCTGTCGATACAGTTTTACCTTTCAAAAAGACATTTGCACCTGTCGATAAAAATGAACAATACGCAATTGTCAATGTTAAGACAAACATTTTGTGTTTTTGAATTTCGTCAGAGATCAAATAGAATAAGTGCGTAAATTATCTCTCCTCATACGTCATATACAGTTTTTATGTAATTTGACGATAAAAAGGTTAAGGTGTATACTCTCCACATTGAATATTATAACATTACTATTACCATTAAAATATTTGTATCCGTTACTAAAGAAAGAAAATCTTCCCTCTAGACTTTAATTATCGAATTTATCATTCCTGAATCAATTCAACTTCAAGACGCACATTCATCATTAAAATATTCTTTTAATAAAATTAAATAATTACCTAAAGCGAAAATTGAAGAGACCCAAGGTTATGTTGTTACTTTCTATCAGAATGAAAACTATTTGAAGTGAAATCCGCTGAGGTCAAAGAAAGAAAATATTTAGACAAACCCAAAATAAAATAAAATTTAATTGAAAACGTTCTTTCTTTCAAATTTCCTTTATACTCAGCCAGCCTCCACACAAATTGGAGTATGTACTTGGCAGATACACATAATCACGTGCATTACCTCCCTCTAAATAAAAAAGTCCATAATCAACAGATGTAAAATTAAAAAAAATAATGTGGAAATAATTTTATTGAGTATATTCGTCTTTTCTATAGCTTATTTATTTGTTATAGTTTAATGACCTTAATAAAAACAGACATATATTAACTTTATAACAATTTATTGATTGTTATAGGATCTTATTAACGTTTCGACCCTGTTTGGGGTCTTTTTCAAAATCTATGGTCCAGAGTTCGTTGACATCACAGATCATAAGGAAGCATTTTAATAAAAATTGTGACTAAGGTGTAAAAAAGGCATTCGTAAAATTCATCTGGACAACTGGTATTTACACCTTAATTTTCTTCCCATTTATTTACATTCTTTTTTCATTCCTATTCCAATCCTATTTTTCACTCTCTTAATTTGAACATAATATTTTCAATTTTCTTGGCTAAAGTTTCCTCTCAAATTTATGAAAATTTGGCTTAATCTAATTAATAGCTGAGATATTAGGATTACTTCAACCTCTGCAAACCCATCTGAATATGCAATCTATCATTTCCTACTTGGCTGTAGTCCACAATTCCATACAAAACTACTCCAGAAATACATCATTCCCAGTATTAAGAAAATGAATAATCCAGCCGATATGTCAAGTAAATATTCTACTTTTATCAATAGGTTAGAAAATGTTGTCTATCAGATTTCATTCCAAGATTATTCAGTCAAATACGTAGACACCTGGTAGTGAGCCTTAGGGAACACTTTCAACTTGGGCCCATCTAACCAAAATATCATAACACAACAAAATTAATTTAATCTTAGAATTCTTTGGGCTTATATCCTAGTTCTTGATCAAGAAAACAATTACCACAAAAAACTGGCTTTCAGAATTGCTATTCATAAATAGCACTAGTTGTACAATGCATTTACAAAAGGATTCTGACAAATAAGATTTCTATAATTCCGTATTATAATCCTTAGGTATAGAGTTGAAAAATGGCAAATTCGGTTCAAGTTTACAAAACAACAAATTAGATATTTTATTACATTTAATTAAGTTTTATTAGGTTATATAATCACGTTCTTCATATTGTAAAAATATAATATTACACTACAGGTCAAGAATTTTCAAGTATGTTTTTGGTTCTTAACTTTCTATATTCAGTTTGGTTCGTCATACTTGTGTTAGGTTAATTGCATGATTTTTCTCACACAAACATGACATCAAAAATTGGAATTACATAAACAGTTGGTTTATTCTTTGCTATATTATCACAATAAAGAATATGGCATTGTTTGTACCTAAAACATACCGGACTGCAATTAACACCATCCTTTCACTTTCACACTCCACAACTCACATCACTCCTTAGTGAATATTCTATACTTTGTTTACTCTTGTTTAGTTTCTATATTGGTTAATAGGGGTCGCAAGAATGGTCGCAAGAGTGGTCACAGAACGATGAACTTCAGGTTAAGTTACGTTTGCCTCTCAGAAGTTTAAATCGTGTCTATCAGTCAACCATATATGAAGTCTGTGGAAAAGCGGGTGGTTTAGCGAGATAAATTATGCCATTAACTGGTAAGGAAAGGTCACTACGTCACGTGTATGAAATGAACCCTAGAAATTATGTTATTTTAATGACTAATTACTTTATATTTCTGCAACAAGATTGTGTACGGTATGAGGGCTAGTGTTGTTCACTGACAGATATCCAGAGGCAGATATTTTGAGGAAAAGCACTCTTTCGGTGTCAAGAGCCGACAAAACGTGTATTTTGACTTCACTACATGCGAAGAAGTAAAACGCTACGTATATGAGCTAAGAAAACCTCTTTCGGGATTATAAGAACTATCAAAACCAATTTTTCCGTAAAAAAAAGCTTTTCCCAGCGGCGTTACCTAACTTTTATTGCCCCTGCAGCATTACGAACTTACAAAAAGGTTTCATGCAAAAGTTGTAGCAGTTATTGAGAAAATATTCAGGTATTTTTTTGAAAAAATTGTCACATTGCCTTACAGAAATTACCAGAAAACGACAATATTTCAAAGAAACTTTAGAATGATTCAAAGGTATAATATAAAGCATAGGCTGGTTAAGGTCGAAATATATACATTTAAAATGCAAGTTCGAAAGAAATGAACATTTGAAATTTTTTGAATATTCACTGTTTAATGGAAGGAAGACCTGCACATTTCTTTGGGGTATATTTCTCTATTCGAGCAAAATAATTTACAGAAAGAATTGGAGCTTCTGTACAGAATGCATAGAAATTAAAGATTGGTTTCAAATTCGCCGGACCTCGAGTTGCTTAAGATCGATTGGGAATATCCATTTGCCGAACTCTTTGTATGCAGTTTAGGCGCATTTATTTTTGGAGACTGACTGAAGTTTTCAAAAGAAACACGTTTGGGGTATCAGCCCAAAACGTTACTTTTCCGTCAAAATCTTGATATCAATTTTTTTGCAGCATGACATGTCTATTTTACACTAAATCCAAGAAAGTAAAAATAAACCCAACGCGATTACGAATCTAAAACTTCACCTGGAGAACGATGTTGATTGGGGGGGGGTCCTACTCCAGGGGCAGTTAGTGCAGCGGGGGGGGCTGAGCAGTGGCCGCGACGGCCGGAAACCCTGAAAACTTAATTCTCCCCAGGGAAGCATCCCAAACACGCTGTGGCGCGATGTAGGCTGCGAACTCTTAGTTCGAGCAGAGCAGCGGCCGCGGTGAGGCGAGCGGGGGGTGGGTGGAGGCGGCGGTGGGAAAGAGAGGAGGGGACGAGGGAAGGGGAGGGGGAGGGGAGCGGGCGGCAAAGCCGGGTCACGCGTCCCCCGTGCCGCCAAAGCGCCCACGCGCGCGCCCAGGGCGTTCCGTCACGACGAGTCGCGACGCCCGGCGCAGACCGCGGTTAGCGCAGACCGCGCGGGACGCGGGCCAGTCACGCGCACGAGGACGATACTGGAATGGCGGTGGAGGTGGAAGTGAAGAAGGTTCAGGGATGGCCGTGGAGGTGGAGTTGGAGGAGGATTCTGTATGGCGGTGAGGAAGAGTTGGAGGAGGATGCAGGATGACGGTGGAGGTGGAGTTAGAGGAAGATTCTGGAATGGCGGTGGATTGTGGAGTTGGAGGAAGACTCTGGGATGGCGGTGGAGGTGGAGTAAGAGGATGATACTGGGATGGCGATGGAGGTGGAGTTAAAGGAAGATTCTGGAATTGCTGTGGAGGTGGAGTTGGAGGAAGATTCTGGGATGGCGGTAGAGGTGGAGTTGGATTCTGGTATGACGGTGGAGGTGGAGTTAGAGGATGATACTGGGATGGCGGTGGAGGTGGAGGTGGAGCTGGAGGATGATTCTGGTATGGCGGTGGGGGAGAGTTAGAGGAGGATAGTGAGATGGCGGTGGGGGTGGAGGTATAGGGGGTTATTGGGATGGCCATGAGGGTGGAGTCGAAAGAGGATGCTGGAATGAGGATGGAGGTGGAGTTGGAGGAGAATTCTGGGATGGCGGTGGAGCTGGAGCTGGAGGAGGATTCTGGTATGGCGGTGGGGAAGAGTAGGAGGAGGATACTGGGATGGTGATGGAGGTAGAGAGGCAAGAAGACTCTGGAATGGTGGTGGAGGTGAAGTTGGAGAAGGATGCTGGGTTGGCGATGGGGGTGGAGTTATTAGGGTTATTTGGATGTCCACGAGAGTCGAGATGAAAAGAGAATGCTGGAATGATGGTGGAGTGTGTAGTTGGAAGAGGATTCTAGGATGGCGGTAGGGGTGGAGAAGGAAAATGATACTGCGATGACGATGGAGGTGGAATTGGAGGAGGGGACTAGGACGACGGCGGAGGTTATGCTGGAGGAGGATGGTGCGGAATACTGGATTGGAAGGCAGGAGGAGGATGGTGCGGAAAGCAGTAGATTGATTGATTTATTAATGATTCCTGGCGCGTCAACCGCTATGGTCATAAGTCCAGTAAGTGTAACGCTTACTTTATTGAGGGAGGTTTTGGTGACTGTCCCCCGCTGAATGGCGAGATCCGGCGTCAACGTACCGTCGACGTGCGGGGATATTCCTCAACCAAGTAACTCCCACCAGCGTTGGCACCGTTTCAGCCCGAACAATCTCTAAGCTCCCAACTGCTTTCCCGACAAGTGTGGTTCTGTAGTGCATATGAGTGTAAGGATGTGTAAGTAAGGGGTGATATTACGACAAGGAAGAGGAAGGAAATAGCGCCAACGGTACGTGACGCTTTTGTTAGGATGCTGCACCGACATTCGCTTAGTGTTAATTGGAGAAACCACGGAAAGCTGAGAAGCGACGATGGCTTCTGCAACCACAGAGAATCGATCCCTAAGACTTTCCAGGCACCGCAGTGACATCAGTTCATGCCCTGAGGTAACATTGACGATATGAATTAGTAAAAGAGATGGAAGACGACGGCAAATTATATATATAGTAACATTATTGTTGTAATAGTGGGAATGACGAAGAATGCAGCTGAGGTAAAGATAAAGGAAGATGTTAAATGGAGAGACAGATTCAGATTGAGGAGATAGATACACCAAGAGGTAAAAGATGAAGAAGCGGGGTTTGAAAGGAAGGAGTTCAGAAAGTACGGAAATTACTGAGGATGAAAAGAGAGGTGATGAACTGTGAAGAGATACCTAATCAAATAAAAATAGGGCGAAAGGAAAGAACTGTCAGCAAAATAAATGGTGGATGTGAATAAGGGGGAAGGGGAATTACTGGGGAAATTAAATGTATTGAAGACAAACATGAATAGGACTATAGTGAAGTGATGAAAGCGCAGTGTTCTGGGCAACAGAAATAGTTGTGTGTGCAGTAGTTTATTTGAGAGCGTAGACTTCCGCGGCCGGAGTCAGTAATTACTTTGCTGTCCGGGAGACGCCACGACCTAGTTACAGGCGCCTAGGACGCGGCATCGCCCGAACAACCAGAATTTATTAGCAATTTATATGTCTACAAAATATCATAATGATCATTGGAGGAAACATAGGAAGAAGAGTAAAGCGGAGAAAATGAAAGAAAAGATGTTAAGAAGAAGAAGAAACGGAAGGTGAAGATGAAAGTGGAAAGTGTGAAGGCGAAAACGTAAGTGACGAAACGAATAAAGCGAAGAAGGTGAAGAAGAATTAGAAGAACAAGAAGGAAACGACGAAGACAGTGATAATGGCAATAGCGATGGTGGTAATGATGACAATGGAGACAACAGCGACGTCACTAGTTAGCTAGGTCGAATTCAGTCGCTGTCTGGAGGAGAATTACAGAGGCAGGCTATTCTGATCGGTGGTTTTCCGTAGTTTCACCGATTCAACACCAAGCGAATGCGGGAGCAGTACCCTAACAAACGGGCCACGGACAGCGCGCGATCTTCCTCTACTCTTCCTTATCCTATTCTCACCCCTTATTCACACACACACACATGTCATTAATATGCACTACACTACCACATATGCCGGGAGATCGGTCGAGAGCTAAGAGCTTGTCCCGGTTGTGGCGGTTGCCCCGCTGGTGGGGGATATCTGGTTGGGAAAAACCCGGCTAGCCAACAGTAGATTGGCGACGGATCTCACCATCCAACGGGGTAAGTTCACTGACGCCTCCAGAGAAAAGCACATGCACTATACTTAGGGGCTAATAACAGTTGACGCGCCCGGCATCATCCATGAATCAAGCAACAACAGCAACTACGGCGCAGCAGCGGAGACGACGCGACGGTAACGACGACAGCAACTATACTTCGGTTTTTTCTTTCTTGGCGCACGGGGTCTGTCATCAAAATGAAATATCTCACGGTATTTCGCGTCGTTCTCCGTCGTACCGCCAGGAATCGCATGATCGCCAGCATTGCTCGATTCAGTCGCGATCATGCGACTCCTAGCTGTACAACCGAGAACGACGCGAAATACTGTGCGATATTCCATTTTATTGACACCCCCCGCGCGCCAAGAGAGAAAAACCGAAGTATACGCCCGCGACCGCGACGGCGGCGGTGGCGGCGGTGGCGGCGGCAGCAAAGAGCGCGCGCTTCGCACGGCCCGCGGCAGATCGCGTGCGGCGGGGCGCGCATTTACAATGTTAATCCGGCGCATTTCCATCCGTCCAATTATTCCCCGGGGGGAAGGGGGGGGCGCGTCCATCGCGGGGCGCGAGGCGAGGCGAGGTGAAGCGCGCCGCCGCGCGGGGCGACGCATAGCGGGTCGGGCCACGGAAGTCGTTCATAGCGGCTTTATCGGAGATGACAGCGAGGCAGCGGCGGAGGCGGGGGCGGAGGCGGGGATGGAGGCGACGGAGGAAGCGCAGGCGAGGGGCGGCGGAAGGGGTGAAGCGGCGCGAGGAAGGCGCGGCATGGCGAAAGGCGGATAGGACGGAGTGATTGATGACGCTAGGGCGCACGGCGAAGGCGGGGGGGGGAGCGCAGGCCGAAGCGGAGGGTCCCCAGGGACGCCTCGGGGAAGGTGCAGGCGGAAGGGCTGCGGTGGCTGCGGGCGGGACACCGCCGGGTTGGACCGGCGGCTCTCCAACCTCTTGCGTTTCTCCGGGCTAGATCATGAATTTCTAATGTTTACTTTTTATCCGTAACCACTTTATTTACATAGTTATTTACGTATTCACTGACTTCGACAAATACGTTAACTATTGTTCAGTTTCTATACATCCATACATTTATTGTATTCAACTAGTGGACCCGGCAATTCTGCGCTATTGAAATATAGTACACTTCACACGCTTCTGGTCACGTGATTGTTAATCATTTTTTACGCTACGCTGTGGAAAAATTTTAATAGATGAAAATCTTTCTCGTGAGTTTGGGTTTGTTTTACGACGGTTTGGACATGGATGTCAAGTTTCCTATTGTTAAAAGCTCCCACTCAAGTTTGGGCATTCATTCGCTACGACACCGCCTTGCAGGAATTTGATTTATTTGCCCGAGATAACGTTCAAGGAATAATTCCGGTCGCTATTTGGCAATCTCTGGAACAAAATACGCATTGAAGACACGCTTAATACTTGGGAGTACGGTGGACTGTGTAGAGCTTGTGTTCAAGGATGTATTAGTCATCATCAATTCATAAATCGTAATTAACAACTCTCCCTTTTTGCGTCCTTCTTCGAAAGACATACGCATATTCCCATTTTACTATACTCATAACCTTCGCGCAAATGCAAGCCATAAGTTATTTTTTAAGCCATCTTTTTAAAATTCTGGACCTCAAGAACATGTGCGCAAGTAATGTCCTCCCCCATACGTCATATGCAGTTTTTACTGTTTTTTGACCAAATAAATAAATAAATAAATAAGTTGACAACGTTTTATCGCAATTGAATGAACGGTACTGCAGCGCATAAAACACGAACAAACATTAATTTTTATATATTAGATGATTTATTTTATCTATCGTCAATAGCTTTCAACAACTGTATGTGGTGAATGCGAAAAAATCTACTACATTTAGTGTCAAGAAGCAATGAGACCATCTCAGCATTTGCTCTCTCGATCGACGGAAACTGGAGGAAAAACCTGACCGAGATAGGTGCAGTGGAAAGGTAACGTAGAGAGCAGAATTGTTTTGAAGTCGATATTAAAACAAATAGAAATAGCAAAATCATCTCAGGAGGAAAATCTCATCAGGAAATATGACTCATTACAAAAATGCAATGAATGGTGGATTACCCACACGTTACGATTAGAATGTAGAAAAGTGAACTATTTCCTCCGGGTACTCACGATCAAATTCATAACCTGAAATTCTTACTTGTGTGGCTGCCACTGCACCATGTGGAGGTGAAAAGGGTATCGCTGTAGCTAAGACTACAGCGGACTAACATTTTATATAATTTTTACTACATTTTTGATTCATCGAAACAATTTTCATTTAATGGAGGGAAGGAGAAGAAGGAAATGAAAATTTGGTAATGTCAACTTTTCTGCACCGATTGAAATCATTTATGAGTGGAATAAGGATATGGTGCATGCTGTCCATGTTCAAAAATGTAGATGTTGCAGTGTCACCTTAAGCAAGAATTATGTAAAAATATATAAAAATATTTCGTCTCAATTTTCCTTCAGAAATAATCTAGATCTTCGGAATGCATCATAACTGTAGATTCCATGCGTAACACTGTAAAAGTCCATCTTCTCTAGAACGTGTATGTGCTGTTTTACCTGAAAGAGAGCGTTTCCAGGTCTCAGCTGTTTTGTTTGAGAAATAGGGATCCATGTGCGTAACTCCACCAAACGCATGTAATTATACTTACATTTGAATATTACGTCTGCCTGGATAACAGACGATAAAGTGACAGTTTTCCTGATATTGTTAATAATATTTCAAAGCGTCCAAAGATTAAATCTAGCAGAGGATTGTCTCTCTATTAACTTGACTGTGTACTTTTGGGTCTGGTATCTCTCATACAAAAATTTTGCAGCCGCCAACGATAATACGGTTTCCCGTGAAATGATAGACACGCAAACTTCTGAATAACACCCTGGCCTTCCTTTGTAGATAGCGTGAAGATAAATCGCTTAATAACACACGGACGCTCCTAATTAAGGTGAATGTGGGCCTTCTTTTGGAGTCCTCCTTCGCTTTTGTATATTTATGCAAAGGGTTCAGTTCTCTCGAGTCTCTCGCTTTACAATTTTAATCTACAGATCTCAAAGCCTAGGACGCCTTGAGGTGCCTGCATAAAGTATGATACTTAAAATGTCGTGGGGTAGCAAGATTTACGAGTCTTAGGAGGCATTGCGCCGTAGTACTATGAGGCTTCCTTGTTATATTTTCCTCGTTCGGGCACGGAGCTCTCAGAAATATCTTATAATGAATGGGACCGCACGATCCAACGTTTCTCTCATACTCTTTACATCTGTTTTGCCCAGTTTTCCTTAGGTAGAGCATAGCCCCTTTCCTCACTTCATTTCCATATCATTTTCCCAATAAGGAGTAAGAATAATCTATGTAGAATATTTTATTTTACAACGCATTGCCATACCATATTAAGAAAGTAAAATCGATACACAAGTTCAAATGCTAGGCAATAGGCACCTCTTGTATTATTTAACTGTTTTAATACAATTAGAGACTATGCTGATTGCATCAAAGCCGGAAATAATAATTATGTTATAATTAATTATACCAATAGCGTTAATAATATCAATGTATTAGTAAACTTTTTATATTGTTCTTCTGAAATACTAAAAAAGCCTCTAATAAATATAGCAATCAGTTTCTACGTCAATGACCCCATCTCGGTCGAGATTTTCGTTCATATTCCCTTGACTTATTACACAAACGATGAGATGATCCCTCTTTTGCTTCTGGTAATTCAAAATAATTTTTTCTCCCTCTCAAATGTCACATTTTTTAAGTGTTAAGACCGCAACACACTTCACCGATGAATGTGTTTCTAGAAATGTGCGACGAGAAATGTGGAAAATCGAAACAAGGAACATTTATCGACCCCCACGCACTTGAAAGAGTTCCTAACTCGAATCGGTCGGCGAGCTAGTTTTCTCGGAGACATTTCTACTTCTTTATTTGTTACATGGCATTTAGGCATTAGCTGCCGCAGGAAAACACCAAATAGTGCGCAGATCTGCGTGAGGTTATAATATTTAGCAGTAAAAGATGCGATAAACTACCGTTTTTTAATTGTTTTCTTGAATTTTCTCTTAAAACGGAAATGAACAAGAAAAAACTTGTATGCAAGATACTCTGATTTGTATGAAACCCGCTCATAATGAGCAATATAAAAATAAAAATTTGAAACGAGAAACTTGAATTTTGAAAGAATTGAATTAATTCATTACTGTTCTTAATCTGTATTTATTAAGTATTTATGAATGAATTTATTAATTGTGAATTGTATTATGAATTATTTGATCATTCATCATTTATTCGTAACTCAATCAACAAATATAGTGAAGCAGAGTGGGGTAGAGATAACTGATCTCAAGAAGATTTGCCTTATTTCCTGTTTTTTTTCACATTAAATAATGATTTGTGTGCAATGCAGTAGTGTATTCCTCTTTAGGCAATTCGAACTCGTTAAACAAATGGTTACGATCATGGTAACAAAACAAGGATTTCACGGGTTAAAATTACACGAGAGCATTTAATAAAACAAGAAATGGGACTCGCAGCTGATCTCATAGCTAACTGCTGCCACCACTCTCGGCATGTGGCACGTAAAGGCATTTTGAGACATCGAATAACCTATTTCTAGTGCATGCAGGTTCGCCGGCCTCTTTCCTCATTTCTCATCGCACATTTCTCGCAACACATTCCTCGGTCTAGTCTGCTGCGGGCCTAAGACGTATAAATAAATAAGTAAATAAATAAAGACAGTAAATATAGTAAATAAATAAGTAAATAATAAATAAATAAGTAAATAAATAAAATGTTTCACGGAAAATTGTTTAAAAATTGTATGTAAAATCGCTCTATATTCAAACATATTTACTAAAGAGAAACATGAAAGATCATAATTACACTCACAAAAATAGTGTTTTATTAATGGATGCATGTGTCATCCGTTTTCAATAAAACTGACAATATGTAAACTGACACTTGTACTTTTGCAAGTGAAAACTGATACTTGTACGTTGTATGTAAACTGACACTTGTAAGTTGCAATGCTTGAAAATTAGTAAAGTCTATGCAACGGAACATTTTTATTGGACATTTGAAATGCATTATAAATCGTCAAATCGTTACACAATTACTGCAATTCTCATTGCATAAAATTCCAATCAAACTTCACTTAAATATTTTCACGGTATGGAACAGTTTTCATGTCTATAAAAACAACAAGAATAGTAAGCCAATGCAGCATTCAACAATATAGTGTTCCAAATCTCGCATTCCATTGAAATTTGATAAATCAGTAAATTGTCTTGAATTTTTATTTTCCCGTATACGTACGTATACACGGAGTGATATACGTAGTATAGGGAAAGTTATGTAATGCTGCGCGAAAAAATGGCCAATTTTCGGCGGAAAAAAAATTAATTGCTGGGCCGTGAAAACGAATAAGTGGATAAAACCAGTTGCTAAATTAAGAAAAAAAATCCCCTAACACGTGGTGTAGCCAGAAACCCTATTTTCTAGGTCCTGATACCGAAAACCCAATTGAAAGGAAAACGTCCGTCTGTCCGTCCGTCCGTCCGTCTGTCTGTCCGTCTGTGAACACTGCTAGCGCCTAAACCGTACGTACAATTTCTTCCAAAATGGGTATTCCCCGGTCGATCTGATTCTAGTCAAAGCTTTGAGATTTTGAAAAAGATTCTTCAAAATTTGGGGGTACTTTATATGAAGCCCCCCGGGGATTTTCAAAATTTTCTCAAAATGGCTCGAAATTTTTTCTTAAATTTCTTGTATGAATAGAGTAAAATACACTTTTTAACATGACATAGGTCCGATTTTCACGTACAGCTCTGAATTTTCCAAAATTGTGAAAGTTTGAGTTTTTTTTCGGCGTCTTTCTCCAACTACAAAATTGAAGATAGAGACTTTTTCTTCAAATAAAATTTGTTCTGCATATTGAGTTCTTTAATAAAGCTCATGAAAATGTTTTTCAAAATTTTCGTAGTTTTCGTGCAATATTGCATGAAATATGTGCAATTTTAAAAAATTACAAAACAAGATTTTCTCAAAAACGGCTCCAAATTTTTTCTTTAAACTTTTTGTAGGGATAGTGGTAAATGTACTCTATCAATGACATAAAAGCCATATTTTTCTATCGGTTGGTTTTTTCAAAAATTACAAAATGTAATTTTTTTTACTTGTCTCTCACGTCGTTAATATTTACATTATCGGCGATTTTTTCACATTATTATATTTACGAGTATATATGCTTTAATAATGTCAAGTAAAGTTTTTCGAAAACACTACCATTTTCTGTGAAAAGTAGCTCAAATTTCGGCATTTTCAGAAATGCTCAAACGCCATTTTCTCGTATATGGCTGCAATTTTTTTCTTGAAACTTTTGTAACGGATAGTGCTAATTACACTCTTTAGTATAGCGTAAAGTTTATTTTGAGTTATTTTTTGTTTTTTCAAAAATTACATAATTGTAATTTTTTTAAAGATCTCTCACATCTTTATTATGCACATTACCAGCAATTTGTAAACATTATTATATTTGTGAGTATAAGTGCTTCAAATAACTTCAAATAAAGTATTTTGAAAACTCAAAAATTTTCGGTGAAAATGAGCTTCAAATTTCGCATTTTTAGTAGTGCTAAAATGCCATTTTCTCTTAAACGGCGCCATAATTTTTAAAAGAAAATTGCCATTACGGCTAGGTTTCTGTGTTCTTTAATATTCTAAAATTAATATTTTCGTTTCTATCAATAGGAAACCGAAAAATTAAGAAAATGACAGAAAAATGTACTCTTTGGCGGTGATAGATGGTATGCTGGCAAGAAAGAGTATGTGGCAATTCCAAATTACCTAGCGAAGACCCAACGAAAAACTAATACGGGAAAGTCTGTGCCATTCTGTAGCACCACTAGTACAATTTCA
>JAHLJT010008446.1:279748144-279863800 GCA_031308135.1 Acheta domesticus | reverse complement strand
TTATTACTGTAAGAATCGGCGCTTTTATTCACACCAATTACCAAATAACGCAGGTTTGAGCTGAAAATGAAGTATACAATGTTGAGCACCCATATGCGCACTTGGAAGGATGGAAGTAGCGGAAAGCAGTTTTGCCGTACTCGGGTACTACTTAGTGAACGCTAGAATACATTTCCACGCTGCTCCGTCATGCTGCGAAATGTTGCATTCAAGAATTCTCTTCCTCCTATGTTAAATACGAAAATCGTCGAATCCTGTATGATCTATAAGGTTGAATATGAATATTTTCCCTCAAAAATGTGTTTCCTAGAGAAACGTCACTCTGAAAATAAGCTTTTCAATTTTCGCCATACGTCATTTTTCATTCCTTTTAGATGTTAATAATCCGTAAATGAATAATTAATAGAAGGTATATTTGACGTTCTGTGCAATTTCATAATGTGTTGAAAGTAACTTTCACTAATGGAACAGAGAGATGTCATTGATAGATGGAGAATTGTGAATAAAGATTTTCTGAAGATAGGGCCTGATTTAAAAGTGATAATTTCACTTAAAAAATGTTTAACTGCTTTACCTGGAATCGATATTGATCATGAAGCATTTTTGAGTGCTATCAAAACATTGGCGATAGGAGAAATCCCATCGCTGCAGAAAGTGTTGAGAGTTCAACATAATAGTGATTTGTAGAGAATTTCGGTTGGGAATTAAGAATGCTGACATTTTAAAATTTAAAAAAAAAGGAATATGTTACAATAACCGTGACTGTTTCATGTAAATGCTTTTTTATATGGCCGTTCTTAATTTTATCAAAGTAATTGTCACCTTCCTTCTAAGGACATTTTATTCATTAACCAATTGTCTGCACTGATTCACATATTCCTTGTAATTGTGTCATGGTATTTTTTAAAAACAATTGTTTTATTTTAGCCTGATGACGGGGACAATCCATCCCCGAAACTACTGAAAACAAAAATGATGTGGCTCATGAAATAAAATAAAGAAGTTTACATACGTCTGTCTTAAATTCATCTTGGGACTCCCCTTCTTCGATTTAAAATAGAAAGCGTGTGTTGTATTTAAACAAAGTACGCATATATTTTTTGGAAAAATCTAGGGAAACTTTTGTTAGGTAAGAAGTCTTTAAATTTAAAAAAAATGGATGTATTTTGCTGGACATTTTAAATTCATGAACATGCGTGACTAATGTAACATTGCTGCAATAGCTACTGTATCGATATAGAGCAATACGATAGAGTAATACAATAAAATAAGATTTTGAAACAAATTATTAAATAATTATTGCAGAATTTCACTCAATACAATTGACTAGAATGCAAAGAGATTCACCGAGCGTTGGTTTAATAGACCTTCCATTTCATAAATATTACCAGAATATTACGAAGTATTATTTAGTAAATATTTATGAAGATTTAGGGAAAGAAAATCTTGAGCTGAATTTCACGAAAAATTTTCAGTGAATGGTTCATTGTGTGAACATAATAGAGCATGAAGAAATGTTATTTTTCGCATATTGCCATCATTCCACTTCATAGCTCATACATAGAATTAACCATTCTGCTTCACTTCACGCAAAATAAAATAAAAAAAAACTTATCTTTTGACCTCTGACTTTTTGACACCATTAACGTTATCCAATTGCTCGAAAGTTTCCGGTGCAATGTAATAACGATGTCCGAAAAACAAAGGACAAAGAGACAACTATGATAGATGCTTTATAAGATAAATGGAAATTAGCGGAAATGGATGACGCCACTATATTACGGTCATTATGAACTCACGTGACTGCTAAATCGTCTCTAGAACATGCAAGGGCATCCATTTTATTTGGGCGCACCGCACTTTACAGCAACTACGAATGTCACGCCACTAGGCAAACGGTTTCACTCCAAGGATTTAGTGAACGCAAATCTTCCTGCATCCTAGTGAAGCTCGAATAGCGCCCTCTGCAAACACAACAAAACAAACAAGAAGCAGCACTTCCAACGTGCTCGCTCGTGCCACACACGCAGAGCTAAATTGAAATAGAGTGAAACGTGAAGTTTTAATGTAAACGCTGTTCACTCGGAATGCAAATGCAATGCACCGTGTGCCGATGAGAGATAGGGCTAATGGAACCTCATTTTCCCGAGCAAAATAAATAACAATCATAAAAAGCGAATATAATGCAAGAGCAACTTTTACGAGCCCTGCGCCAACGGCCGCCTTCAAAGCTCGGCGGCGATAAGCGCGCGAGGTGGCACCGCGGCGCACAGCGTTGGGCAGCGCCGGGCAGCGCCGGGCAACGCCGGGCGCGCGCTTTCCCGAAAACGGGTCCGGACGCGATGCTATCGCGCGGGCGACGCCGTCGTCGCCGCGGCCGCGGCCGCTGCCGTTGCCCCAGGCGCACAGTGGGACGGAACGCGCATCTCAGCGGGCCGCGTCAGTGGGATTTTGATGGATTATTTCGTGGTTCCTGGCGCGGCAATTGCTACGGTAACCGTTAAGGCCCATTCACAATGCAGCATAACGCGTAGACATAAACTTTAACGTAAGTGATAGACTGAAGTATTCACATTGTCCAACATAAGCGTAAGCGAAGATTTTCTATTTTCTGTGGGCCATTCTAGTTACTATTGGTTGGATGTGTGAATCTATATTTTATATATATACACATTTTATATACATAAACATGTACGTGTGTACTATTGCACAACAGATCGTTACGAGCCAAGGCCTACCAGCGGCGTCTCGGCCTGGCGGCCATGGGTTGGGTTAGGTTAGGGTATTTTAATTTCAAGAAAATTAAAATTAAATGATACTACTACGAATACTACAACAAACTAAATAACAAAAAGATCGTACGCTACAAAACAACGCAGAAAACCGTCGAAAATCAACCAAGCAATTTGGAAAACCAGTCTGTTTTTTCGATTTATCGATTTCGATCATATTTTGATACTCGAGTTTGATTTAACCGTACTGTGATTGGTTCATTTCTTATTTCTTACATAAGCATAAGCACAGAAGCATGAAGCTTTTAAGTAAACGTTTTATGTGTTATGCTTATGCAAAGGCATTGAGAATGAGTCCGCTTATGGACGTAGTCCTAACTTTTATGTCAACGCCATGGTTATGTTTATGTCTGCATTGTGAATGGGCCTTTAGTTCCGGAAGACATCCGGTTTCGGAGGTTTCCCCTTCTCGTATCTCCGCCAACGGGGTACCCGCTCCGCCTCAGCCATGGTCGATCTAAGTTCTCGAATGGTCTCCTGACATGTGTGGTAGTATGGTAAGTGTATGTGTGTGTGTGTGTGTGTATGACGGGGGGGAAGAAGACAAGAATGAGAAGGAAAGATCGCGCTTTAGGACACTCGTCAGGTATTGATCGGAGAAACCACGGAAATCTACTGATCAGAGCAACCAATTCAAGCGATGTAATTTTAATTCCCAGAGAGATATTCAACTTTAAAACGGTTATATCTCAAAATTTATAATTTTGAGTGTTTGGCTTCCGGAATTGGCCATCGACATGATCGCACCTCGGTAGCGCAAGACGTGACCCAGTGAGACCTTGCGGCACTGCGAGGGCGGGCTTACCTCAGGGGGCGGTGAAAAGCTACCTCCATGCACCCTCCATGCATCCCTGCAAAAGCAGTAGTACCCTTCACGCATCCCCTTTGCGGCAGGTAATTATTTCACCCATTTGTATAATTCAGTGGTGTTAAGGTCTCCTACTGATGGTAGTGGCACGTCTCGCGGCACCGTGCCGTTCCACGTGATTCTACGCGCCACTAGCGTCGGGAGAGCAAGCTATTAGTAACCTCGCCGTTTGACAATAGTGATGGCGTTGTCTCTTGCGGCGAGGTTATGAACTGCGTGGACAGGCGATTTCGTCGTGGCACACGTGCCACGGGCTCCCGCTCGTGGTATCGACCTTGACAACACTGGCATAATTGATTGAGAAGAGCATGAGGCGAGTCGTTTGTGGCAGTTACTCTAGCCTCGCAAGTTCGTAGTCTTCAACAATCTTGGGATACGCAGGGTCGGACCAAACTAAGATACCCTCCTCTCTATTCTTGTCCATTGCTGTTGTGGAGGCACGACTGCCAGGGCAGAGATGGGCGACAAAGAGGGGCTAGCCCAGCGTAGCTGTTTTCACGGAAGCCCAACGCAGCTGTTTTCCGAAAATGTCTGTCTATAACTGGAGCCTTGCAAACTTTTTCCACTTTGTAAGTCATTATTTTAAAATGTCAAATAGCTTCATACTAGAACACAAGTTCTAACGGCCAGGATCTGAAATGTGTGTTGCATCATACAGGTCCGTAACTGTACGCTAATAATCATCCAAATATTGTTAAGTCTTTATTACCAAAGAGAAATTAGGTCCCGAGTGATTAAACTGCCAAAGAATATCAAATTGTCAATTGTATCTTACATGAATTTTGATTTTCCAGACGTTTCTGATCACACGTGCCCTGAAGGCGGAGGGACGAGGTACCCAGAAGAGCTAAATCTCCGACAACGTAGTGAAAGATCCTGCTTTTTTATTTCGACTTAGCACAGTTCCCCCTACGTAACACCTAAAGCAGGATTTAAGGGCTTAGGGTGCACGATTTTATTTATTTATATACGTATTGATTTACTTAGTTAAGCGTTTCTCACATGCACGCCGGCACAGCGGCGGTGTTTTGATAAGCATGTGCGCTTCATACAATGTGATAGAATATTGTTTAATGGCTGCTGCTGCTGCTGCTAATAATAATAATAATAATAATAATAATAATAATAACCATCATCATCATCATCACTCAATGAGCAATATCTTGTAGATAGATGAAAAATTCGATAAAAATGTATTTGAAAATGAGATGTTAGTAACTGTGCTATCTTTCTACGTGTAGGATCAATACTGTGCTTAATATCTCTAGGAAGGAAGACTCCTGGGCCTCCTGGGCATAGAACGTTTGGGCCGTTCCTCCGCAATCTTTCACAAGGATGCTGTGCTCGAATTGCTTAGCAAACTGAAAATATTCAGGAAGCGTTGCTAGGAATGTTGCAATGTTTGCTTTGATACGTGTTATCAATGTAATCACATGAACAAAGTAGCTATGTGAATATTCAGTTCAAGTGGATCATATTCTCTTTTCTTGGAAAATGACATATTTTTTAAATGCAACAATTCTTGTTCATCGACAATATGTTAACACGTAGGGTAAAAGTAATATTTTGTTCACGTTTATAATAATCTTAGGCAATGTTTTATTTACGTGTGTAATTCTTTCAGCGAAAAACAGATGCTAAATACAACAGAACCTACATTTTACCTTATAATATCTGTAAATGCTTTCTTTTGTGTCTAAAAACTATAACAACAGTTCTTATGCGAGAATAAGGAAAGAGAAGAAAATTTATATTGAAAGAAAAAATACTGTTTCATTTTTAATTTGAGAGTATGCGAAGAACATTTCAACACTAGTGCTATGTTTCCGACACGTGGCAATCACGTAGCAAGTCTAATAAGACAGTATTTTTTAAAATATTTAATTTTAAAAAGATGATATTTAAATCAAGTGTCAGGAACTAAGACATTTACATACCTCGCTCATGGTCACAGTTCGGAACGTCACAGAACTAAAACTTTTTCTCCATCTTTCATTGTTACAATGAACATTTAGAACCAACTCTTTAAAAGATGTAACAGAAAAGTATAAGGTATAATTAGTCAAATCTTTCGGCGAATTCGCAGATTACATCAAATGCAGAGATGAAACACGGCAAGAATCAAGACAGAAATACAACAAGTATTTAAAATTAAATAAGAGCAGTGGACAGAAGTTTTATCATTTTAATCTAAAATAAACACGTTCATTTAGACTGGTCCAGAAGAAAAATTATTAGTAATTATTTGTTAATTAAGAATCATCATCGAGTTGTTTCTGTGTGAGCGATTGAGGTAATATTTTGCAGAGATAAAATACTAATCACATAACTTTTCTGAAAAGACTTCTCATTTAGATGGTCGCTTCAAGTGACAAGATTAGCGTTCCAAATTGGGTTGCTTATAATCACAAATGAAGATCAAATAATTGAATATCAACAGTAGTGACACTAATAACGATATCTTTAAAACGATGGGAATCAAATATATTAGAGAAATTATTAGCGAAAAAAGATTTACATTTGCTGGAGATCCATAAGTAATGCATTAAAGATGGAGAAATATAACTTAGTGATATAGCTCGCGCTTTCTATAATTATTTCAGTTTCAATTTCTGTTTCCACAGAAAGGAAAATGAAATAGCCAAATTTAATAAGACATTCGTATTAAAATAAACTCTACTACAAAATAACTAAAGCAAATATTTAACAAATAATTCAAAAAAGATACAGATGTTTATAGTCTACACTGGATTTTGACACAATTAATCCCTGAAAATGAAACTGTTTCTATGAATATGGACCCTAGTTGCGACACAGAAAATGTCCAATAGAAATAAATCAAATCCATACAGGAACAAAATTATAATATTGTTTAATATTATCTGAATTTTGTGTGTTAATTACACTTTTGAAAACAGGATGAGTTGGTAGCGCTGAGAGGTGGTGAATAGTAGCTTTACTGAGGTTTGTGTGGAATAACGCGTGCATGCAGTGTTCGAAGTGTTAATTAAATAGAGACTAATAAGACTGTTAATTAAATAAAGACTAATATTCGGCACAACTACCTTTGATATTTCAAGTAAAGGCATCAATGTTGACATCGGAAGACCGCAAAAAACCTTTATCACAGCTTGAGGTACGGTAGCATTCGCATGTAAAGAAAGATAGTGATAGAATTTTCAACAGAAACAATAGCACCATTGGACGGCAGAAGTTCAAGATAACATTCGATTTTTCACATTAATAATTTGAAGGAGCTGCAAGTTAAATAAATAGGGTTTCTCAAAGAGTTGCCGATCTGTAATTGACACAAACAAAAGGGAAGTGAAAAATAGTGATCATATTATGCCTTAAAAATTAAATATTCAGAAGATCAGATTCAGATCAAGATTCAGAAGTGTGTATGTATGAACGTATGTAGGTGTATGTATGAATGTGTGTAGGTACGTGTACATTTTTAAAAATATTATTGTCAACGGTTGGTTTGGCATGGGTCTCTAGAAGGAGCTATTGTATTGTTCCATCCTTTGATGTAGTAGTAGTTGTAATTTCTTTTGTTGTTATATTGTAAATTGTTTTTGAATTGTAAATGTAGATTGTAAAGCTGAAACTTATGGCTACCACCTGGCAATAAGCCAATTGCAGCGAAATAAATAAATATTATTATTATTATTATTATTATTATTATTATTATTATTATAAGAAGAGGGAGTAGCAACATTTTATTTGCTAGAGACGCAATCCATCAATACAAACTACAAAAAAATCTCAGTATCAACGGTTTTAATGCAGAAATAGGAACTAAATTAAGAGGTAATGGGACGTTATCGAACTTGAAAAAGAAAAAAAAAAAAAAAGAAAAAAAGAAAAAGGAAAAGAAAGAAAGAAAAAAAAAAGAGAAATATTTATTCAGTTGGCATCGGGTAGAAGACTTCAAATTACAAACACAACAGAAAGATTTATGATAGACGGACTTAACACTCACCTGACAAATATAAGGAAGAAGACAACAACAACAAATACTTATGGACTTAAATAGAATACGTTGCTACAACAGATGCAGAAAATGATTTAATTTGTCTTCAGATAATTAGATGGTATTATATTTTGAGGTGCGACTAGATTAGGCCTATAGAGCATTTTGAATATTATCTGACCTCGGGAGACACGCGGAAGCCAATCGACTGCAAAGGTGCAGAGGTAAGAAAGGGTGAGGATAAGACTCATTCTAGGAGTGGGAACCATCAATGACAATGCGCAATATGAAATGTAGCGCGTAAATTGAAAGTGCAATCGGCGAGAGTTACGGACTATCACATATAGTTCAAGTAATATTGTCTTTGTATTATATTGGAAATGTTCTTTGTCGATAAATTATCATCGGAAATATGAACCTGAAACGAATTAGACATGCATATATTTTGATTTGGACACCAAATATTATAATTGCTTGAATGGATGATAATGTAATTCGTTTCGCTACGATGTAATCACAAATTCAGTGTGACGTTCAAGACAAAATTATAATCTTGTATCATTTTTGTTTGAAGAGGGAAGTAATAAACTATTTTTTAAATTCACTATGCATAATTTAATACCACGATTTGGTCAAAGCTCAAAGAAACTTATTAAAAAAATTATCATGATTCCTTTTTGCTCTAATGTGTGACAATCCTATATTATATATTTGTACTATCAAATCAACGTACACTATTTATTCCTAATGGTTTTCAACATCGTATAAGAAAATTTTAACCCCTTTGGATTCTATTTAATAAGATCTATAATAATCTCATGATTGCCCTAACATTTCGTCAGAGAGGTTTGCTCCTTGGTATCTCGTTTTGAGTTTGCTATCATTTAAAGATTATAACATTCCTGGTGAAAAATAAATTATTAAATTACAATTTTTGTTTAGATATAATTCTCTAATAATTTTTTTAAATGCCACTGCTTAAGAGTGACAATGAGCATAAACTAAAAAAAACAAAAAAGGAAAGTATGTGGATACATAGCAGTGCACAGAAGAACATGAACAGTGAATTATGGTGCTTGTCAGAGCTTGATTTCTGGCGGAACGCAACGGAACAGCGTTCCGGTACCTCGGGAATAATTATATTCAATTATATTATACATGTATAACTATTTCTATTAAATTAATAATTAGTTTGGAGCGCGTTCCGGAACCTACAATTTTATAAATCAAGTACTGGTGCTTGTAACTAGAAATACTAGACATTATCCATTTCAATAAATGGGCAAATAATTTCGCAGAATGGATCATTGCATTAGCCGCCCAGACATTCCACCTGCGGACTACGTCTGCCTCACTGTGTTATTCGCAGGCAACTCTCCTCCCTGGAAAGCTGTCTATCCCCCCCCCCCGCCCTCACTTGCACTTTTGCCGCTTTCGTGGGCAGACGCGTGGCTTTTGAGAGCAGATTGCCCGCAGTCGCAGGCGTTGTGCAGGCCTGGACTAAATGGAAGGAAGTCGTTTCAAGAAAGGAAGGAAATAATGACTTTTGGAAGTTTCACCGAACAGTTTAAACAAGCATTCACAACGAAATGAAATATTCGGGACCAAAATGTTTTCGGCTCTCAGTTCTCCAGCACAATCACTAAAATTCAGGACATAAATGATATTTAGAACACTGCTTAAAAACTTTAGAAAATATATAAAAGGAAACAATTAAGTAAACTCACTATGAATTTATTACACCAACATGAGAAACTCGAACACTCAAGTTCACTGACAACATTCTCGGCTAGATATGAAAATCTTGGCAAAATTGTGAACGACCAATAAGTGATGCTAGGGAGTATAGAACACAAAATAAATTCAACATTGCAAGATTCAAAGTCAATAAAGAGAAACTAAACAAAAACGTATTCTGATAAATCATCTTTAACTGGGAATAAAATTAAGAGAAAGCAGCAAAATTATTACAAGAAACGAAATTTCTGACAGAGAAACGCACAGTTTTAAAGAAAAGACAGCAATTAGATCAATCATAGAGAGATTATATCAACACCAAACGCAACAAGGATTCTATTTTAAGGAAGTACATCATACATAAAAGGGAAGTACGATGCTCTCTTCTAGAACACTAAACCAAAATGTTCACCAGAAGACAAAATTGTTTGAAATGAAGCCCACGGAAATGATGTGGAAGATGGGTAGTTAATTAAATATTCAGTTTTGTCCACGGGTAAAAACGTTAAAACCAAAAAATGACTAAGTAAAAACTTTTTAGGGAATGATGATACAAAAACTGTTGCTAACAATTGGAAGGAAAGCTTTCTTTTTTTTTGTAGTGTTTCGGTGTTTTTCTTGCGTTAGGTAAGTGGGCGTGTCTCTTATTCGTAAATGCTCATCTCACCGCTAACATGGATACGAATGGAGAAGAATAAGAAAACGAAATGAAGGGCGACAAAATATTCCAGAACGCTTAGACTGAAATCGCAGGTGGATCGCTTGCTCACAACCGCCTACACTCAGCTGCAATTGTGTGGCGTGAAGGGACACGAGGCAGACACTGTTTACTTATTGAACAAAAATACAAGGAAAAGGTAAATATATCTACATAAATAACTCCGATAATGGATTAAAATTGTTGAAAAACCATAGAACAAATCGGCTGCACAATGCCTCATTTTCATTGTTTATTTCTTAGAGATCTTGGGAAAAAATAAGCACTTGATTCTATTTTTATCAAGGGCAACAGCAACAGTTTGATTGGGAGTTCGCAACTGAAACTTCGCAGACTGGAAGGTCCTGGCTTCCAGTCCACCTGACAATTTGCTACCCTAGCTAAGTAATATTTTATATCTTTCTTTATTATTCTAGGAATTTTACCATTACCTTGCTTTTTCCTTTACGAATCAGTGGTTTTTTGTCAAAAATGACTTACTCAGGGGTGGGAAGTTTCCATCTGGAAACACGTGTGATGTAAAACCTTTTCTGCTGCATAACTGTTTCTGTTCAATTTTGATGCAATACCAAGCATCAAAAAGGAAAGTAATATTAATTTTAACAATGATATTTAAAGTATAAATTACAATTCCGACTGTATAATTCTCAGCAACCTGTAACGATTATTGTACCTAAGCCTCTAGGTCAATAACCTCCATTTCGATGAGGTATTTCGTGGAGTTTCCCTGATTCTTCGAGCGAATGCTGAGATGGCCCCTTCTTTTGCTACAGGACATAAATGAAACTTCACTATTTGTGCACGTTTTCTAGTGCTGACTAGGGAATGTAGTTATTTAAATTATCGTTCTCCATGTTCTCGCGGCAGTAAGTCGTTTCCTTCACGAAGGACACGATGAGGGATAATAACCCAAATCTATAGATGAATTGCCTTCTAACTCGAACTAATATTTTCTTATCAATAGATACAAAAAAAAACGCTCATTTCCATCAGTATTGATAATTCAACTTTAATACGGTCGTGATTCTAGAATTCAAGGATGTGTGCAGAGAAGTCAACAGAATGGAAATGACCGATTAGCTTCGCGAAGGGTAAACAAATACGTTAGTGAACGATTCTGCGGCAAGAGACGCTTGAGTCAAACTAAGCTTTCTATATGTAAAATTATGAAGATGATCATGCAGAAAACGTGCAGTCTGGACTGCACGCAGATTGCACATTCAAGCGATGTATTTTTCTACATAAGGTCTAAACTAGGCGTTATTTTATTTGTGAGCCACAACTTCGTAAAGTACCTTGGTGCTGCTATCTAATCGTTTGATTTGATCATGCTACGCCACTGCCAAGTGTCGCCGGTTCGCATAAAAGATGAAACATCTCAACAATTGTCGTTTTGCGGGAGGAAGGTTTCATCCTGAGCGGAGGCGTTCCTTAGCTAAAGACAAGGAGTTTTACTCTACTTAGTGGTTCCCCTTTTGCTCCAGTAGCAATCGTTTATCATTCACCTCTGTGCTCTCGAAGGGGTATATGATTGTGGTCGTGGCCACGGAGGAAGTATGGTGAGAGCGGAAGCGAACCTCCTACATAAAGTACCTCCACTATAGTATAAATAATAAAAACAACAGGACTCGAAGGTTAGAATATATCAAACAATAATTAGATCAATACTAACTCCTGCTGGAGAAACAAGAAGCAAAACGAAACGTAGACAACATCTGGACGTCGTTGAAATGAGTGATCTGAGAAAAATTACAAATCACCCTCTGCTGGATAAGGAAAGAAACAGAAACATCAGAGAAGTTTGCAAAATTAGACCCATTACGGAATGGGTAGCAGACCGAAGAAACAAATGGAACGATCATATTCAGAGAACGGAGGAGAAAAGAATCGTGAGGATTGCTAGAGATGGAAGGCCGAGGGGAAGAAGAGAAGCTGGCAGACCAAGGAGAAGTTGGAAAGGCTCGTTATAATTCTTGGAAAGAAACAAGTCTTAGACTTTTTAGCAAGAAGAAGACAGTAAAACTCTACAATTTTATACATTTAGTAAACCCTCATTGACACGAATTTCAAGGGACCAAAATAATCGGAGTTCTTGTTATAAAATTTCGTGTTATCCGAGTATTATAAATATCCGTATTACTGTAATCGCATGCCGGGACCGACGTTTTGCCCGTGTTACGGAGAAATTCGTGTTACGCGAGTTCGTGCTAGCGAGGGTTTACTGTGTATTTCTTCACGATTTGTGCGCAGTGCCACTTCTCTCGTGCACCGCCGATGGCTGGTCGTCGGGCTCGGCGGCCGGCATCTCACGGGTCGCCCCGCGGAGCACCGCGGCGAGGCGCGGCGAGGCACGGCGAGGCACGGCGGCGCGCGGGCCCGGCGGCGCGGGCTGGGCCGGCTGCGCACGCGCGCGCGCGCACCCGATCGCTCCCACACACGCGCGTGGATCGGCGGCGGCGGCGGCGGGGCGAGCGGCCCGCGGGGCGGCGGCGGGGGCGTGCCGCGTCCCGGCGACGGCGGCGGCGGCGGCTGCGCGGCTCTTTGCATGCACAATGAGGCGGCGACGTCTCCCCGCCCACTTTGCATATCACGTGACGCGTGCCCGTCCTGCCATTGGGCGGCCGGCCGCACACGCGGCGCGCCGGGCCCCGCCTCGCGCCGCCGCCGCCGCCGCCGCCGCCACCGTCGTCGCTCACCCGCCCGCGCCCGCGCGCCCGCGACCGTCATCGCCCCGCTGCCATCCAGCCGCGCCGCGCCGCGCCGCGCCGCGCCACGCCACACACCGCGCCGCGCCCGCCGCG
Organism: Acheta domesticus; assembly: GCA_031308135.1. Classification (NCBI taxonomy): domain Eukaryota; kingdom Metazoa; phylum Arthropoda; class Insecta; order Orthoptera; family Gryllidae; genus Acheta; species Acheta domesticus. The sequence goes on along the minus strand of JAHLJT010008446.1, from coordinate 279,850,908 downwards.
CAGTCCGCGCCGCACACGCACTTCCACAGCGCTAACCGCTATAGGCTCCGGGATGGGCGCTGAACGTGTGCGGCTCCGCAACACTTGGTAGGTTAGAGCAAGGGATTGCCATGGGCGTCTCTGGCATGGGAACTCACAGACCTATAACCCGACCATACAAATTGTAGGAATGGAGAGAGACCGGCGCATCTGAGAACTAACAACAGCGACAATTGCGTTCAGCGTTAGAGTCGGGGCGGTTTAGTCTGGTGCATGTACCTGATCTAAAGTAATAAAGCATTTTTGCATAAGAAAGTAGGTCATACAGAAACGCATAAACGTACGTAACAAAGTAAATCACACAGAAAGCACTTCACAATTTGATAACTCATTAACGATTTGAAACATCTCCATTACGTTGTATTTTAAGGGAATCTGGAAGTTAAAGAGAAATTCCTTGATGTTTTTCATTAAATCCAATAATGTAATGTACTCATGTAGAATTTGTTGTGTTGCATGAATGTTAGGCATTTGGTTACTTTTAGAGATTCAAAATACTTCCATTCTTCATAATATTATCAATATTTATTAATGTAATTATCGAATATGTCGGCATTCCCCCGTGGTTAAATGAATGTTACGGGTATCGTTGAACCTAAGATGGCATTACAAGAGAGCCATCTATACGTCTTCAGACCTTGGTGTAGGTCATTGCTTCAGTTTTCCGTCGCACTGAGTATACCTTTAGCTCTGTCCAGAGACGTATATAGGCATTCAGGAGCCCATGGCAAGCACAGAATTTGCGCCTCTGTCAGGATACTTCAAATGGGGGATTTTGTTATTGGTTTAAGCGGGTATACTCTGAACAGCGCCCCTTGAGAGTGGCGCCCATGGCACGTACCATGTCTGCCATACCGTAGATACGCCTCTGGCTCTGGCTCTTTCTCTCTGAAGCAAAACAAACAGCAGTGCTGCCCTCATCGCCAGTCCGACACTCCGCTTGGTCGGGCTACACATACACCTCCTCGGAATTTTGGTTTCAGTCACCACAATTTTCATTGATTTATTAAACGTAACTAGGAGCACACAGCAGATTAAAAAAGGTGAAGTTATGTCGCAGCTGTTCATGAATTCACACAGTTAACGGCGGCAACTACAAAGGCCATTGCGGCGGTTAAAGCAGTGGAAATGGGAAGCATTGTGGGTGACATGTTACATCCGCCAATTCGAAGGATCTCAATAATTTATTTATTTGTCAAAAAACAGTAAAAACTGTATATGACGTGTGGGGAAAGAGATTTATCTGCGCACATTTTTTTGAGGGCCAGAATAAAAATAAAATAAAAAAACAAAAAATGAATTTAGAAAATAATTATTTTAGAAAAATAAAAATAGTTGAAAAATGTTTGTTCCCGAGTAATAGAAAATCAATTTCAACGGAAAATGAACTACAAGCAAAAGAAGTGCTCAACAAAACGTGCGCACAGTGAAGCTACATTTACGTCCAGAAGCAAAACAAGGGGCCATCTCAGCATGCCATAATATTTCCCTTTTTTTGACTAATGAAGAACGAGAAAACGTTGGTGTGTTTAGCATTATATAGTTTCACGATTTGAGTGATAAAAAACTGAATATAAACATCGATGTATGTTATACGCAAAGTGTCTGGAGTAAGAAAGAAAAATATAGAACTAGTTGATACGTATACTCAAAAGTATTTGGGAGAAACGTGATCCTCCCGTTAGACACGGCCATGGTTCTCAAACGTTTTGCCTTGTGACACACTCCATCATGCGGGACATACTGCAACATACAGGCTGCGAATTGGAAATTTTCGACGAGGGATGGGTCGGGATGGGTCGACGAGTTGACGTCTCGAACGAGACTAAGACCGTCTTCGGTTGCCCAGCGGTTTCAAAACACTACTTCAAGAATGGTTTTCAAATTTTTTACTTCCCAATTTTCTTGATTTGGATTTCTTGATTTTATCGTTTGAAAGTGATGAAATCAAATGTAGCATCAACATAGGTATTGTCTCCCTGGGCATGTGATTGTATTGTGTGTGTCTTGGGTAACACACTGCTATAATTTTTTTGTCCTACAGGAGGCATCAAAATCTCGGGCCCTGGCCACACTCGCGCAATAGAAGCAAACCCGTGTGTGTTAGGATTTCAAACGCTCGAAAGAAGTCCTGTGGATTGTCAACGTAGACGCATTTAACAAAAAACCGTGAGTGAATTTTCGCACATATCCTCAACAGCACTTGTTATCTTCCTCACTGAATCATTTAGATGTTTCTCGTTCATTGGATCTTGATCCTGTCAATGGATCACTGATCAAGCTTTCATGTCCGTTATACGGACGGCTAAGAAATCGTTTTGGGCCACTGAATGAGTACAAATTTCTACGTCAAAACTTTGCGTACGGATGCAGTTTTCAAGATAAACGCAATTTTATAACCAATGCATTTGGCCTCTAGGTGATCCGGCGGATCATACCTGGCTGTGCACACGAAGGCCTTACGATCATAAGCATACTCCGTGGGACGAAAGCGCGCGCGCGCGCGCGCGCGCGCGTGTGTGTGTGTGTGGGTGGTCTGTAACCTGTAACGGTGGTGTATTTCTGTAAATAAGATCAATTTTTTATTTTCCCCTTTTTAACCTGACAATTTGGGGAAGAGTTACACGAGATTTGAGGAATAAGCTCTCTATGCCATCTGACAAACCTGCAAGTGATTCAAACAATTGTATGTATTAATTGCCTGATATAACTTACAATTTCATTACAACTTACAATTTCATAAGGAGCTTTAGTGACCTATAGAATGTGAGAATTGCCCAATACTCAAGAGACGATTTACAGTGGAAAAAATGAAGTCGGCAGAACTTACACCCATATTGGATAAACAGCCTCTGAATGAATCAATAAAAATACTGCGTTGTTACGCTTCAATTTATAGATGAGAAAAATAGCTCATTTTTCTTGATATTAAGTGGCCACGATGGGTAAGGTTTTGGACATATATCAGTGAACCGTTCGGACGTCGATCCTTCCTACATTTGTCATTTTTTTAATTATTTTTTGTGAAGATTTATTTTAAAAAACAGTTACTATACGTTGTCTTGAATGGGGGTAGCGAAACCAAAATACAAATATTTATAGAGAACATAAATCACAGTTTTTTTCTTGTATCCCAAATTTCCGTTTTTGGCACTTACATCAAATTACTTGACCTCACTACATTTAATCTTCCTAATCGGTAAGGGATTTTCAGGGATAATTTTGTGTTCAATAATCACTGGTGAATCGAAAGATTAATTGTATGTTCAAAATTATATTTTTTTCTTCCTGGTCTATTCTGGAGTAATATACGTAGTATAGGGAAAGTTATGTAATGCTGTGGAAAATCGATTTCGAGATTTCAGCGGAAATACACATTTTGGGGCCCCCTGATACCGAAAAAGTTTTTTTTTTTTAAATCGTCCGTCAGTCCGTCTGCTTGTCCGTCCGTCTGTCTGTGCGTCCATCCATCTTCTGTCTGTCCGTCCTTCCGTCTGTCCGTCCGTCTGTGAATACGACTACCGCCTAAACCATATGTAGGATTTTTTTCCAAAATTGATATTCCCAGTCAATCTGCCTCGACTAGAGGCGCGTCGATTTTGAAAAATTTTCTTAAAAATTTGGAGGTACATTACATGAAGCTCCCAGACATTTTCAAAATTTTCTCAAAAACGGCTCCATATTTTTTTGAAAAATAGCTTATAAGAATAGAGAAAATAGAGTTATAAAGGTGGTGTAGGTGCGATTGTCTCAGTTAAGTCTGAATTTTCCAATATTGCAGAATTTTGAATTTTTTCGGCGTCTTCTTTGAACTACAAAATTGAAGATAGAGATTTTTTCTTTAAATATAGTTTTGTTCTTCATAGTGAGTTCTTTCATTAAGGTATTGTAATGTTTTTGAAAATTTTACTAATTTTTCGCGCAATAGGTGTACAAAACTTTAAAAGTACATGAACTAATAATATTTGTAAACTTCATTAATTAGTAAGTTAGGCTTATTAAACAGTTATTTTATTATTATTGTTATTGTTATTATTAGTACTGCGATAATTACTATTAAATGCATTGCTTTACTAAATATTAAATTATATTCAAAGTATATTTGAACTGGAGTCTCGTGACGTGTTGTGAAGTGTAGTGAAATAGAGAAGTAGAAAGCGAAGTGAAGTGCAAGTGTTATGAACTGAAGTGGAGTGCATTGTATTTAAAAAGTCGTGTATTTATTAGTTATATCTGTATAGAGCATCCATAGAAGGTAGAGTTAATACTATTATTGTTATTACTGCCTTTAATGTTATCATATTATTATTATAATAATTATTACTATCATTGTCTTAAATTTATTTAAAATTACATTGTATTAATATTACTAACTGTGATGTGTAAATTGAAGTGTTCTGCCACCTAGTTGTATAAACCTACTTGCAGAAATAATAAATATGTATCTAACATTGCGTGCAATATGTGCAATTTTAAAAAGAAGAAAAACAATTTTTTTCAAAAACGGCTCCAAATTTTTTCTTTGAACTTTTGGTAGGGATAGTGCCTAATGATACTAGTGCCTTTGAGATGACATAAACATCAGTTTGCTCTATTCTTTTGTTTTGCAAAAATTACAAAAATGTATTTTTTTACTTGTCTCTTACGTTATTAGTATTTACATTAGCGACCATTTGTTCAAATTATTATATTTATGGGTACATGTGCTTTAAATAATGTCATACATATGTTATCGAAAACTCAACAGTTTTCTGTAAAACTATCTCAAAATTCCGCATTTTCAGAAACGCTTAAATGCCATTTTCTCAAAACGGCTCCAAATTTTTTTCTTCAAACTTTTCGAACGGATAGTGCTAATTCCACTCTTTAATAAGACGTTAAGTTCATTTTGGGAATTTTTTGTTTTTCTTCGAACATTACACATTTGTAATTTTTTTGAATAATCTCTTACACCGTTAATATGTACATTTCCAGCAATTCGTAAACACTACTGTATTTGTGAGTTAATGTGCTTCAAATGTCTCCTAATGAAGTTCTTCGAAAACTCAAACTTTTCTGTGAAAAAGTGCTTAAAATTTCGCATTTTCAGTAGCGCTTAAACGCCAGTTTCTTAAAAAACAGCTCAAAATGTTTGAAGGAATTTAGCGCGATGTATTTCTGATCTTTAATATTCTTAAATAATATTTCCGTTCTACTATTAGGAAACCGAGAAATTAAGAAAATGTAAAAAAAAAAAAAAAATGTACTTTAGGCGGTGATAGATGGCAGCTGGGAGGAGTACGTGGCAAGTCCGAATAGCTAGCCCAGACGAAAGGAAATACAAAACTAATACGGGAAAGTCTGTGTCGTTCTGTAGTACCACTAGTTTATATTTTAAAGCACGTTTACTTATTTAATTTAATTTTCCAGTGGCATTGGCGAAATTCGAAATACTTGTTTCCTACTTGCAATGCCTCTCTTTGTCCCAGGGAAGAAAGGTCATGAATACTGTTTTGAAATTCTTGGACATCTTCGAATCAGTATGACGGGCATTTAGAGACGCCAAAACGGTTATGACGTTGTCATAAATGGCAATGAAAAATAATTTTCTACCATCCGACCAAAAAATTAGCTTTGAACGTGTTATCCAAGGGGGCATAAAAATGAAACTTTGAATTAAATTCTTTTCTAGCATTTCTTTCCTAGTATACGTATAATGTCCACACTAATTTCAGTAAATACTATTGTTTGGTAGTAAACGCTTTTTTCCAGATACTTCGGTTTTTATTCCCGGTTATTACTATTGCTTTCTACCCGTACAAAAGTGTAAGGAAAAATAAGTTGTAGAAAAAAAATGGTTTTGTTATTTATAGCAGATAGGCGCGATTAGATTGAAACAACAAATGAAAAATAAAATTTTTCGAAAACTGTGTATAAAGCCTAAATTTCTGATATTAACGAATAGGTTCCATAAACTCAAAGATCAATAATGAAGGTGCAAGAAGTGTTCCAGAAAAAGTTTAACGTTTGCTTCTTTTGAAAATTGTAAAATTTGAATGAAAACACCTCATTTACCATATTTATTGGCGCTCAACCCTATATTCTACAAAAAAGTCGGAACCATTTTTTAGAAAGTATTGAATACATTCTCCTACCGACTCCATGTAAAGTACCCCTATTGCAATCGAATGATTCTTTTGAAATTTGCCAAGACTAATGTTGAACCATATCGATCAGAAAATATTCATTTCTTGAAAAATCACTGTGAATTCTTACGTATCAGTATTACTTGCACGGTTAAAATGTTGCACGTCTATATTATTTGCATCTTTACTCACTATCGGATTATCAGTAAAATTGCGTGGTAGCAGTTGAAGACCGCACCCTTGAAGGTAAAGAAAAAATAAAACAAACTGGGATACAATTTTGAATGTTATGTCAAAACAAATAAAAAAATATACAGAACAAAATGTAAATCCTTATGATTCCTCAAACTTTTTTCCCCCTCATTTATTTTCATTTTCCCACCCTTTTCCTATGTTTCTATGGCGAAAGGCATCTACCTATTTTATACAAGGAAAAGTAAAGGCAAAATTTACAATTTTGAAGTTTTGTACAGTCTCTGCAGAAACAGAAGAATGTTTTTAAATTTAGGGGTATGGATCGAAATTGAAGCAATACCTTTCTTGTGTATGGAGGAGAACTGAGTGAGACATTTTTAAGAAGTTCAGTTCAGTTCCCCCTCAAAGAAATTGACCGCATAACAAAATACGTAATTTCTTAGATCATTATGTTTACAATTAACTAATCCATTGAGAAAAACGTAACATTTTTTCAGATCCACACATTCATTTACACTCACCATTGTATGAAGACGGTTTGGGGATACATTTTGTAACAGAAAGTTTATTTCATTAATAAAACTGCAAAGATTCATGAAGTGAAAAAGGTATAGAATTTACTCCAAAATTTTAAAAAGTGCTCTGTATGTGTGTCACTTTTGCTTTGAATTCTTACTTTACCCTTTAATAATGTGCTGATGTACTCATACTCAGTATTTCGTGCAAGGTACATCGGTATCGTATGAAATCAAATAACATAATATTATCTTAAAGAATAACGGCAATCCAGTACTGGTGAATAAACGTTATATTTTCCCTCCACATCGTGATGTGACAGAACATTCACAAGACATTGCATCAGTGAGCTCACAAAGGCTCAACTCATACGACGATAATCAAATGGAGAATTAACGAGGCGGAATAACAAAATAGAGCCCTTGAGAATCAACGACGAGTACTGGACCACGAGCGCCTTTGACAATCGTCTGCGGCGGCATGCGGGTCTGGTCCACCATATGGGCGAATCAGGGAACGGAAACAGCCACGGAGCGGCAGAGGGAGAACTTTGCCAAGACAAATACGAATCGAAGCCGACGGCGAAGGAAGAACGGGAAATGAAAGGCAGGGCGCGACGGAGGGAGGGAGGGAGGGAGGGAGGGAAGGCGAGGGTGTGGGCGGCGCGCGCGGACGCGGAAAGCGGAGGCAGGAGAAGGAGGAGGAAGAGGAGATGGAGCGGAAGCTGGAGCGGAGAGGGAGCGGTGAGGGCCGGGGCAGGGGCGGAAAGTCGATACCGGTCGCGCGCAGATCGACTCGTCGCTAACGAGGTGCCGAGAGAGCGTGTGGGGGTGGGAGCGGGGAGGGGGTGAAGAGTGCAAGGGCGCGGGCGGGGGCGGCAACGGGGTGCCACTGGGAGAAAAAGGAAGCAGAGATACGGGGTCGAGGGTGGGCGTTGGGGTGAGGGAAAACCACAAGTGGCAACCAGAAGTGGCGACAGCCACGGATTCTGTGTGAGGCAAACTATGGGCTGGATCGCGTAGAAAGAATGTCTACTGCGCATGCGGCAACATTTTGTTTGATAGCTTTGCTCCTTCCATAACCAGCGGCTGCCGTCGGCCAACTTCCTTCCGTCCGTTCGTCGTTCAATATGGTGTTACCACACAGTTTGTATCGGCGACAGATGATGCTCAAACAAGATTGCGTCGCACGCACAGAGGACCAAACGCGTTGCGCAGCCGCAATTGCTCTCACACGCGCACCCTACTCGCCAACGTGTTGACGGTGTTCTCGTGGAGATGACAGAGAGGGGTTCGATTTGGATTGATTAATTATTTCGTGTTTGAGGGAGAGTCAACTACTACAGACATCAGTGTCGTAAGTGTGGTGTGTGATTTTATTACGGGAGGTGGCGGTGATCTTTCTCCGCTGATTGGTGAGATCAGGCGTCGACCTACACGTTGGCTTGCAGGGTTTTCCTCAACCTGATACTTCCCATCAGCAGGGCACCGCCCCAGCCGGGACAAGCTCTAGAGTTCCCGAATGGTCTCCTGACATGTGTGGTAGTGTAGTGCTAAAGAAGACTACCGGTCAGAGCAGCCGGCCGCTAGAATTTACCTTTGCGCTTTTATTTAAAGGCTACCTGGGTGAACGATTGAATGTCAAGAGACAATTAGAATTCTTTCATTTTTAGAAAGTGTAATATTTTCTTCTATTTTATTACCTCAGTTTTTGGAGTATTTCCGAACTTTACGGAATTACAAATATATCATCCACGAGAAATAAAAAGCTATCAAAAATACTGTTGTAGAATGATATTTTAACATAGTATTTGTAACGTCACCGTCGAGCTAATTCACGTAGGGATTCCCTTTAGATACATTTTAAAATGTCACAAAAAAAAACAACAACAGAAGTTTACAGTATTTATTAATATAATGTTTATTAATTTGAATAAATATATTTACAATTAAAGGGTTTAAAAAATAGTCCAAATAGTGAGCTCTTCATAGCCGCCATTTGCTGACTGTGTTTTGAACAAAATCAGCCCCTGTCCGTAGTAGGTATTAGCTCCGGCCCGACTGATTTAGTTAAAAGAACCGTAGTCCAGAGCCTTTTTTGGTAAAAGAATCATGGTCCTTTCATGTAGTTTTTCACCGTAATTATTTCTCAAACATAAACTTATCTCACTCAGCAACGGATGAAAATGTTTGTTTTGTGGATGTGGTAATTCTGCATAACCAATATTTTTGTCCTGGAAGTTTAGTGATTGTGTATAATCTGTTCTTGTGGGATATATACGGTACGCCCTTTGTGTTGTGATTCTAAGCAATCAAGGGAGAAAGTAACAGCTAAGAAATGGATTCTACATCAGATATAGAAAGAACAGAGTAGAAGAGACGCAAATCAAAGAAAGAGAAAGAAGACATGTTTTTAGAGAAAAGGTCAAAGGAGAAGCACATTTTAATCACAAAGTAATCTTCAGAAGTTGTCTAAATATGTACAGTCACCTGCTAACAGAGATTTGTATCTAAATTTGTCAACAATGGCAGATGCCAATGTCGAGAAGGAACACAATGATAATGATAGAACAGTAGTGAAGAACAATAAGTTGGACAATAATATTTCAAATTGATGAAGTGCATTAGCTTCTGGTATTCAAATATTGTAATTTTACTGCCTCAAGTAAATACTTTTGAGATATACATTTCTCATTTTTTAAAAAAAATACACCATAGTTCATACACACTCCAATTTATGAAATTTTCACAATAGTTCAAGCTTGTACTACAGTCAAGCGTTCGTCAGTATTACAATAGCTTGAGAAAGTGCAAAACTATTTTCATGCTTCAAATGTCTATCAATTTCACCATGGACGGTTTTTTCGCTCTCCTGAAAAATTGTGTTTTTGGACTACGGTTGTTTAAAAAACCTTGAATTTGCTGTACAATGGAATGTGTTCTCTCTAATATCACAGGTATATGTTGGGTTTAATTTATATTTACATTTTTATCGGAAGAAAGTAATTGAGAATTTACAAAAAAAATGTTTCATTCCTGGTCATAACAACAGCAATTCGTAAAATTACAACATATTTAAACAAATGGAGTATCCTAGATTAAATAAGTATCTCTCTTGAATAATGATAAACAAATTAGTAGAAAGGTCACGAACAGCAACAAAGGTTAAAGCTGCACGAGATGAAAATTTAGCAATAATTTTAAAATTGAAGGATTTTAAACTCACCAGATATAAAAGCGTAAACTGAAATGTGAATGTAGAAAGACATACGATATAAAAATATATGATGCTACTTGGCTACCTTTCAAAACATAATGTGTTCCAATGTACTAAATTAAATGTTATATCAGTATCCACCTACTTCTAGCCGTGTTAAGAAGCCATGAATCCAATCAATTACGTATAATTTCTTTAGCCTATTAGACAGAAATTTAAAAAAATAACGGCTTTCGTAATACCAAATATTTCAAATACAATAAGTGAATTCAAAAAATCATTACAGGAATTAAACTAGCAATAAGAATCAAGTGTCTCACGCACATGAATTAAATACCGTGAACGAAAACCCATTATTTTCACAGTCAATTATTTAATGTGCGCAATTTACATGTTCTCACATTCAGTGAACAGCGTACATCTGATGATGGTATGCCTCTATTCGAAAAGAGATATCATACGGGATTTCGGAGGACCGATGTTTTTGTCTTAATTTATGTATTATATATTTTTTATTATTAATAAGCTGTACTCTGGTGAAATGCATCAACAATAGTTTCTAATCATGCCAAGAATCAAGCCTGACATTAATTTTCCACGATAGATATGCATATTTTTCCGGCATTTTATCTTATAGATCTATTCTCAGCCGTTGGTATCTTGAGTGCTTAAGTATAATCAAGATGTAAGTTTGGGTTGTGTACTGTAAATTGCCTTATTACAAATGCGTCGAAGAGCATTTTGCTTGTATCCTACAAGTGGATCCAACAAAGTATCTTGCTGAAACAGGGAGTGTCTATACTGCTGTTTCCTAGTGCACACTGTCGACACTGCTCGTAAATTGGGCCTTATTTCAAAATTCTCCTAGAATTTTGAAAGAAATTTCTAAATTCTGCTCGACAGCGTACTGCTAAATTCTGCTCGTCGATTGCCAACGCTTTGCATGTTTAATTAAGTACTGCCACTTGGAACAGAACTGCAGCTCACAGACTCATTTAGATGTTGCACTGTCCCTATTTAAGTTTGCAGATATAACACTCGACCCTTCGGTTCGTGCGTTACAAATAAATCGTATTCAATGTGTATAGACCTGCTGATTAACCTCAGAGTCACCATTACTGTTGTTCTTGAAACGACCTTAAACGGGTGGTCTAAGTATTGGAGTGCCAACGGGGGTGGATTATCGACACTAAATAGTCGAATTCAGCCGCTATCTGGGGAGAATTCTAGTAGCCAGTTGCTTTGATGGGTAGTATTCCGTGGGTTAACAACCACGCGAATCCCGGAGCAGTACCTTAATGAACGGCCACAGGCCACGCGCGATTTTTTCTTCCTCTTCCCATCCTCTACCCGTAAACATTCTTACACTGACATACACTACACTACCACACATGTGGGGAGACCAGACGGGTTCTTAGAGCTTGTCCCAACTGGGGAGGTTTCCTGCTGATGCACTACGCACAATGATGAATTGCTAGCTAACAGGTAAGAGACGTTAAGAGGTATTTTGCGCGCTAAAACTGCATTTACATAAGTTGCTGAGTGCTAGTGAAAATCATTAGAAATGAAATCCACAATCTATATTAATACGTACATTAAGTTACATGTTATCCTGTAGAATTTAACATACCGACTTCAAACTTACTACAAGTAGAAACAAACCTTATGTTACCGTTAAAATAGGCGTACAGTTCTTCCGTTAAAATTAGCAATATTTCAAAACAGCGTAGATCTATTTGCCGAGCAAAGAAACGCACTCTGAAGCGCAAATCAGAGAAGAAGATGAGTGGCTAGTCCATGCCTTGCGCAGTACCGGCAAGGGTGGCTAGGGCATCAGATGATGTTTTCTGCAGTGCCTCTGACAGGGAGGTCATAGGGTTCGAGCTCCGACGGTGGCGAGATAATGACACTTAATGACAGTTATAATGACAGTTAGATCAAACTTAGTCATTGTCTGGCGGAGGGCCCGCAGGAATTCTCGAGGCCAACTGCTCTGATCGGTAGTTTTCCATGGTTTCTCCCAACAACACCAGACGAGTGCCGGGGCAATGCCCTAACAAACGGGCCACGGACCACGTGCGATATTTCCTTCCTCTTCCTTATCCTTTTCTCAGCCCTTACCTACATACACTTACACTCATGCATGAACTACAGAACCGCACATGTCAGGACACCAGTAGGGAGTTAAGAGCATGTCCCGGCGGGAGCGGTGCCACTCTGGTGAGAGACACCTGGTTGCGGAAAATCCCTGCAATTCGACGTACAGAAGACGGCGCCGGATCACGCCAGCTAGCGGGAAAATATCACCGCTACTTCTCACGATACAACATGTAGTTCGCTTACGGGAGTAATGACCTTGGCAGTTGACGCGCCAGGAATCACTAATCAATCAATCAAACCTCTCGCAGATCCCACGCCTGCCCTATCTCTCCTCCCTTCCCTCCCCCTCTTCAGCCATCCCACACAATCTTTTTCCGATCATCAGCCGTACGTAAGGGAAGTTACGCCATATTAAGCGTTAAGGTATAAAAATGTTAATAAAGAAGTTGATTCACGACCGATGAAAATCAATCAAATCAATTTCATACTACAAATATGTACGAGAAATCGAATACACCTCTGAAGTTTCAAAATACGGACTGAACATTTACAGAGAACACGTATATTTATTTCAATTCTGTATGATTTAATTGTATTCTGTATGTATTGATTTAAAATTGTGCTTCTTTCATTAAAATTTGCTACATTTCATCCATTAGCTCTCAGGTTGGTGAGCAAAGCGTCGTAATCCGAAACACAGGGCAGCGGAGGGCTGGTCGACGCCTGGTCGACTGGCTGGTCCACGCCCTACACAGCTCGCGCGTCTCCCGTGCCTCTCATCCCCGACCCCCTCCCTCTCCCTCTCCCCCTGCCACCAACATCACCACCACCTCTTCCTCCCCCTCCGCCGCCGCCGCCGCCTCGCCCCATAACGCGGCCGCGCGCCGATGGGCTGTAAACAGCGCGGCCCAGCCACATTTGTTCTGGCCCGCGCGCACATAAAACATGGCTGCCGGCGCGCCAAGATTTGGCAGCGGGCGGGGGCGGGGAGCGGGGAGCGGGCGCAGCGCGCGGGGGAGGCGGGGACGCGAGGGAGCGCGTGGCCCCGGGGCGGGCGAGCAGAAACCGGCGGAGGGGAGGGGTGGGACGAGGTGAAATGGGGTGATGTGGGGAAGGGGTGGGGAAGGCCGCCCCCAGACGCCCTGAGCGCGGCCCCGCGAGACGAAGTGGGGCAGCAGAAGGCCGGGTTGACGGCGGGAGGCTGGGACGACGACGGCGAGCCGGGACGGCGGAGGCGGGTGGGGTCGATGGCAACAGGGGGCAAAGACGACGATGGACAGAGACGACGGCGGGTGGTGACGTCGATGGTTAGAGACGGAAGTGACGGGCAGTGACGGCGCCGGAGGGAGAGACGACAACGGTGGGCGCAGAGGATGGTGGCGGGGAGGTCGAAGTGTGGCGGGGAACAGAGCGGAGAAATGAGCACCACGGCGACCGAACACACGAGGGAACCCCAGACGAAGAGTGCATAGAGTGGAGTGAAGCGAAGCGGGGTGGAATCGAAACTGGAGGTGAGAGAAAAATGATTACCCGAGACGGTCCACGGCAGGAAAAGTATGGCTGAAAACAAGGGGAATGAATGAAACACTTATCAGGAAGAAGGGAGAGGCAAATAGAACGAAATGTGAGGGGTTAAGAAACAAGAGATGGTGATAGGATATGGTGGCGAAAGGTGGATAGGCGCAAGTAGGCGCAAATAGGCCAGAAGGCGCAAGTAGGGATGCTATGGGAGAGAAGCAGCAGTGTAGGTGAAAGGAGTGGAGTACTGGAAAATACAGAGAATAAGCCAAGCTGATAAGCAAAGTGTAGACTCGTGAATACTTTTTTAGACACAGGTTTAAAACAACCGGGAGAACTAGAAGAAGAATATCGTATTAAGAAACGCATCTGCAAATAAAACCTTAATGAGAATTCGAGAAGAATATCGAAGGGACGTGGAATGTGTTGACACGAGGAAGAGGAAAATGCACAACAAGCATAAAGAAGCGGAGAGAGGAAGATAAGAAAACGAGAGAGCATGGGAAAGAGAGAGAAAAAAGAGCAAAAATGGAGAGAAATTTGAGGAAGCGAAGGGAGGAACAAACGAAAAAGGGCAGAGCAAACAAGGATAGGCGTACAGAAAAGCGATGAAGCGAAGAGCGAAGCAGCGGTAGAAGAGCAAGCAGGCGAAAAAGAGAAAGGCGTGGTAGTTATGTAAATACGTGGGGTTTGAAGCAAAGAAGGTAGAAAGAGGAAAGAGAAAGATAGAACAGGCATGTGAAGCAGCAAAGAGTGGAACAAAGAAAAAAGAACCACCATCCCCAGGGGCAGCGAGCGGGCGAGAGGAAAGCGAGGCAACGGAGCGGCAGGCGCGGGCGGCGAGCGCGGGTGACGGCATCGCGACGGTGAGCGGCGGTAGACGACGCGGGTAACGAGTCGTCGTGTGGGGGGGGGGCGGCGTTCGGCGGCTGGGCGGGAGGGCGAAACGAGCAGCGTTGGGCGAGGCGGGGTGGGGCGAGGCGGGGCGGGGCGGGGTGGGGCGAGGCGGGGTGGGGCGAGGCGGGGCGGGGCGGGGTGGGGCGAGGCGGGGCGCGGCGGGGCGGGGAGGGGTGACGAGCGTCAAGGGGCGGCGAGGAGCGTGAGGCAGAGAGGGCGACCGCCTCGCTATTGCCGTATCGCCAGTGCCGAGCCCATCTCGGGAGCCACGGCAAATCCTATAAGAAGCCATCGAGTTGCCCTATTCCCAGCACCAGGTCGTGCCGTGATTTAAGACCGCTCCGCCAGCAGCGGCGGCGGCGGCGCCGGCGGCGGAGGCGGAGGCGGCGGCGGCGGCGTTCGCGCCCGCACGCTCTCCCCGACTCCCTCCGCCCCCGCACCGCCTCCCACTCCCCTCCGACTTCCCGCTTTCTGCGTCCTGTCGTTCCCTCCGCTCCGACCTCCGCGGGACTCGTTCGTATTGTGAATATCCGGCGCGCACGGTGCGAGATCGCCTTATCGTTGTTCATGGCCGGGTGCACGTCCGCCTTAAGAAATACTTCCACGCATGGCGTTATTTATTGCTTGTTGACAACTTTCCAAATGTTTATGTCCGTAATAAATGTTCGATTTTATAAACGAGATTGAAACGTTAGTTGGATTAAGAAGTGCAGTTTTCGCGCAGACCTATCTGGACTAACCATGAACACAAAATCGTATATTGGAGACGCAAAAGGTTTTACTTATCGGCTGTAAATTCGCTAGGAAAGATATTAGAAAGTTACATTCGGAACTAACAAAACAATGTGATTTCACTCTAGTTTTCTTCACCCCATTCGTTACTTGGTCGAGACAACTGTGAGAAAAATTATGAAATTTCTTTGTTTAAAGGTGCGCAAAAACACGACACCAGATTGAAATTAATTGATCTGTGCAACAGGAAGTCACGTCGTGAATATTCGTCCGTTTATGTCGTGCCTTTTGCGTAGTATTTAAAAAACTTCCCCACAGTGAAAGTCGTGAATAAAAAATGTTTCGACGACAAAATCATTCGATGCGTACATTTACATTGTAGACCTCTTGAACATAATGGACCAACTGCACACAATACTCAAATCATATTATATGTTCTTCAAAGTACTGACAACGAAAAGGTAGTGTTTCCTCTCTTAGTTGTAAATACATAAAAGTATGAGTAACGCTAAACACACTTAAAAAAGGACCCCTCATTAACATGAAAATTTTCGAAATTTTACAAGAGTATGTAAAGTAAAATCGAGACATTTAAATGGGTTGCGGCAATTAAAAAACTAAATGATCTAACGCAATTTGCAGTACAAAATTTTAAAAAATGTAAACAGAAATTCACAACTAGGTTGGTCAAGGATGGACACCTAAGAAGACCGGAAAAACTTGGTCCGATGAAAAATACGAGCCTAATCCTAGAGAAATAAAGAAAGAAAAAACAACTTATAATGTCCCTGTGTTCAACGTGTCGCCCGGTATAGCATAGGCGTGAATAATAAAATATCGTTCGATAAAGAAATAAACAACTGTCTGCCCTAAAAGGACACTTCTAAACAACGGTGTGCATAAGTTTTACAATTTCATTTGTATAAATTATTTTTTTGCATACCATCATTATAAACGACCCTTTTCGATACCCCGAATCGTGCATAATCCAGTATTTTATCGCACGCTACATGACGTCATCGCCATTATTAAACGCGACATGACGTCATGACGAACTTCTACTGTTCACAATATCAGATTTTTCAGCTTCATAGCCGACATTAGCTTGTTTCATATATAACTGAACTTTGTTAAAAGCAGAGATGTCAATTACATCTTTAATTTTCAGCAAAGTCTTCAATTTTGAATGACTGCATTACAAAGATGATGCCTTACATACGGCAGACTTCAAAATGACATAAATTAGAAAATGAGAACTCGACACTAGTATTAATCATAAAAAGTATGACAAACTTACCAACTCAGATATATATGCCAGAACAACTGTCTCGCATATAATATTTACATTATTTGTTTCCATCCATTTCGTAAATTTTATATATTCCTTCTCATACAATGCACTCGACGTTTTAGGGATTAAACTTTCTTCTGCCTTCGAGGCTTTTTCTAAAACTACATTGGTAACGACGCCATCTTTCATTCGTGCGCGTGAATCGGCTCTCCGCTGTCACAGTTGTGACGTCATAATACCAACGTCCATGTTGCCAACTATAAAACCTTACTTACACTTACTTCGTTTCATTTATAACTTTATAATGATGTTATACAAAAAAATAGCGTATGCAACTCGTTTATAATGTTCCTTTTTTGCACGAATAAGAAAATAGTCTATTACTAAACTCACTCCTTCGTCGTTCGTTTAGTAATAGACTATTTTCTTATTCGTGCAAAAAAGGTCAACATTATAAACTAATTGCATAAACTACTATTATACGCGTTATTACAAACATATTTAATTAATTAATATTATTAAAGTAATGGTGAATTTGAGCATTTATGCCACATGAATACACGGGTTAGTTTGTACACGTGAGCAACCCGCAAGACTTTTTCCTCTATTTATTCAATTAAAATAATTTTCGAAATTAGAAACAATAATGCATAGTTTGGAACACTCTCAACTCAATGTTGACTGAGTCGAACAGCATCCTCGCATATAAAAGTATCATAATTCACAGTAGAGCAAGAAACCAATGTATTTTCTTTGTACTTATTAAAATGATAAATTATTACCATAGAATAATAATGTAATATTGATGAAAATTGTGTGAAAATAAATTAATAATTGACTGTAAATAATGCCTTAAATAAAAAATTGATATACAATGTTGCTACGCTAAACAATTGCTACAATATTCGCACATGTAGTTCTTGCTTTATTTATTCAATTAATTTGGAATTCGAAACCCGTCAACAACTGAGGTCATTGAGGTCCATGAGTGACATTGGTAGCAAAGATGAGCTGAATGATGGGGCTGGTGGAATAAGGGGAAACTGGACAACCCCGAGAAAACCTATTGACAGCTCGCTCTGTTCACCGAAACGTCGGTATGAATTGGCACCTCGGACCTCGGTGAGGGACGGTGTTAGCGCTAGCCATTGCCACGGGCCTCCTCTTCAAATTCATCCATCTCTCGCCGCATCCGTCCCTCGGGCTGGCATGAAAGAATTACCTCTCCACGACGCGAAGAAGCGCGGGTGCCAATCATCGCGCGGCCGGCCGGGATCGGCAGCGGCCGCCTCATTAATAAAATGCTACGAGACGTCTCCAATCACGCCAACTCGTCGTGACGGCCGCTAACCACCGCCAGCACGCACTTGCGGCCGCCGCCCCCGCCGCCGCCACCGCCGCCGCCGCAACACGCGCGCAGACAGCGGACGCCCGCGGGCGCACGTGCGTCGTCCCCCGCCGCGCCACGCGCACGAGCACGCACGAACACGCGCGCCCAGCCACCAGAACGCAACAGCGCACGCAGGGCTGTCCCTCGGGGGCACTTGCCATTTATCTGCTCTCGTATTGTTTATTTTAACGTCACATTTAGTAAAACCTATATATGAGATGTAGAGGGCAGGAATATTACATTTAAACTTACACAGATTTGTGAGTCAAAGACAATATTCCTAATTGACTATTTTCTTTCCCCGAGTGCGACATCTGCTATTGGCATTAGACCTGTAAGTTTAATGCGTGACATACGTATATTGCTAAGTGCCGGTCCCCCCCCCCCTTAGAACATGAGATTCTGCACCGATCTACACATCACTTAGTGTGCGTTTCTCACCTCCAGATATTTTCCCAGGTAGTTACACCTCCAACCAGAACAAGCTCTAAGTTCACTATACGTGTTGTAGTGTGGTGCAAGTTGGTCCGTGGTCATCGGTTAAGGTATTGGTCCAGCATTCGTCTGATATTGATGGGAGATACCACGAGAAACTACCAACCACAGCTACAATTATAAATCTAAATAATATTGACGCTAATTATTACGTGTTTAAATAGAAAATGGAAATAAAGAATATACAAGAACTTACGTAATGGTAAATGGTACGTCATATACGTAAATGGTAAGTCGAGGGATCCAGACATTTCTAGGGATATAATTTAACTAGGAGAGGCAATATACCGTACCTAATTAATAGGGAGCGTGATTTTGTATATTTTTTTCCGTTGCTTCAGGGCATGGTTAACTGAAATTTCTTGACATTTGGTTAGAAGTGGGTGCTATGTAGATTAATGTTAATGCATATTTCGCCAATGTTTCTGGTTGCTGTATATTCCTGTAATTATATAAGCATATTTTGCATATTTCATTAAAATAGAGACTTATCTGTAAAACATTTCATGTTTTCATAGAATCGATCTATTTGTGAACGTTCATTGATTGGAAAGAGCTTGTCACAGTTTGAGATGTTTTTCCTTTTATAGAGATGATAAAATACTTGTGCAAATGTAGGATATCAATTTTTTTGATATCATCTTTTTTAAACCAGAGAGAAAAATGAAACAAGACATACAATGTAATTCATAAAGGTGCATACTTACTTCAATTATTTCTCCCGCAAAGTAAGCTTGGTTATATTATCATTTTATATAACCAAGCACAAAAATATCTCTTTTCATTAATTCATGCTTCTCCAGAATTTTATCAAGGAAGGTTTATACAGGTAAAGAAATATTGTTAATTTTAATTGCATATTAAAGTGCATATTTTAAAATTTTTCGGTCATAAATGCATTTAAAAAACATATTTCAATATATTTAAGGGAATAAAAATCCTCTCCCTACTGAAAATAGAATATTTCACGAACAATTCAAAAGTACCTGAAGATTGGAAATTAGCTTTTGTCGTACCAATTTTTAAAAGTGGGGACAAAACTATATTATGTAATTACTGGCCGGTAACTCTTCTGGTGGTGTGCAAAGTTATGGAGCATATAATTGCGGGTTACATTAGGAATGAATGGGAAATCCAAAAATGGCTGTATTATGCCCAACAGGGGTTCAGGAGTGGTTACTCATGCGAAAGTCAGGTAGTCACTTTATTTCAGGATCTAGCATATGAAATTGACGCGAGCGGGAGAGTAGACGCAGTAGCTACAGATTTTGCCAAAGCGTTCGATGTCGTTCCACACGATCGACTTGTACAGACATTAATGAATTCGGGCATCAATCCCAGGGTGGTGGCGTGGATTAGCGAATTTCCGCGAACAGAAAGTCCGAATTTGGCATGAGTTATCTTCCGGGACAAGCGTTACATCAGGAATACCGCAAGGGAGTGTCACTGGACCTCATCTATTTCTAGCGTTCGTCAATGATTTGCCAGCGCACGTAATGCCAAACGTTCGGCTATTTGCAGACGATTGCATAATATATCGCATTATGAATTCGAAAGATGATGAAAAAACTCTGCAATGGGATCTTGATGCGTTATATTACTGGGCGAAAAATAATGGAATGACCATAAATAGCTCTAAAAGCAAATCCATGATTTTTAGCAGGGGTCATAATTACAGCGAAACAAATTACCGTTTAAATAACGATATTATTCCGAGAGTTTCTTTGTGCAAGTACCTGAGAATCCATTTCGATAGTAAATTAACCTGGAAAAGTCACGTAGATTTTGTTGTCAAATTTTTATGTATGGAGTTAATTTAGTTTGACCTTCACATATAATTTAATATAGCTTAATACTGGAAAAAATTAAATTGAGATTCCGACACTTTTAAAATACCTTTTTAAAAAAAAACTATTTGTTAACAAGAATTACTAAAAATAAAAATAAGATACCATCACAATTTTAATTGTTAAAAAGAATTATTTCTGTACATTTCAACAGGGATCATGGCTTCCACGCTCACCCTTCGAATCCGCTCTTAGCGTGGACGGGCATCAGTAAAACCCCGCATTTTGAGGAAAACTGCCAGCCGTTCCGGGGTGTATCTGACGAGCGCGGGGTGAGGGCAGACCGGCGAGGCGCGTGCCGTGCGCGCGGCCTGTGGCTCTTTGGAGCCACTACGCGGCAACCGATCGTCGCGTTCGGTTGCCGTCGGTCGAGTGGCGCTGTGCATGGAACGCGTTCGCTCGCTCGTAGCGCTTCCAATGCATTCTCAAAATTCAGAACTCACTAAACCAGGGCTGTCCAACTTAAAGGCCTTATGGGCCACATATCAAATTCCAGGGAGGCCGCGGGCCGCACCGTAGTGCAAGATGTTTTTTTTACTCTAACTAATGAGATTATACTGAAACATATTTTAAATACTACTTTTATTCAACATACTTAATGATTTATGTATATACAACGATAAAATTAATATATCATTAAATAAAAAGAAGATGCAATTGTATTGTATTTGGTTGGTAGAATACAATTTTTCAAAGCAGTCGCGGGCCGCACAAAAATATCTGGCGGGCCGCATGCAGCACGCGGGACGCCAGTTGGAAAGCCCTGCACTAAACTCTCCTATTCAGCGCTGCGTTCGCTGTGTACATTCAACGGGAAACTTGCAAAATGTGGTCCGGCGTCTTGAACCGCACACACAACATTTTAAGCATAAGAACATTTACATCTTACAAGTTGGCTAATATTTGTGGATGGGATTGTTAGTCATTTTTCAATGAAAAACAGTCATTTTAATCAACATGGTTAGTGTTACAGTTTTGTCGTAAAGAGACTTACTATTTTTGTGCTAGATATGACCAGAACTTATGAGCCGAAAACCGGGTCATTGTGAGATTATATGTGCACAACCAGAGTGTTAAAAATAAATTTATCAGCGTAAGTTGCAGAGATGAAATCTAATGTTAATAACACAGGCACACACACACACACAGAAAGTTGTCAGACCCAAAAACTTGACATATGTTTCTTTATGTATTTCCACGTGCTGAATCCGAAACTGAAGTCTGAAGTGAGCCATCACCCTTCAAGTTTTTCAAATCGCAAAAAAATCATCCTGACATTGTTTTTTGTTTTGTTTTCGGGGATTGTTGTCAGACCCAAAGACTTGACGCATGTTTCTCCATGTATGATGCCAAGAAGCCCACTCCAAGCGTCATAAATAAGAAAATTTGTTAATGAATCCCCGCATTCATTCAGATAAGGGAAAGTTGCGCCAGGTACGGGTTATTGGTGACGATAACGCATGCAATGAACAGAGGAGCTACAAGAGTCCAAACGGGCGCCAGTGCTCGACCAAAGGTTACCAATCGCAAAATGCGCTCGAGCGACCGTAGCTAGGCGGGAGGGAGCTGGTCGGTCGCGGGCTGTCGTTTTTCCACAAACGCAAAGCGCTAGGCTCCGGGCAGCGACGAGGGGATCTTCGCCCGCTCGAGGGCCGTCCTTCAAGCCCTGGGCGAGCCTCCGCCAGCGGCGCCCACTGCCCCTTCACCCGTCTCGCCAAGTCCTCCACATTCAAGCTCACCACACTCACCTGGCGCTCCACACCTCCACCCTACCATCGCCCTCCACACCCGCCTCGCTCTCCACACCTTCCTCTCCCTCCACACCCTCCTCTCCCTTCACATGCTCCTCGCCCTCCACACCCTCCTCGCCCTCCACACCCTCCTCTCCCTTCACATGCTCCTCGCCCTCCACATCGTCCTCTCCCTCCACACCCTCCTCTCCCTCCACACCCTCCTCGCCCATCACACTCACCTCGCCCTCCACATGCTCCTCGCCCTCCACAGCCTCCTCTCCCTCCACATGCTCCTCGCCCTCCACATCCGCCTCGCCCACCACATCCTCCCCGCGCACCCCATCCACCTCGGCCGGTGCGCCTGCACCGCCGGCCCGCGCGATTTGCATGCAGATAGCGGCCAATGGATTAATCACTGCGGCGAGCCGCGCGAGCGGCTCCGACGCCACTCGTCTTCGTCAGGCGCGCGCGCCCGGCCCGTCAATCAGCGGAGCGCCGCCGACACCCTCGCGCCTCCTGCCTCTCCCACCCGCGCCCCTCCTTCGCTGGCCACCCCGCCGCCTCAGCCTCACTGGCGAATTCCCTCGGTTCGATTCCCACTTTTTCTCCTATCTGCCCCACCCTCCCGATCCGCGCTCTCTTGCTACAGCCTCGCTTCCACTCCACCTCCGCTGGCGAATTCGCCCCACTTTGCTCCGGCCGTCGTCAAGGCTTTGTTTCTCCGAGCCCCGCTCAATCCTGCTGAACGGCTGCTCGACTCCCGAACGCTCTCAGCTCAATGCCCACTTTTTCTCCTCTCTGACGCATTGTCCTGTTCCCCTCTCTCTTCCCACTCAGTCCACTTCCATTCCTCTTCTGCGGGCGAATCCCATACGCTTTGTTTCAGCCGCCGACCCTGCTTCGCTTCTCCCAGCCCCGCTCAAATCTGCTGAACCGCTCCTCGAGTCCCGAACTCTCTCAGCTCAATTCCCACATTTCTTTTACATGTCTCAGACTCTCTCCGACCCTCGTTGGTTCGTTGGTTAGCGTGCTTGCTTTCCACAGCGAAACACTGGATTCGATTCTCGCCCGGGCCAAAATAATAACTGTGCGCCTTCCGTACGAATGTCCCGGTATCCATTGCTAAGTGACGATGAGAGAGCCCACCTTAAGGTTACGAAGATGAGAATATACTGTGAAGGGATGTCTTCGTGGTAACCACACGAACCCCTTATCCCATGGCCGAGAGGCTAGGTCACCACCGGTCGACTAATGCCCGTAGTAGGCTGTCGAGCCATAGGACAGGAGACTCTCCACGAACCTGCCACGGCAGCCGGCCCCGCTTCACTGCTAACGCTGACCTGTCCTCTCTAATCACTAGAGACTGCAAAAGTATGTAGTATTAAACGTCAAAATACGTACATAAATATTTAATGGAAACAGTAAGAAAATGTAATGAATATGTAAAATCCTATGTAATATGTAATATTAAAATTCTCTAATCAAAAACCATTTACTTAGCAACAAATTACATTTAGAAAAACTGCTCACTTTACATCATACAACTTTCTCGTTAGCAGTAAAAGCTTCATCTATTGTAATCCAAGACTGTAGTTGAG
Source organism: Acheta domesticus (assembly GCA_031308135.1). Taxonomy (NCBI): domain Eukaryota; kingdom Metazoa; phylum Arthropoda; class Insecta; order Orthoptera; family Gryllidae; genus Acheta; species Acheta domesticus. The sequence continues at coordinate 279,827,216 of JAHLJT010008446.1, read as the reverse complement.
CAGCCGGACTAATAGAAGCCAACGCACAAACTGGTGAGAAACTACGACCAGCAAACATACACTGTAGCATCTTCATCGAAGTATTACACGTCGGCGATCGCAATTTTTTCTCGGAAATTAAGGTTACAGATCACAAAACGCGGTATCAATGATATTTTGGACAGCTAGATTCCCAATAATGTAGGGAAAATTCTGATTTAAAAAAATACATCTTTTCACAAAAAATATGCAATTAAATTGAAGAAAATTGTTAAAATAAGAAAATACATTTTAAAAACAGCAAAATATGTAAAATATGTAATATAGTACTAAATATGTAAAAATATGTAACGAAAAATTTCGATATTGTGTTAAGAGGGCTATGACTCGTCAAGACAACAATTTTGAGAACGGTAAGTAGAAAGACAAAATTTATGTAATTACATAAAAATCCGGTCTCTACTAATGACAGCGTGCGAGCCTTCGCTCCCTTGCACACGGCCAGAGGCGTTGGAAGAGGTCTCACCCGGCTGTCAGTCGCCCCTCAGCGGCACGCTGCGGCGCAGGAAGGGTCTCCAGCTCTACTAATCACAGTGCGGTTCACAGCGGGCTGTCCGCCCGCAACCTCTGCTGTTTCGTCCCCACCCTCGCCCGGCCTTCATATCTTCCACTTCACGGTCCCCGTTCCATCCCTCTTCTGCTCCATTTCAGGCATCCATTTGGGGCGAATGCCGGAGCAGCACTCCACCGAAACTAGCCACTTATCGCGTGTGATCTTCCGTTCCTCTTCCTTGTCCTATCCTCTCCTCAAACCTACTTATGCTTACAAGCACTACATTACCACATACGTCGAGAGACAAATCGGAAGCTTAGAGCGGGTCCCGGACGAGGGAGTGCGTGCATAACTAAGGGTAAGCCCCGCAAGTCAACCGGTAGGTCTGCGACTGCTCTCGCGTTCCACCAAACGAGGAACATCGCCACCTCACGCGATATAACATTAGCAGTACGTACGAAACTAATGACCATAGCAGTTGACGCGCCCGGACTCACCAATCAATCAATCAATTCACCTGTCGCCACTGAGCATCCGCCTCCTCAACGCCGACCCATTGGCTCCACCTTCTTTGACACTCAAAACCCTCCGCGAATGAGTCTTTTGAAACCTTTACACTTCAGCCCCAGCTCCACTTTCGACTGCGACTATACTCCGTCCACACAGAATTTTTGAAACACAGAATTATTATTATTATTCCACTACATCACGACTAAAGATGTTATGAGTCGGCTCAAATTAATATCTACTCCAGGTTGCAACCAGCAACCTAAGGAGCAGATCTAGGGACTGTCGGTGCCTCTACAATACTTTGCGCAAAATATGGGCAAAATATAATATTATTATTATTATTATTATTAATATTATTTTTCCACTACATCGCGACTAAAGATGTTATGAGTCGGCTGAATATAAAATCTACTCCGGGTTGCAACCAGCTACCTAAGGAGTAGATCTAGGGACTGTCGGTGCCTCTACAATATTTTGCGCAAAATGTGGGCTGTTCCAAATAAAGCGATTTCTTGCACTTCCCAGTCTTTTGAATTACCTGGGAGTTTAGACAAGTTATTATCATTATTATGATTATTATTTATATTATTATTATTATTATTATTATTATTATTATTATTATTATGACCGTCTGCTTCACTTCCTTCTCCGTCGGCCCGCTTTCCTTCTCCTCCCCGGCCGCATGCCGCTCCTCTCGCACTGGCTCCTCTTCGCCCCGCCCCCGCCCCCGCCACCCGCCCCACCCGCGCCGCGCGGCAATCATGCGTGCGCGCCGCCGCGCAAAAAGAGCAGGCGCGCGAACAGCGCGCGGCCGCCGAGATTATCATAAACGAGGCGTACGATCTCCCGGCAGAGACAGGCCAGGCATCACGGCCTGCCAGCCAGCCAGCCATCACGGCGTACGCACCGCTTCCCCGCCTGCGTTTGTGCTCCCTCGCTGTACTCGCGGAGAGGTTTTGTGTCCCTCGTGGGGGAGCATTTTTTTGCGCGTTTTTTTTTTGAGCTGGCGGAGATCTAAAACGGGTTGTAGTAAATAAATGGTTCCGTTTCAGAGTGTTTCCTTTATTCTGTTAGGGACGAATATCTGTAAATGTCTTGCGAAGGCAAAATATTTCTTCCTGTTTCACGGTGAATTTTTTTCGTTATGTAAGGGAAGCTATGTCTATAAAACGACGCCTGTAATACTCCGATCGACCTCCGTACCTATCGGTTCGGTTTCATTCTTCTGCAATCTTGCATCTTCAAGTGCTTGCGTCTTCCCCTTGCGTATCACCGCAAGTATTAACTTGGCATTTCCTAGCACCCACACGAAGTTCTGATTAGGTTTAGTGATAATTTTTTTTCCTTCTTTTGCACTAACATGTGGAGAATTATACTCTTAACATACTTTTAATTTCTTTTCTATGCAAAAACAGGCATTTCAACTGGAAACTGTTCATGATTGATGATTGATTTATAGTGCCTTCGAGAGCGACTACTACGGGGTTTATTAGTCCCTAACTGTAGTGCATGTCTTTCATCGGGAGATGGCGGTGAACTTCCCCCGATGTATGGTGAGATCCGGCGCCGACCTACGGTGGATTAGCGAGGTTTTCTCCAACCAGATATCTCCTGCCAGCGGGGCACAGCCCAAGCCGGGACACTCTCTGAGCCCCCCGACCGGTCTCCCGGCATGTGTGTTAGTGTAGTGCACGTTAGTGTGTGTGTGTGTGTGTGTCTGTACGGGGTAAGGATAGGACAAGGGAGAGGAAGATTGCGAAGAAGAGATCGTGCGCGGTCCGTGGCCTGCTTGTTAGGGTACTGCTCCGGTATTCGCCTGGTGTGGATCACAGAAACCAAAGAAAACTACCAATCTGAGCAGTCGGCCGCTAGAATTCTCCTCCAGACAGCGACTGCCGCCCCTGGACTCGAATGTAGGGCCTCCCAGTCATGGGCACTGCAGTGACATCAGTTGACTCACTGAGCCACCTCTCCCAGTGAAACTTCATTTTCTGGTCAAGCCTACGACGAGCAAATATGGAGGTTTTTACTTCAAACCTCATAACTCTTCAAAAAAATTGATACTGAGTAAAAGAATCAGTCAGGATTTGTTTATTTCAGAAAAAATGTTTAAAATAAATTTTGTCTGGACATTTCTGGTTATAAAACTAAAAATTTTAGGAACAGATTAACTATTATAGTTCATTCACTAGAGAATTTCATGGGTTGCGTGCAGCAAAAAATAATTATATTACTATCTTTAATAGCTTTTAATGTATGTTTGACGTGCACGAATGTGTTGAAAATTTGCATCGAAGGAAAATACTTCTGAAGTTAATTCACATTGGGCTTGGCAGTTGACACTCGCTTCGAAATTTTTTTTCTCAAAACCTAAGAAACGTACCAAGACACGGTTTGAAGCATTTAAAAGAGAATGAAACAGAACGTACGACCCAATAAAAATTGAAGAGCACGAAATTTCACGATTTTTCATCACTCTCGGGTAGACAGCTACCTTAAGGACGACCCCTTAGCAGCGACCTCGGCAGCGACGTCCAGAGCGCGCTTCGCGGGAGCACTAACCAGCGCGTGGGCAGAGCCGAGAAAACCAGGGAAGGGCACAGGGGGGGGGGAGGAGACGAGCAGTATCGCGCGCGCCACGCCATGAAACTGATTCGTGACGGGGGCGGGCGAGCTACCATCGAGGCACCCAAGCGGGACGCTTCAGCCTCCGCCTCCTTCGCCACCAGCGCCTCCGCTTCCATCTCCAGCACTGCCGCCTGGAGAGGTGGCTCAGTGCATCAACTGACGACACTGTAGTGCCTCTTCCCGGGTCCTAGGTTCGAGTCCCGTCGGCGGCAGGGTTTTCGACGCTAGCTTGTTACATAGGCTGAATTCAGTCGCTGTCTGGAGGAGAATTCTAGCGGCCGCTGCTGTGATCGGTAGTTTTCCGTGGTTTCTCCGAACAAAACCTGCCGGAGCAGTAGCCTAACAAACGGGCCACGGACCGTGCGCCATCTTCCTCTTCCTTGGCCTATCATCATCCCTTACACACACTCTTACACTAACATGCACTGCACTACCACATATGCCGGGATACCGGCCGGGGCTTAGAACTTCGTCCCGGCTGGGGCGGTGCCCCGCTGGTGGGAGATACCTGATTGGGGAAACACCGCTAGTCGCCGGTAGGTCAGCGGCGGATCTCGCCATCTAGCGGAGGAAAATCACTGCCACCTCCCGACGAAACAAACATGCACTACACCTACCGGAATAACGACCTCAGTAGACTTGGACCTCAGTAGACCCGGAAACACTATTAATCAATCAATCAATCAATCAAGCACTGCCTCCGCCTCCATCTCCTGTGCCCGCCTCCGCCACTGCCGTCTCCACCACCATCCTCTCCGCTACCGTCTCCGCCAATTTCACCTTTGCGATCGCCTCCGCATTTACCGCCGCATCTGCTACCGTCGTCTTTGCCTCCGCCACCGCCGTCTTTGCCCCCGCCACCACCTGCTTCGTCGATCGCTCAGCCTCCGCCAACGCCGTGACTCCGAGGCGATCGCTTGGGTGGAATGTTGCAGGAAAAGCTGTTTTGGTTCAAATAAAATGAATATTGCGCGTTAATAAAAAAGTTGCGCCTTGCAGAATTTGCTCGAGATATTTGGACCATCAAATCACTGGAAACGAAGGAAGCGGTTTGCATGCACGATTTCTGAGATGAACATTGTTCAAAGACTCAATATTCGAAGTATGTTGCATATTAGTGTTTAAATACGGGAAGGCCATTAAAAAGACGTTTATTGAATGAAGAATCACTTAAAAAGTTGAAAGAGCCCAAAGTAAACTTCTCAGAAGAAGAAGAAGGAGTGAACCATTTTAAGACACAAACATTTTATTTATAACTACTTTACATTCACGGCATGTTTTTATAATCTTCAAGCTATTTTAGGGTGAAGTGCAATTTTTTTTGTGAAAGTCAATACCATGAACCCCAGCATTTCCACTAAAGCATTTTCCTCCTTCTTTGCTAAATAAAATGTTTTTGTAGCTTTGTTTACGTCTCCATTTTCTTGAACGACATTAGTTTTGCTTTTCTTGAAAATGTCTTGGACATTCGACTTTTTGATTTCGCTAAAGAAGTTTTACATCAATCAAGGTCAAATCTGCTAGAGCAATTTAACGCTGCTTCCTTCAGTGATTTCATGTTGCTTACTGCCCATGTGATTATAACCAGTTGGATGCAGGAACACGGGAGAATTGCATTTCCTCATTGCAACGACTTTGCGAAATGGACTTTGCAGGCGTGTCATTTTGACTTTTGAAAAACCTGAAGTATCATATACTCGCACACACGTTTTCTTCTCTCAATCGTTCCGAATTCCCTGTCGCAAGGCATTTAAGAAATTCTGGAGAAAATAAATTTTAAATCGATAAAATCACAGAATGCCTTATTCATTTGGAATATAAGAACACTTAATACCACTCTGGTATTAGTTATTATAGCACAGTTGTCTCAACAAATATACAGCTCTCTTTTAGATGAAAACTGAGACGATACCTTAAGAAGATACAAAACGAATTTATTGCCTTCACGGCAAGCGATACTTTAATGTTACACGCATATATATCTTGTAGAAGTATCCCTCACGTGAGTACATAGATGGTGATTTGACAACTGGCACATATAGAATATATTACGTGTTAAACTGGGCGTTAACATTACTTGTTGCATGTGTCTAGAAACAACTGTCACAGTGTTTGTAGGATGCTGACTTTATATTATGGAAGCAAAGATGCTCTAAAATTTTCTCTGGTTTCCTATGATGATGTTCCCCTTAGCAATGAAAGGCAATTCTGAATTTTTGCATATATTTATTTCAGCAGTGAGTTAATCAAAGATTAGGTAGGTATCTGTCCTTGACCTATTAAAATGCAAAATTGGAAATTCCTTTTAAACTTCTCTTCGATAAAACAGACTGCTAATCCTTATCAGGGTTTAAAAGGAGCTTTTGCTTCCGTTATTTTCCTTAATGTAATGACGCTACAGTGCACCCCCCAAAAAAATTGCAACGCAACACGCAGATTAAGAAAAAAGCTTGGCAAATTCGGGAATGTGTTTGACACGTTTTCAGTGGCAAATGCCATCTTGCGGTGTTAATACACTCTACAACCAGATATTCCGACATTCTGACACATCTCTTTTCAGAAGCAATTGACAACGGAACACAGTTTACCGTGCAAAATTGCGGTTTGGAAAATGTTGGCACTCACGTATTTTTCGTTGTTTTTTTTTTCGTGATACGTCTTCAAATATCAAAAGGAAATCATAAATTGCTTAAACATGATTCGAAATGACGTTCAATAACCCAGAAAATCAAAAATGTAAATGTTACTAAGGTTGAATGGGGCGTTGAAATAAAACAGTTTATAATATTTAGTTAGCTTATAGTAGTAACTAGTTACATTGGTTGTTTCCTTACCCGACTAAAAATTGAGAATATCACAGATCAATAACTTGGTGAGAGTTCAAAATGCTAAGAAACAGGCCTGTAAACTCAAGTTCCACAAGGAATACAATCAAATGCCTTTATGTGGAAGAGATGAAACTGGAGAAAATTAACTCAAAGAAGTGATAGAGAACGTCTAGTTATTTGTATTTAATTACTAGACGATAAAATTAGCAATCTATAAGAGAATATCTCATACTGAGAGTAAATTCAATAAACAATACGTATAAGAATGATGAAAAGAATCTGAGGATCAAGTCTATTAAACACTAAAGTTCGCAACTAAGTCAATTTTTTTTCTTTCTGACGTTACGTCAAAATAAATTTGGCCACTTCAGAGAACTTAATGTATTCTGTACATAAATTTAGAAGAACTGTAAATTCAGAGGCAATTGGAGGAAAGATGTGTCAACAATAGCCAGCAATGTTAATACAAGTTTACAGTTCTTCCAAATCCATGTCCAGAATATGCAAATTTTCCAAATTGATGTAGAAAAATGTATTTTTTCTAAATTAATACCATAAGTTCTCTAAAGAAATCAAACATCTTTTGATGAAACGTGAGGAAGGAAGAAAGAAAATATACACGTCTGTTAGTTGCGAATGATGAGTTAGACTAATAAAATAACAGGCGTGATCCACTAGTCCTTTTCATCCCTCTTCTACATCGATTTCTGGGTCAATCAGCACCCACATCAACTTACATATAATATTTATTTATTTGCAGTTCTAAAATCTATACAATAGAGAAGGTTTTAAGTCCTCACTATTTTCGCTAAGTAGATATTTAATACAGAATATTTGTAATATTTCTGTCCTACTTCTGTATCGTGTCTATCAAGTCAGATATTTAAAATAACGATATATAAATGGGAATTCGAACAATATTTTAATCGTAGAAAAATCTTTATAATTATTCAGACTCAGAAGTATGGATTTGATTTAATTTTAATTTCTGATGATTTCTTATTTAAGATAGTTTTTTTTAGTGCAAATCATTATTTTATTTGTAGTCCATCAAACGATTAAAATTCTCACAATGCCGCCTTACGTCGTCACAAAAAGTTCTCACTTGTATCGGTAAGAATTCAGATTATCAGAGCCTAGATGTCAACAATAGTTCATGACACATTTTACATAAGTTTATCTCCACTCGGTTTGTAGTTAAGCGTATCCCAACGTACACAGTTGGGCAAGAAAAGCATAAATTTTAATTACCCTTTTAACACATTACTTCTCCTCCGTTGATAATGATCATCCGTCAAATGAAATGCGCAACTGTAGAGTGGGAGTAATTAATTCACAAGTGTATAGAAACATACTCTTATGCACAATGCAACTTTAATGAGACTATTTCTGAATTCAAAATTAGCGTCATAGTCGTCGACTTTGCTAAGAGAAGCAGTGAAAATGCTTGTAGATACCCATTACTAACGTCTGGATCTTTTCATAATCTCTAGAAAAACATGTTCTTGTAAAGTAATTATATTACACGAGTGCATTTTCTATTAATGCACTTGTGCAACACGACTATCGGTCAAGTACATGCTGAAAATTAATTGTCGATTGCAATCTTTGCTTTGAAGGAAATATCTTTCCAGTTTCAAACTTCCTTAAAGGATATTATTTTCGTTTAATGAGTGACTAGCCATTTAAAATTAACAATCATGAAACACAATCATTCCTACTTGAGTTTTAATTTAGGAAACCGTATACCACTATTTCACAACGTCTGGGGTGAAGTATTTTAATTGACACATGTCTAGCGGTTTTATATTAATATGCTTGTTCGAAATAAGTGGGTACTACGGACGTCAGTGAATGTAGTGGAATCAGCACTATATCTTATCTCTTCAAAGAAAATAGTACTGTATTTCCAATTAACTCTGCATTGTGTAGACTACCCGCTGTAGTTCTTGGTTGTCCGTGTACTATTTCCCATAGAGATACTTGCTACATTATTAGGTTGAGCCAACATCGCCTAGAGAGGGGATCTAGGTAGTATTGGTTAAGCACGTAGCTGTTTTCATTTTATCGCAATTACTTCAAAACTGTACAAGTGATCTTTAGATTTAATTGTTTCGGTCATATAAATAAATGAAAAAATATCAATGCATAAGAAAGATATGAAATTTCAGAGCAAAGATGGGGACAGTAGTAGTTATTTTTATCACAATTAACATTACAAGGATTATGCATAAGTTTCTCTAGCATGAGTAAACAAAATAATAAGCATTCATTTTTCACGATTGCCATTTTACAATTTTTGTTTTCGTACTGAGAATTGTGTTTTGGACGAATCGTTACCGTGACTTCAGTGAAAATTTACCAAAGAGTTGAAAATATGAAAGTCAAAGAAGAGTCAAAGAATGAATTATTTTGTACGTAAAAGTTGAAAATATAAGAGAATTTTAAATGGCGTTGGCCTCATAATTTAATGCAAAATGAAATTACGAAATTATTACAATTTCCAAAATGACAGTACATTTTCGACAAAGTTCTTGTCGACTGCATGTTTCCGGAGACGTTTTGAAGTGAATGGACATTTGTACCGGTTTTTCATAGATGTCTTCCTCGGCACTGGAAAAAACATTTCAACAGAAGATACTAAAGTTTAGCGTGATATGTAAATCTGATAACGTTCTTGCATGTACTCGTACATTATAATAAATAATATCTTGGGTCTCTTAGTGCACATTTATCTTACGGCATTTGTTCTAATTTCTACAGCAGTTTGAAATATGCCAGCGGCTATCTTCAAAGTTGCCATCACTATATTGAGACTCTCGGGTGACAACATCATTAGAAAGGAACGTTTTGATATATCCTCATATATAACATGATTACCAACCTTCATTATGACGCCAACGAGATCGCATCATAGTATGATCTTCTTTAGGAGGGCTATTACAAAGCAAATTGCATTTCTTCATGAAGATGAAAGCACTCTACGTTCTCTGCGATAATATATTCGAGACAAACCTTCAAGTATATATGCCGGTGGATAAGGAGATAGAGGATAATGGATATCCAACTTCTTTTCTGCGACAGGAGTAAATAGAAGTTTTTATGGTAACTCAGACTGTGTATGGCATTTTCATAACTGAGTTACTGGAGAGTCAGGCACATTTTATGCTGACGTTTGTAGAGTTCACTTTCTGTAAATGATAACACAGCCAAGTCTGTATTACACAGGCATTCATTTTTTAGTTTAGGAACATTGTTTTTTTTACAGAGAAGTCTAACACAACAAGGAACTTGAATAATAATGTATATCCCATCAATCGCAAGGATCTATATAATCAACCTTTTCCTACAGAACATGTTATAACAAGGAAACAAATTATAGTACAACTACCAAACTTACTAATATTACTGTCCAGTGTATGGGGTGCATGATTTCTATGCGTCACAGCGCAACCGTCCAGTTCCAAATATGGCCACCAGTTGCCATGATCAGACATAGTAATGAATAGTCACATACAACGGACAAGTCGCTATGCACTTGTTGACGAGTCAACATGGGATTCCACAAACGGAGCAGGGCGTTATTGGTGAAACTCATCAAACAACAGTAATGCTGCACTGCAAGAATATCGCCGGTTGAAAGGATTACGGAAGGGTCCTCTTTCTCCACCTGCTTCTTGGAACACGAAGTTCAAATCAACTGGGAAATTGGGTGTCGCTCCGGGAAGAGACTGACAACCGGTGGAACTACAGGTGGTTGATGAAATCGCTGTTGCTCAGGCGGACAACGCTGCGCGCAATTCCCGAGCGTCAAGCAGTGCGCGTGCAGTATCCCGACAGTTGAACATCCCGTAGGCCACTCTATGGAAGGTGCTTCGAACCATTTTCAAATGGTATCCGTATAAGACGCATACCGTACAGTCGCTTGCACCACCGGACACACAACAACGTGTTGACTTCGCTCTCTACTTTATCGCAAGGATTGAAATTGATGAGACCTGACTTTGGACCATCCTATGGACAGACGAGGCACATTTTTCTCTGACGGGTGAGGTGAACACACAGAACTGCCGAGTTTGGGTATCTTCACCGCCAGGCAATGTGCATGAAGTTCCTCTGCATGGTGATTCACCATTGGTGAACGTGTCACTGCATGGCGTTGCTTCACGCGATGTTCATCATTGTCCCTTTCTTTTTGAAAAAGCTGGTGCTTAAGGAGCAAAGACGTGCAGTGTGTCTGGCCAGCGTTACTGCGATGTGCTTCGCCAGCATGTCATACCCGATGCCATACGAACATGTCATATCAGGCATATCAGCACTACTACTGTATGCCTGATCATGGCACCTGGTGGCCATACTTGGAAATGGCCGGTGGCTCTTTGACGCTTAGAAGCCATACACCTCTTACCCTGGGCAGTAATAACCTTATTTGATACTCGTGCTATAATGCGTTTCCTTGTTATAACGTGTTTTGTAGGGAAAGTTTAATTATAAACACCCTGTTTTCCTTTAAATCTTACAAGAGTATTAGAAGAATTGGAAGGTCATGTGACCAGCAACGGTTGTTATTGCCGTTCAGAGTAATATGACTGATGTTACTTCCCTCTTGTCGGTCCCACAATAATTGGGCATTAAAAAAACTACTTCTTCCTCTGAATAACATTGCACAGACACTTTCGATAGTACCCATAGTTATAAGATTTTATTCTTGTAATTCAGTCACTTATAATTCTAGTGATCGATTTATAATCCTAATTCACTTCTGGGATCTTTGAAAATGAGAGATAATAATTTGACAATAACCACTCTCCACCTGAACAAGAAGCCCAAAAACCAAGAGGAATTGGTGGAATGGTGATTTCCGCGGAAAAAGAAACTCTCAATTGAATAAGTAGTACAAATAGAAGTACAAACAAAGAAGGAGTCTAATAATGATAATAATAATAATAATAATAGTAATAATAATAATAATAAGAAGAAGAAGAATATTAACGATTGTAGAGAGGACAATGAGAACAAATAGGAAAAATTTATAAGAAGTGCAAAAACAATTAATAAATTGAACTATAGGCGGAGGAATAGAAGTCAGAAAAAAGGGAAATGGAATAAAATGAAGCAATCCAAAAGAAGGAATGAAGGGAGTTCAAAAGAACCATGCAAGAGAAAATGGAAAATTTTGAAAGAAAAAAAGACATACACTGCCAAAATTATTAGCAAGTCAGCAAGTAATCATCAAGCAAATCAGCTTATATTTACACTATTCGAACAAATTAAATTAAATTTGAGATTATTATTAAACAAAATATTTTTATTAGTGTACAGGAACAAAGAGAGAATTATCTCAACAAAATCTTCACTATCATTTTGATTTTACGAATGGAGTAAATTATATGACGATTAAAAGAAATGATTGTTTGACCTGAGCAATTCACTAGATGAAACCATTCATTCTAATTGGAATTCTGTCCCAAAATCAGGCCTCCCTACTCGACAGCCATCAGACACTTGGCTCAGCACTGCCCGCCGAAGAGGCGCCTGACGTCATCTACTCTTCTCTGCCTGTCCCCGGCGCGGAGGCGATTGATTGATGGTTCCGGGCACGTCAGCTGCTATGGTCATTATTTCCGTTAGTGTAGGGGATGACGTTTATATCTGCTGTTTGCGGCGATTTCCCCACACTGGTAAGATCTGGCGCAAAGCTACGTGTCGGCATGCGGGAGATTCTCTCTCTATAGGTATCTCCCCCGGCGGGGCACCGCCCCAGCCGGGACAAGTTCAACTAATGGGTGAGGATAAGATAAGAAAGAGGAAGGAAAGATCGAGCGCGGTCCGTGGCCCGTTTGTTAGGGTTCTTGCTCTAACAAACGCCTGGTATTTAATCGGAAAACTCACCGATCAGAGCAGCCGGCCGCTAGAATTCCCCTCCAGACAGCACCTCAAGACAGACCCCTCCTCAATTCTAGCTAGTGTTGAAAATACACGACCGACGGAACTCGAGGACCACCCGGCCAGCGTCGCTGCATAGACAACAGGCGAGGCGAAGCGAGGAGTGGTGAGGAGAGGAGAAGAGTGGTAAGGACAGGAGAAGTGAGGCGAGGTGAGGTTAGGCGAGGTGAGGCGAGGAGGGACGAGGAGGGGCGTGGAGGGGCGTGGAGGGGCGTGGAGGGGCAAGGAGGGGCGTGGAGGGGAGAGGAGGGGCGAGGAGGGGCGAGGAGGGGCGTGGAGGGGCGTGTAGAGGCGTGGAGGGGCGTGGAGGGGCGTGGAAGGGCGAGAAGGGACAAGGAGAGACGGGAAGGGGCGAGGAAGGGCGAGGAGAGGCGAGGAAGAGCGAGGAGGGGCGAGGAGGGGCGAGGATGGGCGAGGATGGGCGAGGATGGGCGAGGATGGGCGAGGAGGGGCGAGAAGGGGAGAGGTGGGGCGAGGAGGGGCGAGGAGGGCAGAGGAGGGTTGGGGAGGGGCGAGGAGAGGCTAGGAGAGGCGGCGAGAGGCGGCGAGAGGCGGGGACAGGCGGGGAAGGGCGGGAGGGGAGAGGAGAGGTGAGGCGAGGGCGGCTCGCCAGACAGCGTGGGGCCGCGGCCGATGTCCCCGCCCTGCGGAGCGGAAAGATGGCAGCGAACGTGCAGGCGATAAACTGCGCAGATTTAGTTTATGGGGGGAGCACGGCGGGGGAAGAGGCGGGGGAGGGACGAAGGAGCGTGGCAAGGGGGACGGGGGATGGCGGGGAGAGTGGCGGGAGAGAGCGGAAGAGAAGTGTGACGGGGAGAGATGTAGTGGGGGTGGGGGCGGTACGTGGAGAACCTGAGACGGAGGTGGGAGATGCACCGTGTGTGTAGTATGAGGTGAGATTACTCACCACGTTTGACTTGCAGGCAGCTAGATTCACAGACGAGTGTCTGAGAAAAAAGCCACACATTTCGACCTGCAACTCGCCATTATTTCGAATTTGTTCAATCTACAAAACTGTAGACAAATTGATTCTTAATTTTAAAAGAATTTAAGAGGAGAAACAATCCTATGGCAATATTCCTTGGGAAGTTTACATATAGGTACTCGTATTGAACAGAAAACCGACAATTTATGTTCACCAAACGTATAAATTTAGTTAATAATCTTAATATTTTCAATATTTTTGTATCTTGCCTGTGGAAAGTACATGTATTGCAAGGTTGATATCGAAATTCTCAATTTGTTAGCTTCTTGAATCCTCGCCAGCAGAAACTCCAATATCAAAAATTGTTAATAACCTGACATTACACAATCAGATTTGTCAATTTCAGACTTATTAAGCATTTATTTAATAGAACTGAATATAATTTTCATTTACAAAAACTAAAATAGTCTTTATGCATTGTAAAATATTGCAACATTAATAAATGTGTTTATCTGCTTGATTTTGTTAAGTTTAACCATTTACACCTATACTAATCGTCATTACTCTGTAAAAAATATTTGTAATGGGTTGTTAGGAAGTTTCGAATTTAATATTCAAGTTTCTTTTGGCGCGAAAAAACAAATGCTGACATTGTCTAATGTTTTGCAGTACGGGAAATGTTTTCTACACACACACATACATGCACACGTGAAGTTTGAACGGTTTCTTACATAAAACACACATTTTTCACGTGGATCCAGAATGACTCCTAGGACGTGTCCCGAAGGACCTGTCCGTGTTTGTAGAGCTTACTACACACAGGAAGGCAGCACGTTTTCCCGGCTTGCATCAGAGCAGTTACACTCAACGACAAGCAATAAATTGCTCGTAGCTTCCCGAGATAGGTGTGCTGTCACGGGGTGTCGAGCGGAGTCGATCGTCGTCGGTGCCTCTCCTTGCTCTCTTGCCTCGGATCAGAAACGATGGATTCTCCGACAGCCACAGAGGGTATTGTTTGCAACATATGCTACAACTTGGGGAACCCCGCTTCTGGAAAGGCGGCTCTTCACTTTCGGTATTTGGCGAAAAGCTAGGGACTTGTTGGCTCCATCCCGAGGTACACCGCGAATGATTGCTTTCTTTGGTGCGAACGACAAGCAGCCAATGTTCGGTGCTCGGCAAAGAGCAAGCAACCCATCCACACTTCTAGAGATTCGGCGACCGCTCGCTCGCATCTCGCCGAATTCCGGTGTACAGCCGCCTAAACACATTTCTGATGAAAGAAGTGTGAAGTGTGAAGAGGAGGGATCATAGCTGTCCTCGATGACGGTTATCTTGTATCGCAGGGGTACTTGTCCTTAGGTCGGATATGACACTTGTCCTTGGGTGGATTCCCCGAATCATTAGGTGTAAGATGGGACCGATACATAGGTTGGGCGGAAGGCAAAGATAAAAGATGGGAGATCGAGATACAGACAGAAGCTAGTTTCAATTACGGAAGTCCAAATAGGCAAGCGATAACAATGCTGATATTCGACAGTGAGAAGTGGAAATTAGAGGAAGAGGTACTTACAAAAGTACTTACTTACAAACTGAAACAAGAGATGGAATAGAAATGGAATGAATGCGAATGTGATGCCAGGGAGTTCGGAGCTGAGGGAAGGGAAATAAGACGAGGAAATAGGAAATGAGAAAGACTCTGGGTAAGTAAAGAATCGCAGAAGAGAAATTAAGATATCTGGAAAAGAAAAAAGAAACAGCAGAGATAATAAGAACGGCGGTTTAGAGTGAAGGTTGAAGCATACCACAGAGAAATGGATAAAATAAGGCTCTAGGATGTAGAAACGACTTCAGTGTATCGGTGTTAGGGTGGAATCAATGGCGAGGGCGGCGGCGAGGGCGGAGGCGAGGAAGAAAGTGAGCGCGGAGGCGAGGGTGTGTTGGAGGGCGGAGGCGATGGAGTGCGGAACGGAAAAGGCTGTGGCCGTGAGGTGGTGGAGGCAGGTACGGAGCGAAGAGAGAGCGGAGAGGCAAAAGGCGATGACTTGGAGGTGGAGGCAAAGGTGAAGACGAAGATGGAAGCGGAGACGAGGCGAGAGCAGACGCGGCCGCACCCAAATCGGGGCTGCATGGGCAGCCACACGTGGGAGCGCGGGCTCCATGGCTCGCGAGATGCGGCCCCGCGATACCCGACGCGGCGGCGGCAGCAGCAACAGCAGCAGCAGCAAGTCTCGCGCACGCCGGCACGCAACGGCCTCCCGTCCACCGCGGCCCCCGCTCACGCCTCCAGCCGCCTCGATTCACAAAGCATTGCTGCCGCAGCCGCTACCACCACCACCACCACCACATCCACCCCCCACCCCCACCAACAGTGTTACCAGCACCACCACTACCGCCAACATTACCACCCGACCCGCCGCCGCCGCCACACCACCAATCGTAACTCGATCACCACTACCACCACTACTACCGCCTCTACCACCATCAGCTAATCACCACCACCACGACCACTACGACCACTAACAACAACACCGCCGCCGCTGCCGCTACAACTAGCACTGCTACCCTCCTCACCACCACCACCAACACCCATCACTGCCACTGCCACCATCACCACTTCCGCCGCAGCCCTGTGCCCCCGAACGTGGCGGCCGAGGTGGCTTGCAGGGTGAGCTGCTGCACGCCTTATCGGGCCCGCCGCTTCTCCGGCAAAAAGCGCAGGTGGCGGAGATCGCCGATCATTTCGGAGGCCTCAGTATCGAAGGCACGCAGCCACGCATCTCCACGTAACACTGCCACGAAAGAATAATTGAGCGCATGCCGGGCGCTGCCACAAATGGAAAATGTGGATAGCGGGAGTGGCGCGGCAGGGATAGAGTGGAGGATGGAACTCAAATATGGTGAAGAGGGGTATCGACGGTAGAAAGGAGCAGAGGATATGCTGCGAAATCCTTATATTTGTTATAAATAAATCTACGTAGTCGTCCATCATGTGATCGTAACTGATGGTTTTTTTAGTTTTGTAAGGTAGGTGTTTTAGGTTTGTAAGTTAGTAGGTTCGAATTCCACCTCGGACGTAAACATTGAGACTGGCGTATAATAACTGTGTTACATCACCCATTTACCCACTATTCCTAAATACGAACATCTACCATAGACTGGGAGAAATATGCCAGTATCTTAGCGCCGTGTACAGGGTTTCAGAGCTTTAGAATCTTGTCTCATTAGAGGTCGTGTTTCAAAGATAACACAAATCAGTGATATTTTTGTTGAGGGAGATGGCACTCTCCATAAATTTGTTAAACTTTTTTTTTTACTTTCTTGTTTATGTAATATAAAGTTATGTAACAATGTAAAAAATATGAGTTCACATTTCGATTAGAAACAGTCTTGGGAGTTTTTCACACCGAAAAAGTTTTTTCCAAACAAAAGTATTTTCTTTAAAATAGATGTTCTTGGATGGACCTTGCCGACCTACAAGACCTACGATTTAGAAACGAATGTTAAATTTGGGATACGTTACGTTAAGTGCTCAGGATATCTTCAAACTTTCTAAAAAATAGCTTCAAATTTAATTTATTTCCTTTTCGCAAAATAAAAGCAACGTGGACTTAATTATAGTCCTTAGGTCTGAATTTTAGTTAAACGAAATTTCGAAAACTAGCAAATGTTTAACTTTATTCCAAACTGCCTTTCATCTTTATCATTAAAGGTACAAATGTCTTTCTTAATGAAGTAAAAAAAATCATTACTGATCCATTGCAGTTTTTTCCAAATATTAGTTTCCGCGCAATTGTTAGGAAAACCATGACTATTTTTCACTGACTTGTAAACAATTTTTTTGTCAAAGCCTACTCCATTTTCCTTCAAAACGGAGTTTTAACTTGAAGATATAGCACGATTCTGGATTCTACGGCATAAGAGCTATTATCATCAACATTTTCGATATTCAAAAATTAAAGGTCAGCAGTTTTTTTCAAATCTCTCGCGCTTTATTTGGTGCGAGTTTTCAAGAGATGACTAACCTTTTAGGAAGAAACAACTTTCAATAATATTGTATTACGTAACTGTTGCCAATAATACGAAAAATAAAGTGCCGTTATCGTCCAACTCGTTGGAATGAGATCTTCTTCTTGAAATGGCCCTTTGTAAACTCATGGGATCAATATGTGGAATTGTTTTTAATTAGTATCTGATTATTTCACTATCCAATACGTTCAAATGAATTCAGGAAAAGTCAACAACGTTGGGCCTTCGGGGAAGACACGATATCCAAGTTCCTCTCTGGATTTGCCATTGACCAAATCGATATCAATATTAAAAGAGGCAATCTAGGCAATCTAGCAACAAACTAGGCAATCAAGTAAGGAAGTCGACCAGTCTAGGACTAGTACTTTACCGCGATGTCATCGTCGGTGATGCCAACTTGCGAAGATGGCCACCAGCTTCCCCAACAGCCTTGCTCCGCGCCATGCCTTGCCTTACTTTGCGTTCTCTCGTCTCGCCTCGCCTCGGGTGGGGGGGAATCGTGTCAGAATTTCGATAATGCGAGCCAATTTCCAGATCGAGACCGCCATAAAATATCGTGTTTTTGTCGGCGCGGATGGGCTGTGCAGGCTGTCGTGCAGACAGTGGCGAGTCGAAGAGGGACGCGATGAGGCGGGACGTGATGAGGTGAGACGGGATGAGACGAAGGATCGCGGCGGGCTGAAGCGAAAGCAGGGGAGACGAGGAGTGATCCGGCGCAGGTGGAAGCGGTGGAGCGGGTCAGCGCAGAGAAGGCGGGGATGCGGAACAAGAGGGCAGGAAGATACAGAGAAGAGATGAACTTTGCGGACTTGGAGGAGAGGAAGCGAGTGGGGCGACGCAGAACGTAAGGTAGGAAGCAGAATGCGACAGAGTGAAGGATTATGAACAGGTGAAATTAGGATGGTCTACGATGGGAGAGATGTCAAGCAAGGGAAAACGAGGGAGGAGTCAAGAGGGATGAGGGGGAGAGGACCCACGCAGAACGTGTGTTGGGAAGTGCGAAGTGGGAGTTTGTGGCGGGACGTATGAATGAAATGACCTACCCCACGCCGCAAGGACTTGGAGGGCATCACTGGAAGGACCTGGGACTATGGAGCGTGTCTGAGATGGATCTGGGATGGGTCTGGATGGGATGGGTCTGGATGGATGAATTTCTGACATGGATATCAAGTGGGTGTGAGGCAGGTCTGAAAAAGATATGGGTTAGGTGGAACGAGGCTAGACGGGACGGACGAGACATGGGACACGACTGAACGGGTGCGACGGGAGGAGGCAAGGCAGATAAGGACGAGGTAAACGTGAGGGGGGGACAAAACAGGATGGGTCGAAACGAGGTGGCAAACGGCAGCACAGGGACGTAACGGGTCGTATAGAAATAGAATGGAACGGGATAAGATGTGACGGGGCAGCGAATGACAACGGAACAAGGTGGGACGGGAGGGAATGGGACAGGACAGATCGGGATGGAGAGGGTTCGACATACGAGGCAGGAACACTGCGTGACGAAGTAAAAAACCAGGGAAAAAGGGGAATGTCCGGGGAATGGGGAATCTGCAAGGGGGGTCGCGGCTCCCCTGGGGCACGAGAAAAGTCGTGCGCGTTCACGTCCGTGGGGACAGGGTCCGCGTCCACGCGCAGTGACACAGGCCGCCGCCGACCTGCATATGCATGGGCGCGCGCGATAAGGAGACCCGTTGCTTTCAATTAATTAAGCGGCAGATGGCATCGCGGCGGGGGCGGTGACGAATAGCTTCCTTCCGGCGGGCCGGCCGGAGGTGGGCGGGCGGCGCGGGAGGCGGGAGATCGGCCTGAAAGCGCTCAAGTGAAGGAGCTAGCAGGCGCCATCATCGCGGCACTGGGGTAGGTCAGCAATATTTAGTTTACAAACGGAGTAGGAGCTGTTATACACGGACAATACGTAATTTTTGTAAGTGGATTTTGAGAACCTAGTATCAGGAAAGGAAGCGAAAAGGACTAGCTACGAAACATATTTGGCGAGCAGGACGCCAGAAAAGAGAAGGAAGGCGCAACAAAAAACAAGACTCAAAGAGAGGCGTGTCAAAACTCTTGACAAAATAGTACTCGGCGCGTGGAAACAGAATACACAAATTACATATGGCGTGAAACAAAACGTGTGGGATGAAAAAGGCTAATTGAAAATGGAGAAATGGTGAGTATTTGGGAATGGAGACCAACAGTCTGCCGATAGGGACCAATGAAAGTGAGAAGGCTGATGTTCGTTTATCCGTGTACATATGCAGTAACTTTGTCGGGATGACAATGAGACAAATTGCGGAAAAAGAACCGAAAACAGGAGATGAATGGAAACAAAAGCGCATTTATTACGTTACACATTTCACAAATGAGACGAAGAGTGACGCGATGAGTTCGGCCATAACGCAACTAATCATCGTGAATCCTAATCCTTAAAATAGAGTAACAAATGAAGGGATGTCCGTCGAAATGAAGTAAAGGAGATGTGGGTATAAGGCAGTAGCCTAGACAGAGTTGGAATGATATAGTGCAATACTGATGGTGTCACCCGTCTCTTCAAATTACTATAAAAACTAATATTATAGAATTGTCTATGAACTGTTATTAAAAATCAAAGGTATTTTACACGTTATATTACTAACATTTGAAATATTACAAACACTTAGTATCGTGCAAGAATTTAAGTATAATTAACTTAACTAATAAATTTCATGTTTAAAAAATTTGATTTAATTGATAACTAATTATCAATGATATGCTTCTCAAAATGCAGGTTTTTCAAAAGTTTAGAGCGGCAAACCTATCTCAAACGTACCAATATCAATGCCTAACGAAGCTTAAGAAAAATAAAATTTATGAACAATGTTATTCTTTTGAGGAAGTTGAATCTTTTGCTACGAATTTCAAACAATTGGCGTAAGCCTTAATTGCATCAATCTCTAAAACTATCGTTTAAATTAGGTCATCTTACTTTGAAATAAATGATTCAGAATATATAGTTTTCAAATAATGTCGCCGAAATGAAATAGACTCGGCCAGTCGCATCTCAAAATTACATCGTTAACACGGAGTTGATATGTAGAGTGCAATGTGAGGCAAGACATGTATAACTGTGTGAGACAGACCAAAGAAACTTGCATGGACCGCGGCATGTGTAGGGAACTGGGACTGGGCAGAAAAGAGCAAGACAGGAGATGGAAACACCATTGGACAAAAAAAAACTTGCAGAGGAAGATAAAACAAACTAGTAGTGCTACAACAGCATATACATTCTTGCATTATCAGTGACGGTCTCACAACGTTGTAAATAGGAGGCGGATTATGATGACTTAATACATCGCCAAAAATGATCAATAAATACTCTTAAAATGTTTTTAAAATGCCCTAAAAGCAAAGAAAAATGACGTAAAAATGTTATCAAAACCAGTTCTGATGAACAACTCAAGTTGGATACGTTACAGATGTAATCGAGGCTGCTTCTATTCGTTCATGTGAACTCAGCTTTCAAACTTTTGATTAGGACTGTCCTTTACAAGAAAAGCACGTGCTATTAAAATGGTGATCATCAATTAAAAATGATGAAATCATCGAAAAATGCATTAAAAATGACGGAAAAAGGTAAAAAATGACTTAGTAGTCGAACTCGACGACAAATGCATAATAAGGAAATATAAACAAGTGTCATTATGTTATAATATTAGTTTCTCTACTAAACGGCATTGTTCTAAAGTGAAAAGAAAGAAAATAATGTTTCATTAAAATCCGACCGCTAATTGTAATACTATGTGAACCTGCAAAGGGGTTTCAAGACAGGATTTTTTTTTCACGTTGAGTTTCGAACTCAGTTCTTAGGTGTAGCACGCCATTCGTGTTACCTTTTAGAAAGGTCATAATTCTCCAGTCTCAAAATTCCTCAGCTCAACATTGTCGATGTTTTAGAAACGAAAGTTGAACAAAACAGAGCGTCACATATACACATACTGTAATTATACTATTTTACTGTGTGTGTTTATTATTATTATTATTATTATTATTATTATTATTATTATTATTATTATTTTGCTACAATATTTCAGCATGCATTTCATGCTTTCATATTACGTTTTATTCTCTGCCGTTTGCCATGTGTTAGGATACACAGAAAACTACCGATCACAGCAGCTAGCCGCTAGAATTCTTCTCCAGACAGCGACTGCATTCGACCTAGCTGACAAGCTAGTGTCAAAAAAATCCTGCCGCTGTCAGGACTCGAACCTAGGACCTCTCGGTCAAAGGGACTGTAGTGACATCAGTTGATGCACTGAGCCATCTCTCCCGGCGCATACTTCCGCCAAGTCCATATTTCAGAGAAGAGAAAACCTCCGTGGCGTACGAGTTGCCGCATGTCACCTAATATTTACTTGCATTATGCTACATTGAAGTCATTATTAAAAAGTATATCTCCAAAAGTGCGGTAATAGCCTAAGGATATTGTTCGTGTTTTGCTCAAACCGAGTGTTAAAAGTCATAAATTATGAACTGTACTGTACAATTCTCTGGCGAGAGATATATCGTGACCACAGTGTCCGTGTACAATCTAACATTCGCCTCGCAAAGGGTTGCGTACGCAAACTAGTTCTACTGTGCTGATCAGTGGTGTATTCCTGTTTCGCGTATCTGTGCTCACTATCCCCTAGGTCTACAGGTTGCAGTTATGTAATTTTAAATTTTTGGAACTATTCCAAATACTGACAGTTCACCAAATATAAAATTAGCATAATTTTTATCAGCGTACTTTGCTCCATTGGAGAAAAAATATTGGACCGGTATCGAAAAAATCAAATTTTTAAAATTGTCCATATCTTACTCAAAATTGTGCAAATTTTATCCGAAAAGAACTAATACTTAGGAAAATTGTTCATGACCTTATTTAATGATCTATCCTTGAAGAACAAATATTTAAAAATGTTCAAGGAAAATTCGCCATTTTAAGTATATTTTCCCATATCCGAAAAAACTAGTTATTTTTGAGAAAATTTTGAAAACCTTCATGCTTCCTCATAATTGGCAGTTGTTCTCGCGAGCGATTTTTCAGGTGTCTGGTTGATCGCGTGGACTGTTGTCACAAAAGCACTTGTTACATTGACGTTCTTTGCTTAGACGGTTCGTTTAGGCGGTTGTTCGCGTGAGCTTTTGTCCGCGTGAGTGGTTGTTGGCATGACCGGTTGTTCGCATGAGCGACTGATCGTGTGAGCGGTAGTTTACGTGAGCGGTTGTTTGCGTGAGCTATGTTTCGCGTGAGCGGTTGTTCGCCTGAGAGGTTCTTCCCCTGGACAAATGTTTGCAAGATGTTTGTTCGGGGAGGGGGAATGTTAGCGTTGACAGTTGTTCACGGACACGGTTCTTGGCGGAGACGGTTGTTCGCGCAGGCGCTTGTTTGCAAAGACATTTGCTCGCGGAGGTGGTTGCTTGCGAACACGGTTGTTCGCAGAGACGCTTGTTAGCGTTGACGGGTTTTGGCGTTGACGTTTGTTCGCAGAGACGGTTGAGGAGACGAGTGTTCTCGGCGACGATTGTCCGCGGCGACGGTTTGTTCGCGGCGACGGTTGTTCGCGGCGACGGTTGTTCGCGGCGACGGTTGTTCGCGGCGACGGTTGTTCGCGGCGACGGTTGTTCGCGGCGACGGTTGTTCGCGGCGACGGTTGTTCGCGGCGACGGTTGTTCGCGGCGACGGTTGTTCGCGGCGACGGTTGTTCGCGGCGACGGTTGTTCGCGGCGACGGTTGTTCGCGGCGACGGTTGTTCGCGGCGACGGTTGTTCGCGGAGACGGTTGTTCGCGGAGACGGTTGTTCGCGGAGACGGTTGTTCGCGGAGACGGTTGTTCGCGGAGACGGTTGTTCGCGGAGACGGTTGTTCGCGGAGACGGTTGTTCGCGCAGACGGTTGTTTCGCGCAGGACGGTTGTTCGCGCAGGACGGTTGTTCGCGGAGACGGATGTTCGCGGAGATGGTTGTTCGCGTAAACGGTTGTTCGCGGAGGCCGTTGTTCGCGGAAACCGATGTGCGCGGAGGACCGGTGTTCACATAGATTGTTGTTTGCGTGAGAAGTAGTTCGCGAAATCGGTTGTTTGCGTTGTGGTAGTTGGAGAGAGCGGTTGCTCGGCGCGGGAGGTTGTTCGCGTGGGCGGGAGATAAATTATTTGAATAGTTTGTAGTGCAGTTATTCGGGTATGCGGGTAGTCTGGCGCGCGGAGTTGGGTGTGGTGGGAAGGGGAGGAGGCGGAGCGGGATGTGGCGGGGTGTGGCGGGGTGTGGCGGGGTGTGGCGGGGTGTGGCGGGGCGTGGGGGGGCGGTCTGGGGCGGGGCAGGTCTAGGTGTTGCAGGGCAGGAAAGAACGCGGCGCGGTGCTAAGGTGGCTGCGGCTGCAGAGCTGGCCTTTCCAGTTCCACTCCCGCGCCTGCTACCGCCGCCGCCACCACCGCCGCTGCCACCGTCGAGCGGCTGCGTCTGTGCCGACCGCTGCTGCCGCCGCGGGTGCTCATTGCCTTGACGTATGAACCGCGGAGGGCGGCCGCCAACACTTATGCAAATGCGCTGCGTAGGTGCCAAACACCAGACAGTCATATGTTGTTTAGGGCGTTGCGCAACACTTAGGAATAACGCAAAACCAGCAGAATGTTGGTGGAAATCGACAGGATATTAGCCTCCCAAGCCTACGCATAGACGTCCTGTAATCATAAAAATAATTTAGCGAGTGCACAGCGTCCTTGAAGTCGAGGCTTTTGTCAGGGAGTGGGCGTTTTATGAAATGTTTCTCTCTCTCCACCCCTCTCTCTCTCTCTCTCTCTCTCTGGGCACTGTAGTCGTAGAAAGCTCTTCGGGGTATCCGCTGAAGCCACGTGATTGGCCCTTCACGCATTCCCTTTCGCGTCCTCATTCCCGAATTTTAGTTTAATTTTTTGAGTAAACTTAACGATAACAACTTAACGCTCTTTAACATATGACTTATATTATAATTACGTTTTTTTCAAATTTAGAAAAATATTTCTGACATATAAGAGGGAAGGAAGGAAACCAGCTTTCTTGTCGTAAAATATTAAATTTTCATGCTTGAAGTGAAGATTCCAACCCTGTGTGTCAATATTTTAACAGATTACTATGGAATTATCAAACACGTATTCTGGGCAATAAGTTCAGGAATTATGGACGGCTGTTCTGAAAATGACTTTATAAGCTTTCTTCCTTTCTGTTTCTACAGCCCTCTTGTACCCATGAAGGCCTCGAACTCTTGTCGGAGGTTACCTATATCAGTGGGGTGGACCACACTAAGATAGATCATCAACCCTCGCTCGGCTCTCAGGATGGGAATGAGTACGCGGCAGGGAAAGAGAAATCGCAGACGGGCTGAGGTCCGTTTTCTACGTTGTTGGCCCAGCATTCGCCTGGAAGCGATTAGGAAAAACATGGGAAAACACTGACCAGAGTAGTCGGCCTTCAACGTCGATCTCGGAAGATGCCAAAAACTTGCCGATGATAAAAACATTGGGGAAATCTCTGGCTCCCGGCTAGAGATCGAACCCGCAACCTCCTTATTTATGGTTTGCTGGAGTCCTGAGGCGTTGCCCTAACAGTAGCATTAGTAAGAAGAGAGGTTTCAGGGGCCCACCGATGATTGTTTTTGTGGGTTCCAATTTTTTATGAAGCTAAATCATTGATATTGTTCTTGATGCGTTTCCTGATCGAAATGATTATATAACAAGCACTTTATTACAAGTGCTCGTTATATCAATTTACTAATTATCAAATCGGCAAAAACATCAATAAAATCAAAATCTAAGCAGAGGACTCTGCCTAACCCAATGCGCAGAAGCATTTATACCACGGTACTGGTAGGGTTTACGCAAACCGCTACCAACGTTGGTTGACATATAAGGGCCAAGTTAAACTTTGGATGACTCATATAACAAAATCACATCATCGAGTTCATTAGTTAATCAGATTCATGTGTGCCGTACAATCGAAACTCAATTATGTTAAATGTTATCCTTAAGTTCTTAAAAACAAAGGAAGTGCATCATCTGTCAACAGGAAATACTCTGTACCAGAGCACTCTTGCATAAAAGGTGGATAATATATTAGAAGACCGAAATTACAACTCGGCAATGCACATAGTGTAGACTGAATTGATTTCTTGTTTACAACAGTCACAATTCAGTGTTAATTTGCTGCTCACTATATAACGTTATTTAATTCGATATAAAATACGTGTTTCACTGAATTCTATTGTACCCTATTGCGGCTTTGTTCGTAACGGTTAGCGCATTGGATTTATTTATTTTATTTATTTTAGCCTTTAGGATCCCATTAAGGGTAAAGGTCTCCTTTACAGAGAATGTGTGGTTGGCATACATTATTATTTGTATAAGACAAATTACAAGAACATAATTGTGTTTAGGATTATTACACCCAAATTCGCTGTTCAAATCCGATGGAAACCGTGGATTTTCAAGGACGAAAAAGACATACGGAGACATTTTTTTACCATTTGTTTCGTCTTCACGCAACGCGTCTCTAAAGCCCTTGGTCAGGCGTTGAGCGCGGAGTAATTCTCCATTACTTATCGTTACCAGCGCTCTCTGTATTCCACATGGCGCTATATTATATATATTTGTGTCGCGTCTCGTCTGTCAGTTGTCAAGAGGACCGCCATATAGCATCTCCCCGTACGCGCCTCACACCGCGCGCCCCTGCGTCACTACCCAGCGGCCAGAATTGGGAAGGAATGAGGAAGGGGGTAAGGTTTAGGACACTTCACAAAGGTTGGACTAGCCCTTGTGAAGCAGCCGAACTCGTTTTGTCGGAACAAATTTCACATGAGAATCGACGGGAATCGAACCTCATTGGTGAAAGGCGAGTCACTTTGCTCTGAGCCATAAGACAGCCCTCAAAAGCCACGAGACAGCTTTGAAAGATCTTCCAGTCTAAAAGAAATTTCTGAACTAAATCATAGTCGTCTGTTTCTCCCTTCGAGTGATACCTTCTTTCGTTGCTAGATGGTGAAAGGAGGGTAGCGAAATTTGGGAGGACAAGAGGAGGAGCAGGTCTAATTACCTGAGCCTCGCCACAAAAATTAAGGCTAAATTTAATTGAACTGAATTGTTGATGAATGATGAATTTAATCTAATGTACAAAACTCTCTCCAAAACCTTTTTTAAAATTGTGATTAAAACGTTCTATGTGAAATATGAAAAAAAAGTTCTAAAAAGTGCAGTGCAATGAAGAAAATTCTGTTTCACACACGAAATCAAAAAACAAGAAATCATGTTTTGAGCACGGCTTATTATTTGTTAAAATTAGCTATGCTAATATAGAACATACTTTCTTGCTTTATTTCCAACTTTTGCAGCTCTCGAAAATTCAGAGTAGAATGAAAAAAAGACCTACACCATTTTTAAGCGTTCTTTGCACTAAAAGATTAAAAAAACAATTTGGAGGAATTTTGAGAAATTAATAGTTATAAAATTGCATTTAATTCTCGCAATCTTACGAGAAATGCACACAAATTTTCACATTAAAAAATTCGCATCCTCAAAATTGTAGTAGTAGAAAGACGCCGAAAAGAGTTTGAACTTTAGCAATTGCCAAAAATTCAGATAGTTCAACAAAACTCAGATCCATGCCATTTTATGTTTGATATGCTACCCAATGAAAAAGTATAATCAAAGAATTTG
This sequence comes from Acheta domesticus, assembly GCA_031308135.1. Lineage (NCBI taxonomy): Eukaryota > Metazoa > Arthropoda > Insecta > Orthoptera > Gryllidae > Acheta > Acheta domesticus. Next base: position 279,800,116 of record JAHLJT010008446.1, on the reverse strand, counting down.
GAATCTTTTTGAGTAAATTCAGAAAATGCTGTTGAGGCTTCATGTAAAGTAGAGGAGACCGGGACTAGTTGTGACAATTGTAATTTATTTAATTTTTGAAGGTGTATGGACCATCATTCAAAACTGATAATATATGGAAAAAATCGAATGTTTTTTGTATAAATTTCCATATAGTTGTATTTAAAACATATAATACTTTTAATGATGTATAAACAATTTAATGCAGCCGTGCACTTGGTCACAACTCTCTCTCTAGTTGTGACTGCACTGTGGCATGTTGTGACACACGTAAAAGAAACTAGAATATTTTATAAAACATTTCCACAATGCTGCTTCATTTATAATGCGTTATTTTAATAGTAGTACAACTCCACTATTTTGAGAAATTGAGTTAACTCCATTTTCAGGTCCGCGCAAGTGTTATACATTTATTCTGAAAGTTATCGAACTCCTGGTTCTTTCTGTGGACGACATAGCGCAACACAATAAAAGTGAATCACAGAAGATTGCAATCTATTTATTTTGATAGTGGTACAACTCCAGAGGTTCGGCTACATGGTTTTCTACAAGTCACGTGATGAATGATTTTCGAGATATTTATAGTGTTTGCTGCGATGTGATGATAAAGATCTTGATCCAGATTTGGTAATAACAACAACAAAAAATAATGTAGTTATATCGCATATTTTGTATTTAAACGGAAATTAAACTTAATGGTCTACGGGTTAAAGTATCTTCAAAAAGTTTGCAACAAGAAGAAAGAAAATTGAACAACATTGTGTCTGTAACTGTAAAATTAGATGGATTAGATTTGGATATGCTTCATTTGTTTCCATTCATTTCAAGCATTAATCACGCTATTTTATTGATCTGCATGTAGGAAACCGAAGATTTTCAAGAAGATGAAGAAAACTGAATGTGTCTCAAGAGTAACATTTAATTAATATTTAATCTGTTTTTAATAATGGATATTGTCTTCATTTTCAACTTTTCTTAGAAAACGTCTACCAATTTTGCCCACCAACCTCATTTGTACGGTGGTACAACTATCAAACAGATTGGGGGAAGTATGCATTATTTCGTCAAAAAACAGTGACACTGTAGTAGTGTAGTGTAATGTAGTGTAATGTAGTGTAGTGTAGTGTAGTGGTGTAGTGTAGCAGTGACACTGTAGTAAAGTAGTGACACTGTCACAACGTGCCCTTCTGACTCTGCCGCAACTGGCACCGAGAGACACTAATAAGGATTTCGGTTTTATTTCGGGTTGTTTTGCCATTCATATAAACAAAAATCAAATTATAGGTTAAAATGTAAATTTTTCAATGATACTGAGGATACCTCAGATTTATTGTTGCTAAGGTTGACTGGAAAAATACGATAGATTTTTCCTTCACTACGTGTACAACACAAAACTTGAGCATATCAAGCAACGATTCCCGCAGCTACTCAAAGAACTCTCTGACACAAAGGTTTGAAACCTACTTTCACGAGCTGAGATCTATTGGATCGGTCAGTAAACACGATGTCACAACTTGCCCCTGCCACAACTAGCCCCAGTCTCCCTACCTCTAAAAATCAAAATATCCATTTAAACTCGCAGGACGTTGAGTTCGTACAGATCGATGTGTATATATTGTGTGTGTATTTTTATACAAGATGTAAATTGAAAAAGAAAGAAGTTATATTTACTAGTTTGCTCTAGGAATGAAGGTGCTGTTTACGAGGTTTGTAGAAATTGAAAGTCTTAATGTAAGTACAAAACCTCGAAAATTCATAAGGGCGAAACGGGAATAAAGTTAAAAAATAACAAACATCGTAGAATAAAGAAATAATTAATTTGTTATAAAAATTAATAAATATCAAATTCTCACGTTTGTTTCCCGTTCTTGCTTTCAACCTCGAGCAGATCATCAGCCATAGGCCCTGCCGAGAAGTTCGATCAACAATTGTCAAACACGATAAATGATACCTCTGAAATTGTCACAAGATACGTAAGATAGCAGGATGAAATATGTAAAGAGACTGATATGCACTTAAAATAATGAAAATACGCACGCAATTGCGTATTTAACATATGAAAAATTGCTCACAAAATCTCAAAATATGACCTAAAATGAGGACGATATTCTCAAAAAATCAAACATAGATATTTATATTTCCTCTATAAACATCAGCACTACTGCATTGTACAAAGAAATCAAATATCCATTTCTCAATGAAGTTTCGTGTGAAATTTTTCTCGGACAGTTTTTCTCAAGGAAAATTAGAAACTATTAGTTTTGGTAGAAATGGTAAGCAAAAAAATATTAAATTAAAAGATTAAATATAGACACAAAATGTAAAATATAATTTAGTAGTTTCTTCTTATGAGGGGTTAATTCAAAATCGTAATTTAGAATTTTACTATTGTATTTTTTATATGCGTCTTCTTAATAGATAGTTAACTCAGATTGTTTTGAATCATGTTTGCCTCTCAGGCTGTGAGTTATCACCTTTTTTCAGTAATGCTTTTAATTACTAAGGGATGAACAGCGTATTTATTTCTCATATTACCGTTCTTCAGAAAGCCGGGGATTATTCTTAATCATGATCACATGCTGTTGGCAACATGCCGAGATTAACCGACTAGCCTTACAAGACCATTGTGAAGCAGAGCAGAAATAATAGGAAAGCTACAGTTATTTACTATGTACACTTCCCTTTAGAAATATCAGATAAGATATGCATAAAACGAAATGTCCATGACCAGAGTTATTTGGCGCAACAGTCAGCTATGTTTAATGTTTTACCCAATGTTTGCGTTCGAACAATCGGCTGAATGGTGATTCATGTTACATTAAGAATACCATGATCTGAGAGTCGAACAAATGGATTGTGGGAAAGTGAAGTTTTTTGTGATTTCTTGAAATACTTTCATGAGGTACTTAACCGATAGTTTCACTGTAGTGTCTAGAATTTATAAAAAAACAACAACAAAGCTTGTATTAAATTAAATCTGAATTAACGTGCAACAAAATTTGAGTAAATTTTGTTCCACATGAAAATTTGTAGCAACATGGACATTTGCAGATTAAATGTTTTAATTCAAATAGGCCAGAACCTTGCACCTACTCGTAGTGTGAACGCTAGAGAAAGAAAAGAAACTATGGCACATTCAGTGTAAACTTTTGTCACTGAGGCAACACTGAAGCCTGTAACAAATCCATATTAGATGGAAATGTGTAATGCTTTAATAGGGGCAAATACACACAGCGAAAAATTAGCAAATCCAACGTTTAAATGATTTCTAGAGAAATATACAAGTCGGGGCATCCCGGATACATACATATGAAGGAAAAATTATCTTCCTTATCTTCAGAAATTAGAATCAATGAGTCTTCCTTTGGTGGAGTCATTAAAAATTCTTGAAGACATGAAAGTGTCTGGAATTAATGTTTGGAGATGTTGGTGAGATTGCTACGGAGAAATTACATAAAGTGTTAAATTCAAATCGTGACTAGAAATTTCTCCAAAATCTCTAAAAAAACAAAATATTATTTGTGGTGAAAAATCAGAAAATGTAGAATTTGATATTACATTGGCTCCGATTTCGTCATTGAAGTAAGCTCTAATTACGTCTTGTGACGTAAAAAGGTCATTTTCTGCATTCAAAAATATTTTTTTCTGACAAAACAATGAATTTGATATAGAACAGTGTAGAAAAATTGTTAATTTTTCACTTTCACAAAAGCAATATAGCTAAAAATGTAAGTAAAATAAAATTTGATTGAGCATTTTTTGTCCATTTTTATCCTGCATCGTGCATATTTGGCTATTTGATAGTGCATGTTTGCATGCATATTTTAGCATTTGATAGTGCATGGAAATCCTATCTCTACTCTTAACATATCAAAGGGAATTCAAATAATATTGCAAAGAGTAGGGTTGTACTAGCCCGATCCGGTATTTTCGCACTACTTTACTTGGCTTTCTCAGGAGTAAAAACCTATTCGAATATTTTTGTGACTATCAAGGAAAGCAAAAAGCTAACTCTCCAGGAAGGTTGAATAATTTCTTCAAATGTTTTTAAAGAAGTATAAGTGTTTCCAAGAACATCTCTCTATAATGCCGAATAAACCCTTCTTGAAAATTTGTTTCCAACATCAATTGCATTGTTATTTTTGTTTGATATTCTGAAAGTACATTAGAAGTTATATTTATACATTTTTAAACACATAAACGTATCATTAACAACTTTCCGTCTTAATGGAAAGGATAGACAAATGGATAGGGAAAGGGTGAGGCATAACATGCGAGAGTTCTCGCACGGGTACGCTAGTAAATATATTATATATATATATATATATGTAATATAATATATTATATATATTATAATATAATATATTATATATTTCTTTAGTTGCTTGGAAAAAAATACGGATTTTGTATATTCTTGAGGCAAAGCGAATGTTCCTAGAATCAGTAATTTTAGCAATTTTGTAGGTATATAGTAAAGATCACGGAGAGTTTCCTCTCGAACAGATCATTTATCGTAAAAGTCAATGCAGATAAATCAACCCCACAGAGTTGCGGCAGGAGTACCACAGGGTTCAGTTCTCTCTCCACATGTTTTCACAAGTAGGAATGAATACTCATTTGCTATGGATGGCCGTATCCAAAACGTTACAATACAAAATGTACTGTTGTCAAACCCCTCGAGAGACAGAAATGTCGAACGAGAAAAAATAAATTTAAAAAAAGGTATAATCTTTAATAGAGACGCCGTCAATTGCATAAATTACTATCGCTTGTTCTTTGGATGGAACCTTATCTCTCTGAGCTGCAATACTGTATTTACAGGCAAGAGTTTCATTCCATTCGGTGATCATAGCTTGGTTTTGTTGATTTGTGTAACGGTCAGAAGCGTGATGGCTTTTTATTCAGAAGACATATGCAATGGAGATATTTTGTGTTGTTAACCTTTACGTTTCAGTTGACGCACAATGTCAGAAAATAGTTTTCCCTTACACTGCCATTAATGAAGGTGGCCCCATACGACCAATTTATTCGAGGTCGTTACACAAGGATGACTGCATTGGTATGGCAGATACAGTTAGTATATGTTACGAATTAATTGTCGTGATATTATACTAATGTACTGTTGTTATATTTTTGTCTGTGCATTTTTAGTCTTAAACATTTCAAATTTAATTATACACACGTTTCTACAATACTTAATGAACACTCTATAGTGTGTAACAATACTATCTAACGTGTAAAATTAACGACAATATAATATTCGAATACAATGCTTAATAATCTACTGAACTATGAGAGATACTCACTTTGCTCATCGATGTTATCGAAGATATTATACATGTAACAGATTTCTTTCAAATATGCTTCATGACTGTTACATTTATACAGAATAGTGTCTATAATTTTGTAGTGACACATATTTGTTGAGAACATTTTAGTGATTAACTTAAATGTTTTTGTGAGCTTCATTTTCTACGAAAGCATGTACAATTTCTGAAGTTCACTTCCTTATTGCGAAGGCACAATAAAGTGCGATTACGTTTGTTAATTGAGGAAACAAATCTTTTATTCTGAAGTTTGTGGCAGGCCACATAAAGTTATGAACCTAGAAACATGTCGAAAGAAGACACGTATGTTCACAGCAGTGGAATGTCCATGATGATTATGTTCCTTCGTGGCTGTACACAAATCCAACTATACTGTACTATCGCTCGGCATGAATGAAAGAGCAATTTATGCTGCATAACTTTTAAATTTGTTCACCTCATTTTGATTTTCGGTTTGATGGCTGAGAATTCAACCCAAGTAACACCCACCCACACGTAACGCAAGCATACACACAAACATCATATCTATTTTTATTCTCTAAAAAATAATTTTAACCAGAGGTTGTGCTATCAATTTCAGCTTGAATTTTTTAACAATATTTCACTCTTAACTTTTTAATTATGTATGATGACCTTTGGTTAATGACGATCAAACCCACGAAACAAGAACAATCACAATTATCTGGCTGCTTCCAGCGGCAGCACTGGATTATTTTCAGTTGTTTCCGCTTCACGGTCCCCGGCCGTGTTTGATCCCGTACCCAGCCATCTTGGAAGAAACCACATCAATTTTCACGGAGGGAAACCCAAGGAGCAATAACTCGGAAGAACGCGACTTAGCGCCTTACAATGAAAATCTCCGCACACGATAAGGGCCATTCATCACCTACGTCACAGTCGACGAGGTTCCTTAATATTTCCCGGAGGAATTCATTTTAGCCCTGAAAGTTCAACGCCGAATCGTTTAAACAACAAAAAGTATTTCAATCGTTTGCGACGAAAGGAAATTAAAGCCAAGTGTCTTGCTATTAATGCACATGTTGCATAGCAATCATTCAAAAGGATATCACTTAAAATATATAACTGAATCACGCAGGGAAATCCAATAATTTTTCACTCATTATTCTCAATAACGTAACCGTCAGACAGAAGAGAAGCATACGATACAGATTGTCATCTGACCTTCGCAAATACAAAAACAGTAATGTTGTAATAGATCTTCTAAAAATAATAAAGTCGCTACAAATTACCGTGATTTTCTGGAAAGCTAGTTGAAATACAACAAACCACTGTCACCAACACTTAAAAGCTGAAAAAATATTTTAAGACTTCATGGAACCGAAAGGAAAAAGGAAATGTTACATTTTCGAAACAACTTAATTTATCCTCATTTCAGTTAACAAAATATTTGAGAATTCCTTTTCAAAGCAAATCAAATTGAAACAATGTACATTAATAAATACATGCCGGTCGTCAAATAACTGTCGACCAGTATTAGAACGAAGAGTCAAATTGACACATTAAGGTTCTACTAGCAATGTTTATTGCCTTACCAATATAAATGTAATGCTGCTTAGTGTGACGTTGGGTCGCCATACCTGCGAAACATTTGCCCAGATGGTGCGGCACGACATCGCAAAGCATCACATATTTTCATGTATTTTCAATATTAGATTTTCAGTATTTCATGATTCATCCTAAGTAGCGTGCGGTAAATGTGGTGTCGCGGTATAGTCGCCGAAAACAATCAACACATTTTCTATTGCCTAGCGATTATGACTTCTTCTTCTTCTGCTGCTGCTGCTACCATTAGAACTTTCGTTCCGTTGCGTCTCTTTCTATTGGTCCATCCACCTTCTCTTCGGTCTTCCTATGTTTCATTTTACTCTTGCCCTATTTTTCAGAATATGTTTTCGTATTCATGTGTCCTCCATTCTATCAATGTGGTCTCTCCATGTTTTCATGTATTCGTCAATTTTTCCATTTAGATTATAAATTCCTAGGTAGTTACGTATCTCTTCATTGCGGATCCTGTCTCTTCTTGTGGCACCAATACAACCTCTTAAAAACTTCATTTCGGTAGTCTGAATCCTATTTTGAATTTTTGTGTCCATGGTCCAGATTTCACATCCATATAGCCCACAAGGAACCGCAGGGAAATCCATTATGATTCAGACGACAGCGATTATGACCCAGGCAATTAGTGTGTTCAATTGTCTCCCCACATGCGAGATTGGGCTGGGCCTTCTGTAGTGGTCTTTCACATAGAAGTACTAGAGGGGGGATGAAATCTATGGCCTGGGTGGCCAGCTTTCCGAAGAGCGTCAGTGCCATGGGGAATGCAATGAGTTGACGGGTTGGGGCTCCAACCGCCCGGGTATCGCAATGGGTGGCCTCGTAGGTTCGTCGGGCAATGCCCGATACACATGGGCTGTTGAGGGGGGGGGCTTATCGCGGCACGTTGTGAGTAGTGTTTAATTTGAGTCTGGTACCAATCTGGAAAGTTGGAAGCCCCGAGATGGGGTGGGGGGACGCTACCTTGGCTTAACGCACTATGTCCGTTAATCGTCGTCGACTTCGGTGAAGTTCCCTAAAAAACACTTTAAATGAAAGCAAAATCTCTGTTCTTCAAGATTGTAAGAAAAATATTGTCTAATTTTTTAATTAAATCAGTTTAAATTAGTACAGACACTTAAGGACCAACTTAAGAGCCTGGTACCAAAATGTTGAATACATAGGCCAGGGTATTTCTCTTTGGTTTTAACTACATTTTGGTACAGGCTCTTAAATAAGAAACTTTCGCGGACATAGTTTTTTTAAAGTTATTGAAAATGTTATACGGTGAAAGTCCTTTCCTCTTTTATTCAATAAGGAATAAAGTTTTTTAGGAATCAGATGGTGTTAAAAGTAACATACCTCCCCGGACATTCTGAGAAGTAAATGATAAAAAAATTGCTGCGAAATTCATCGCAACTGGAAGTATTGGCTCAGCCAAGGAGTTCCGCTGCATTAATAGACGCATGTTTTCTCGATATTTCACAGTTCGGGGAGCGGGGAGAGGAGGGCTTTGCTAACGTCACCGCTTTAAAGAGTGTACCAACTATGGGCGCATAAACTTTTCGCTCCAAAGCGTGCCACGAGAAATGCTACGATTGTTTTCAAAGTACGAGTTGGTTGTTGCCAGCATTGTAAATTGGTACATGCCGTTCCCAGCCGAACCAAAGTCTCTCACCGGGCCGTGTTATTCAGTGCTGGTGAGGTCTAGGGAGCTCGTGTATCAAGAAAACTTGCGCGAGCAATACAAATCATGCCACTGTCACCACTCGTTTCTCTTGGGGTACGAGATAAAACCACCCTAACTTAAAATGTCGTACCACACACCACCACATATTTTACGATAATTCACTTTTATTTTAAACTGGTGGTGGTAAATTCAGAGGGGCACAGTCTTCGTCATTTTCTCGTAATAGACGGGGAATGTGGGTAGGAGTTCATTTCTCTTCGGTCTTGTTGGATATTTTAATGTCAATATTTTAATTGTGGCGGATTTAGTCGCATACTTGCAGAGGTGTAATAAGGAAACTGTAAATTTACAAAACGAGATGGAGACAGCAATTTGTTTTAACAAATCGTATGTGGAGAATATCGTTTCCTGTATTATTTCAGTAGTATACCTTTGCGTTCCGGCTCTCATACGCAACCAATCTTTATAAATGAGGACTAAAGAAAGAGAATTTCACGGAGACTTGACGAATTCCACTTTGACTTTGAAAATATGGATTTGTTTTTAAAAAAAACGCATCCAATTATCAAGTCAAATGCGACCAGCAACACTTGCCAACATTTTCGTCAAATAACTCCTAAACAAAGCGTTTTAAGGCCCTAATAACTAAAATTTTGAAACCAAAGGCCTCAAAGAAACGTTTTTCACACCATAATCTACAAGATGAAACACTCCTTGATCCATTCAATTAACTTTTCGGTTCCACGCTTCAATACCATCAAGGCCACCTCAATATTTCGGCCCTTCCTGCTGGTAGCAATTTTTGTGGCGACACGCTTAGAAGGCTTAGATTCAACAATCTTATTTACGATTTCTGTTAACACCGTAGTTTGTGCAGTCTAACGAGGTTTATTAGCATAATCATTAATTAAAGATTTGCTCTCCAGCAGCAACTAGAAGTACTATTATAGTTGCTTGATACTCATGAAGATTGTTTCTTTGCGTGTTGTGAAACCAATCAATTAACGTTTTACCGGTATCTGTAAGTCTTGTTTACCTAATTGAGGAGGGATGTGGGTGCACAGAGAAGAGTGAAGACTGTGTGTTTTACCTTTACCAGTATTTTGTTTTCATTCGATGAAATTTTAAAGTCAGCGGGTTCAGACACGTAGCTTTGTCAAAAGTAAAAAGCTTTTCTAATATTTTTGTGACTCACGAGAAGCTAAAGGCTAACTGTCAAAGAATTTTGAATAATTACTTCAAATGTCTTTAAGGAAGTGCTGTGAATTGTTCCAAGAAAACTCTCCATGATACTGAATTAATATATATTGAAAATTTATTTTAAACATCAATTGCATTGTTTTTTTATTTATTTGATAATGTTAGTACATTGCAAGTTACCTTTATATATTTTAAACAAATAAACACGTTTTGTTTACTACTTCCACTCTTAAAATGGAAATATAAGGATAGGGATCTAACATAGGGTCTAAAATGTGAGAGTTCTCGCACGGGTACGTAGAGGTAGTAGGGGAAAACTTGTGTATGGCACAACACAAAGAACAAACGTTTTAAATTAGCTAAAGTAAAATAGCTTGAAATAAATGAAAAAACAAAAATCAAATGGCGCTGGCCTACAATACTACGTAAATTAATTGAAAAAGGCAAGTAAATTTAAAATTATAGAAGGATTTAAATGTCCCGATTTAAATGTTGGTGGTGTCTAGAAGTATGCACATCAACGCCCAGCTGCAAACTCATATTGTAAATAATACACCGTTTGATATTAAACTCAAGGTGTCGGTTCGTTAAGATATTCAATATGCAAACATCGTTTGAGTAACATTCACATGTACCGAAGTGAAGTCTAAGCCTACTAAATTGTTTCTAATGGTAACAAATTGTATTTAGTACTCAAAGGTGAAAATATTAGTTTATTTTGTGTCTCGGAGTTGCTTTTCTTGAGGTACATAAGAACGCTGAAAATAATCCAATACTTTTTAATACACAAATAATTTTTTCAATTTCGCACCCCAGCAAGCTGGCACCCTGACTCTCCAAAACCCCCTCTGTTCCACATAAGAAATCAAGGAAAGTCAAATAATATTGCAAAGAGTAGGGTTGTACTTGCTCGATCGGTATTTATTTTGCTACTATTATCGGCACTACTTTATTTTGCTTTGCTTTCTGAAGAGCTATTCTATTATGTTTGTGACTATCAAGGAAAGCGAAAAGCTAACTCTCAAGGAGGAGTGAATAATTTGTTCAAAGTTGTTTTTAATGAAGTATGAATTGTTCCGAGAACATCTGTCTATAATGCTGAATAACCTTTTATTGAAACTTTGTTTTCAACATCAATTGTATTGTTATTTTTGTTTGATATTCTGCAAGTACATTAGAAGTTACATTTATACATTAAAAAAATAAACACGTTTCATAAACAACTTTCCTTCTTAATTGAAAGGATAGACAAGTGGATAGGGAAAGGGTGGGTTTTAACATGCGAGAGTTCTCGCACGAGTACGCTAGTTTTTCTCATAATACCTAAAAGCAAGATTCAATATTTACAGGAAAAGTTCTATAATTATAATTACAATATCAAATTAACAGGACCGAGAGAGATGGCTCAGTGCATCAACTGAAGTCACTGCAGTTCCTCGGACCGGGAGGTCCTAGGTTCGAGTCCCCACGGGGGCAGGATTTTCGACACTAGCTTGTCAGCTAGGTCGAATTCAAATCGCTGTCTGGAGGAGAATTCTATCGGCCGTCTGCTCTGATCGGTAGTTTTCCGTAGTTTCTCCGATCAACACTAGACGAATGCCGGAGCAGTACCCTAAGAAAAGGACCTCGCGCGATCTTCCCTTCCTCTTCCTTGTCCCATACTCACCCCTTACACACACTTATATTAACATGCACTACACTACCACACATGCCGTGACACCAGTCGGGAGCTTAGAGCTTGTCTCGGCTACAATACAATACAAATACCCCTACCGTACAATACAAATACATCTGTAGGATTACCAGACAATGCAACGTAGCGTGCGATGTGAGAAAATGGCAACGTAGCGTAGCGATATGAAGTAGCAATGTGGCGAAAAATGGAGTACAGTACGTAGAACATAACCGATCGCATGCGATAATAGTTGCTACTTTGTTTAGAAGAGTTAAAGCACAGTGTGTGTCGCTGCTGTTAAAGGGTATACGTACGTTAAATACGTATTCGGGTATACGTACTAAATACGTACGTTATTTAGAATTGGGTTGACTTCCACGGTCTTCATGGCTTCTTTGTTCATAATTAAAACAAATCAGGTGTATTGTTTATTTTTATCCTTCATCCTAAATTTTGTTGGAATTATCCGAAATATCGGATTGGTACTGTTGGGATTAGCGAGATTCTACTATACTTACAAATAAATATTTAAATGTTCCGTTCACATTTACAAGTTATTATTTTATATCACCAAAAATTACAGTTTTTCAGGCAGGGAAAGTATTCAGCTCTATATCTCAGAACCACATTCAAAGGATTTCGTTTCACGTAGGAGAAACGCTATTTTTGAACACAATATTTTGTAGTATATTGGGGAAGTTACTGATTCTTACAGATTACTTAGGAGTATACTGATTCGTAAAACTAGAAAACAAATGGATGTCGAAATATGTCACTTTAGAAAGACGTTCATTACGTGAAGCCATTCTGCATGACTTCATGAGAAGCGGCCTTGTCACTAACGAAATTTGTGTCGACTTTCTCATGATAAGGACAGCCGTTATAAGGCTCTGTGTGCGTATAGTCTCGAATGGGAGAGCAGTCTGCCAAAGGTGCTGGCACTCATAGGATGTTGTAGTGAGAGCATCACTACGCACTATTTGTTTGTAATTATTGTTTTATCAGGACAAATTTCCTTACTGCAACTAAAGGTGAGCTTTTTGAATAAAATAAATAATAAAAAGGTAAGTTGAAGTACATAAAATCTAAAAATTTTAAAAATAATTATAAAAAAATTTAATATATAATATTAAGATTACCTACACAGTTTTTTGTTTATATAAAAACAATTCCGGAAAGAATTCTGAAAAACTCTAAATACTCGCTGAAAGAGGACGATTATTTAAACGCACTAAAACTTGGGTCCGTCTTTTTTTTAATGAGAGACTAGATCGAAGAAATTCCAACCATGTCAAAATACATACCAGCCTAGAAGATCTTAATATCCTGTAAATATTAGAGTAAGGCACCTTCTCTTCTCCCTGCTGCCTTGCTTTGTCCACCCGAGCGCGAAGGGGTTTTCCGTTCGTTTCATTCATGGCAGGCAGCTTTTGCTGCTGTTCCCCTAGGCGTGCGGTCTCGCCACATTCCTCAATCTATTCCTGTCTATTTAGTGCGCTTCGTTGCCCGCCGCTCGCCCTGGCTCGATCCGCTCCCGCTCACAGCGTTGCTCCTGATTAACGGGGAGTGGGTGCTCCCTGCTTGACTTGGATTGACTGAACGACGATGAGAGATTAAGGGTACTACGTCGGTCATAAAAAACGTCATTTCCAATTCGACTGCGTACACCTACGTTACTAGCTTTACTAGTACCCTCCATATATATATATATATATATATATATATATATATATATATATATATATATATATATACATATACATATATATACACATATATACATACATATACACACATTTATACATATATATACATATATATATATATATATATATATATAGTAGGTCTATTGTTAAAAAGTCAATTGATGAGATTATTGCATTTCAATGCAGAGACTACTGTCATTACGAGCAACAGTTTTAGACGTCAACATTGCCGTAAACCTATTTTATTCGCCGTTATTTTATTACTACTTGTAAGATAATAATAATAATAATAATAATAATAATAATAATAACAAATAATAATATTAAACTCTTTTACTTTAGTAATGTGAGACAACCCAAACAAATGTTCTCATCGATTCCCGTGTAGGAGATATAACTTCTGACGAGATGATACTCAATGTAATTATTTTTACAAACTATTAAATAATATGCAGTTTAATTAAGGGCAAGCGATTTCAATCGTGAAGTTTGCTGGGCTGCTTGCAATCCACGATAAAGAATGATATTTGTTCCCCAGTACAGCTTCCAAGCGGGAGCCCTTTCTGTCACTATTTAGAAGAATAGTAGATTTCAAGAAATACCGCCAAAATAAGAAGAAAGAATTCATGTTTTACAAGAGTTTTAATATTAATATGATTTGAGGAAAGATAAGCCAAAAATATACACCAAGTTTTAAGAAATCACGAAAACAGTTTATTGTTTTATATCACACAATTATTTGGCTTTTAACCCTTTATAAAAAAAGTATCCCCTCCTTGCATTAAATATATCATTCACATTCGTTTGACCAAAACACGCGATAAAATATTTTTTATTGGTAATAGTACGTACCATTCATTGTCTTGACCCCAAACTTTTCAATTATAGAACTGAAGGTATAATATGGGACCAATTATTTTATTTCCGTTACAAATATGTATAATCTCATCAGAATTCTATGATAGGAACATTGATTCCCTTGTTTTTGTCAATGTTTTGTGCCTATTTTAGTGTAATGTTTTTTAGTTATATATTGCACTTCGATCTTGTACCAGTGCGGCCAGTAACTTTCTGCATTATTATCCTCGTTTTCTAATGACAATTTTGTTCTGTGGGCTCTGACTCGATGTGAATTTTACGGTAATTGGATTTATATTAGAAATCTGAAAACTGTAATCCTCTCAGAGATCGAAATTGTTTTCACCCGAGGCGGGATTCCTTCTTGTTGCAAATTTACTGAAATATCATCTTCAAAAAGCCAAGTCTTGACTCTGCAGCCACAATTTTCTATTCTCTGTAATTCTTTTTATATGAAAATAGGAGATATTATATCCCATTCATCACGGTTTTGAGGCACTACGTTCTAGGCCTTCCTCATTGTTTTGCTTTTCAATATCCTACTGTGAAAAATGTTCTAGAGAATATTGTCATGCTTAAGAACGTGTTCATATAGTTTTGCTTTGCTTGCAACAGAGTATACTGCCAAAAAATGTTCAGTCTTCGTGTTATATGGGTGGAACATTCTTTGAAACTTTCTTGATTTTGACCAAGTAATCGGCGGCAAAAATGAACGGCTGACTAATCTGTTCTTTTTTTATTAAAAGCCAGATCTGAATTACAAGCTAATGTTTAAGACCTGGCGGTGACGTGATATACGTAACTGCGTCACAATTCTAACAAGTATTATGAAAAGAGAGATCATTCTAACATTTTTATCCTGTACTGAAATAATGATCAATCTGTGCATATGTTTATATCTGTGTGTGAATACATAGAAAATATTAAATTACGAGACGCATAAAATTTCATCCAAATTTCTTGTCCGAACATGTGCAGGACATGAAAATGCATCACCTCAGCCAGTTTTCAAATTACGCGTTGATAGATTAAAAGTTCATAATATTTTCACTTCAAAGCAGTAAGCTACTTTCTTAGGAAACGTTGGAGTTGGTAATGCTTGCAATAGGACTACTGCAAAAACTTCGTATTCTGTGAAATTTTCAAAAGCTTTTTAGTCAGCTAACGGCCCACTGACTGCTTTCGCTAAATGTTCTACAAGTTAAATCTGTAATTTTACTTTTGGAATTTTATCAACACAACATTCAATCTGTATTTCATTTTTATCACATTGACACAATGATGCATTATGTGGTTTAGAGTGGGGAGTTCTGTACTAGTATCCGTATCCTTCATATTTAGGCTTTAATATTATATCACGTTTCAATGGATAACACTTAAATTTAATTGGACAAATCCACCAAAATGTTCCCGCAAGGCAAAAAGGATCGCTGATGCTTTTGCTTAGAAATCTGTCGACATGAAGCGTATGAACTCAAGAAAACTGCCAAAAGGAGACAAAATTATGAGTACCTATTTCCAAAATTCAGGTATGTCTGGACTGTGTTGTTTGAGACAACTATTTTGAATATCAAAAAATTAAAGTTACCAATTGGTATTGAATAAATTGTTTCAATTCATTTAACACAGAGGTGTTTGCAACATTTTGTAGAACCAGCGTGTTTCTACTCACGAATTACAATTTTGTATCATGTTGGAAAAGGAAAGCAATATAGAAATGAAGGTAACCTATCACAGAATAAAAGGAATACACTCTATTTTAGGATCAAGGTATAACCTTAACACATGCACAACACTGGAAATATCCAAATATTTATTACATTAAAATAAATATTAAATAATGTACTCTCGATTTTGTAAACTTAATTTTGAAAACCTTTTTGTGAATCAGCTTCGTTAATTGAAGCGAGAGTTCACGAAAAGTGTTGGTGAGAAGAGGCCACCGCCGCACCCCGCCACTGCCACCACCGGCCACGCCGCCCTCGCCGCCCTCGCCGCCCCCGCCTCCACGCCTCCCCGCCATCCCCGCCGCCTTCGCCGCCCCCGCTGCCGCCACCACCGGCCACGCCGCCCCCGCCGCCACAGGAGGCCCCCTTCCGAGACAGCCCGCCGCCGGCGCGGCTTACCGTACACCGGAAATACCACGAGATTGCGTTCTTTCCTGCTTGCCTGATTCTCAATTATACGAAGGCTTACAACGCGGTTTTTTATGGTGCTCCAGAAGGCAGCAAAGCGTACAGCCCCGTAGGCTGCTTAACTGCATCTTATGGTCATTCATAAGATATGAATGAACATATTTAAGGTGTGCAATATCAGCGCGATAAAATGCAGAATACGGGCGCCTATTACGAGCCGCCGAGTGAAACGCGGGGGCGGGCATGGGGGGGGGCGGGGGCGGAGGCGGCAGGCCAGCTACGCAGCCGGGCGAGGCCACTAGCACGCGCTTGCCTCCTCGCACCCGACTCTGCCAGCTGGAGCTCCTTCGGCATAATACGGCAACAAACCAATGCACCGCGAGAGGTGGGGCATCAACTGATGTCATTGCAGTGCTTCTGATCTGGAGGTCTTAGGTGCGAACCCCGCCGGTGGCAGAATTTTCCAAACTAGCGAGTTAGCTCGGTCAAGTTCAGTCTCTATCTGGAGGAGAATCCTAGCGACCAGCTACAATGATTGGTAGTTTTCTGTGGTTTCTCGTTCAATAACAGGCGAATGCTGGAGCACTACTCTAACAAAAGGACAACGGATCCTCACGCCTTACAGACACACACACACCAAACTACTACACATGCTGGGAGACCAGTCGAGTGCTTTGAGCTTCTCCCATCTGGGGGCGGTCCTCCCTGGTGGGAGATACCTGGTTAGGGAAAACTTTGTGAGACAACGGGTAGGTCGGCGCCAGATCTCACCAACCCGCGGGGGAAGATAGCCACCACCTCCCGAGGAAAAAAGGCCCTACAACTACAGGGAATTTACAGTAGCCGATGGTGTCTACAAGATGTTTCGTTCGTTTTCAGTTATATCAGAAAGGCCCTACCTTAAGTTTATATCCGAGGCAGGGCATGGCATAATTTGATAATAAGATATGAGATATGGCATAATATTCTGGAGAAACACATCTTATAGCTCCCAGACTTTCAGATTACAAAAAAGAATTGTACGAATAATAAGCAAATCCAACCCACGTGATTCCTGTAAGTCTCTCTTTATTAATCTAGGAATTTTACCATTACCTTGTCTCCTGATTTACGAATCAGTAGTTTCTGTCAAAAATGACTTACTTAAGGACGGGAATATGTTTTCAGCAAACGCCGATGTCTATAAGTATAACACACGACGTAGTAATCATATTCACCAGGTGGCAGTATCAACAGCTCACTACAAAAAATTCACATACAATTCATGTACATTACTCTACAACATTTTGCCAGATGACATTAAACGATTAAATTCGATAGAAAAGTTTAAGTCCCAAGTAAAATCTTTTCTGCTGCGTAACTGTTTCTATACAATTCGAGACTATACCGAGCATCAAAAAGAAAAGTAACATTATTCTTACCAATGATAGTTAATGTAATTATTTATCATTTGGACTGTATAATTCTAAAGAACCTGTAACAAGTACTGTACCACAGTTTTTGGGTTGATGGCCCCCATCTCGATCAGGTTTTTCGTCCAGTTTCCCTGATCCTTGAGCAAATGCTGAGATGGTCCCTTGTTTTGCTTCTGGACATAAATGTAACTTCATTCTTTGTGCACGTCTTCTGAATTTCAGTGGGAAATATAGTTATTCAAATTATCGTTTTCCATATTATCGCGGCAAAAACTATTATTCTTTCACGAAGAACATGAGGGTTCAGGGCAGGAATTTATAGCTAATTTACCTTTGAAAATATATATTATTACGTAGGAGCCAATATTTTGCCAACAAAACCTAAAAAATGCTCTTTTTCTGTATTCAAAATTCGACTAGAATATGGTTTAGGATAGAGATCACAGAATTATGAAAACGTGCACAAAATTCACTTCTCCCCATAGCTCGTTACACACAGTTTTCAACTTTTTGACGTAAATAAATAAATAAGAATAATAGTGAGTGAATATGATGTGAGGGGGAATAAGATGATGATAAATGGGAGTTCTCTAGTGAATTTCCCTCACACTAATCCGCTTTTCCCAACGCTAAATCCATATGGATTGACTCCACTACCGAGATCATCACAGCATCAGTGCGTTTATCAAAATTTGAGTTCCATGGGAAAGTATGAGTTTCAAGCAAAATGCTCTACTATTAAGAACAATTTTTCTCATTTCTGTTCAGGAATATCGTATATGAAAGAATATGTGTATGAATTTGCACATGAAAGAATGGACAACACAATTTTTTCAGTCACCACAGAAAAATTGATTGCCATAATCAATAAAGGGAAAGATTTTACATTTTGAGAGAATTTGTCGAGATCGATTTTCGAGAGACGTTCTTGACAACACGTGTCCAAACGCCTGCCCTTGTTGCACGACAACGCCTGTCCAAATACCGCCTCCCACATCGTTCACAAGCTTAAAAATCTGTATTCCAGGGTGTTGGGGAATTGTGCATACAATTCCGTTCTCATCGTGTTTGATTAACATCTGTTTGGTCTTCTTAAAGATACTTGAAGAGGCCGTAGATTCTTCTTCGAACTGCAGTTGAAGGATGTTGTGGCTTGTAGCCCAACCGAAAATTATTTTTTCGGAGGATAACATAAAGCCTGGGCTATGATGAACACTAGTACTTTAAAAAGTAGGGTGATTGTGTTGAAGAATGATCCACAGAACATTTTCTACCTATTCTAAGAAATAGAAAAAAATCGAGTGCCGATTCTTATTGACTTACGTTTGTAACAATTGCCATTCTTCTATCACTGCTACTCTTATATAATTTGCTTGTTTTATTCTTCGGGGGAAAAATGTTGCCTTTTTGACTGGCTCTAAATGTATGCGCAACAATTGTGCTTTTCGTTGACACCATCACAGTCATCTTCAAGTTTGCTATTACTACTGAGGCCATTATCTAGATAAATTCAGCCACTTAAACAACTGCATTTACCAGTCGTACAATTGTCACAATTGTAATTGCCAATGGTATGTCTCTCTTCGACGACCAACATCGCTGTCACACATCATGCAGCTGTTAGTTACAAGTGGAAAGTTGTAACAACTTCAATCACTAATGCAATGTTAGAGATACCAAAGTCGAAAGTAGAAGTTGATTGATTGAGGCGGCCTTAATGTACGGGTATTTTTGTATGAAAGCGAAAGCCAATGATAAACACATCCCGTATCGTTACCTCAAATAACATTTCTCATCGTTTCATCTCATTGCCTAGTGTCTTAAGAAAATAGAGGAACCATTAAACACAAGTCCACAATCATACGAGAAATAACAATAAAAACAGTAATAACATGCCCGGATGCTATATTCCTATGAGTCGTTGATATCAGTACATTACGTTACACTCATAATTGACACATCAGTAAGGTAAATACTGCTCATTTCGTAATGAATACATATGTATAGGTAAATTTGATAATCTTGCATCAACTTTAATTTTGTCATCTACTAAACCCAGGGACACAAAATGTTAAGTTTGAATAAGTCTGTGATCCCAACTTCAACGGGTTTTTCTCCATTATCTTTTGATCCATTGAGCAAATGCTGAAACGGTTCCTCGCTTTTCTAGCGACTGCCCATATTTCTCAATCCACCTCCGTTATCATCATAGGGTTTTGCATCACTTTGCCTTATTTGGTAACACCTGTGATTGCACTTTTACGTCCTTATCTCGAGCATAGCTTCCACTTTGTCACTTTGCTGTGGATCGCAAGCCGTATGTGGTCGTGAACTCTATCTGCCGCTAGTGATTCGTAAGCCCATGGCGTCGTTTCAAGGTTTGGCAGAGGTCAGAGGGCGCTCACATAGCAATCCGTAGGGCCATTTCCTGGCTTACTACCCATGGCACGTAGCAGTCACAACGCAAATTTCGGGAAGGGAGAGGGCTACGAAGGAATTTGGTATGAGAGGTGAAACGGTGGTTGGATGCAGGTGCCACCATGCCAAACACTGAAGCGAACATCCATGCCCAAGGTGGGATTCGAACACGAAGACCCCGCAAGCACTACGAAATGGGACATCTCCGGGATAATTTTATTTTATTTTTTATTTGTTTACTTAACGTCAAAAGCAGTTAAAAACTTTGACATACTATGGGGAGAATTGCAATATGTGCACGGCCTTGAGTTGGATTTGAGTGTGACTTGAGTGTGACTTGAGTGTGACTTGAGTGTGACTTGAGTGTGACTTGAGTGTGATTTGAGTGTGACTTGAGTGTGACTTGAGTGTGACTTGAGTGGGACTTGAGTGGGACTTGAGTGGGACTTGAGTGGGACTTGAGTGGGACTTGAGTGTGACTTGAGTGGGACTTGAGTGTGACTTGAGTGGGACTTGAGTGGAACTTGAGTGGGACTTGAGTGGAACTTGAGTGGGACTTGAGTGGAACTTGAGTGGGACTTGAGTGGAACTTGAGTGGGACTTGAGTGGAACTTGAGTGGAACTTGAGTTGGACTTGAGTTGCACGTGAGTTGAACGTGAGTTTCTTGAGCTCTGGGCTGTGGCTCTCGTTGCAGGCGCGTTCTCTTGCAGAGGGCACACCTGGCTCGCCGCAGCATCCTCGATGGCGCGGCCGTGCAACTGGTTCCAGTCGAGTGCCAACGCGTTCCGGCCATCATCACTTCCAACGACGCAGCCACGACATCATCATCAACGTTGCCACCGACGGCAAAGTGGCAGATATCATTATCAACGTTCGCTACTGCTACAGCCACCGCAATTGTTGCCCGCTGCCGTATACAATGTTTGCGCGTGTTTTCTTGAGCTTCAAAATGCCGAAGATATTTTTTCTTACCATAAACTAATTACTAGTAGAACTAGCAACGAATTTTAATGGCAACGTTTAATAACAATACGATATTTTAGCTGCACAGTAATGGAAATACATGGGGGGAAATTCCGGATTTAATTTCACTGCAATTGAAGTATACATAATCAATCCACCGACGATTCCGCACTCCACTCCTATTCGCGTTCCATACACAATAGGAGCCCTAAAAAAAATTAATAAATTATATACCTTCAGTGTTGAAGCGGCAATGTAAGCAGAGATCTTGGAACTGTCACCAAGTTGTTTTCATTCACCCAATCGTTACATACGTCTTAACCACTATTATACAGTTGCTGCAGTCTTGCCGCTATCCATATTAATAGTACGAAATAATGTTACTTTTGTTAAAGTTTATTTATATACAATTGTGCATATAAGATAATCGTTTGATTCAGTATGTAAATTACGTTAACACATATCAATTAATTTTAACACTTGTCTGCGAAGATTTCGCAGCGCATATTCAATATTGTTTAAATCATATCTAATGTCCAATTTAGAAGATTATCTGAAGATTTGCTGTATCACGTGCAAAGTTTGCATATTCTGCATTTGACACCACGAACTTTGCGTTCGAAATGTTTGAAAGATGAGATTGATCTCTTTGTCTTGCTGTACCTCAAAGCCATTGCACAGTATGGCATTTCGCAACCACCTCCAAAAAACCTTGGCTCTGCCCCAGTTGGTTATAAATAATCCTACGATGCAGCTCTCCATTGCCGTCCCACTGACTTCTTACGCGGCAGGAGGCACGGTCGAGTGACGTTCTCTCCGGTCAGGGAGTCATTTTTAGACTGTATAGTGTGTTTGTAACATTTAATCGTGAAAAAATGTAATGTGTATCTGATATTTTAAGAAGAGTCTGCGTGAACAATCCAAATTGTTTTTCTTACATATGTAGATGTAATATAATCACGAAGCGGAAAATGAATGTAACTCCTACGATCAACATTTCTATCTGGATTATTTTAAAGTTAAATTTAAAGTTAAATTAGTAGATCAAGACAAGGCATTTGCTCTACACAATGATTATGAAATTATTGGGAGTCAGAGGTCTTCAGGATAAATAATCTGCCTTGTGCAATGTCATTCAGCAAGTTGCTTCAAATTCTACTAAGCTACTACTGCTAGTAATAATGATGATAATAATAAGAAAACTTGTATGAAAAATGTAAGACTCTACTTCAACGGAGGTCTGTGCCGTTTGGTACTCCTATGGTTAGGCTTGAACGCGATTTTTAGCACAATTTGTATTTTGATGAGTAAAATATTTGGTTTTATGAAGGAAAAGAAGATAGCCATCGTGTATACAAATCTGCCATCAGCAACAAGACCTATGCCACATGGAGCCAGTGTTCCGATCCCAGTAACACCAACAACTTTACCAGATTCTAACTACCTATTCTTCCTCCGCTTTGGGTAACACATAAAGAGATCTAAATGTCACGGGACAACTGGGAGGATTAACTGCATGTTCATGTTTCTTCCGTGAATGGGACTCCAATGCTAGGGAATGGCACTGGAAAATTACAGTTTGCTTAAAAAGACCGCATTGAATTCCACGGAGAAAATATTGAATTGCCCAATAATTGATTTGCAGAAATTTTTCTACCTCACTGCACATCAAACTTGGAATAATAGAGCAATGGATACAACTGGCCCTTCTTTTCAATATATTGCTCGAAAATATTTATTTCTGTCAGAAAAAGAAGTAAAAAAGGCAATTTCGACTGTCCACTTATTCCAAAAGTAATTAAGGGTTCTGGTATTAGAAATAAAACGAATGGTGTAGAACTTTAACGTTGGGACTCATTCAAGAACATTATCAACAATCTTCTTGGCAATGTTAAAATGTTCGATACTATAACAGGTTCTCCAAAATTCAAGAGACTCGGATGCAGTGTGAGGTTGAAGTTACATTTTCTCCATTCTCATTTCCAATATATTCCGGAAACTTTAGAAATAACAAGGCGAAGTAGAAGGAACAGGATTTTATCAGGAAATGAAACTGATAGAAATTAGGTATCCGAGATGTCAACACAGCGTTCGTTTCTACTAACATGAAGGAGAAAATAGATTTTCTGTTGTATGTTTGATATTTCACTATTTCTTTTAACTGTATTAGTTGTTCTCAATTAATACAATGTTTTAGTTTTCTTTCCTGTAACATTTATGTTGTAGATACTGCGCTGAGCAAAAAAAAACAGGAAATGTATTTTTGACTATTTCTCATTTTTCGATCCCGAAAATTTTATATAAAAGAGGCTTTCAGAATATCAAAGAAAAGCGAAACATCTTTTCACTCGGACATTTTAGGGAAACAATATGTAGTCGTTTTTTGGGAAAGTGTTTTTGAGTGTTTCTGAAAATGCACAATTTTGAGGTCATTTTCACTCGAAAACTTTCTGATACATTACATATCATTTGAATCTGTTGTGATCGCAAATGAGTTAAAGTAATAAATGCAGCTCTCGAGAATTAACATGGTGCTTCATATGATTCAAAATATCTCACAAAAATTGGATTTTTACCATATTTTTACGTGCACTGGATTTTGTTCGAAAAAAAATATTTAAGCCAATATAATAGCTCCGTCATCATCTTCGCTCTCCAGAGGATTCCATTCACTGCCGCATGCAGCACACGCTGCGAATATACTCTGGAAAAACTCGCACCCTGCAGGAACACGTTCTGAACAACACCTCTACGACAAACTATATTCGCCCCGTACCATCACAGGTTAGACGTTACTTGCTGCCAACCTCATCGGCAACATCACTACACCACCCCGTCGTTCTGACCCACTCCAACTTAGACGCATTGGACATTTTTTTTCAGATCAGAAAACGCGTCGCAGAAGAATTATAACTTCAATAGAATGAACCTCATCGCTGTGCTGACTGGAATTATCATATTCCTATACCATTTCGGTTCAAATCTAAAATCTGTTAAACGTCAAATGTCACTACTCTCCATTATTGCAAAAATCGTCACCACCGCGATGCACCAATACCAGGATTGGGCAAGTCCCAAAGGAGTTCAAAAGTCCACTACAATGAAAAATTGAACTTTAACGGTCCACCGGTGCTCCACTCGCGCGGTCACCACGGTCGTATCATCACGGACCCCAACGTTCTCACCGTCACCATCATCACCTCTGCCCAACCGTCCCTGGGTCCTCCGCCACCGCCGCCAGCGTGGGTCCAAGTGCCAATGCGTTCTGGTGGTGGCGCGGCAGCTGCGTCAAGGCTACGGCAGGGCGAATCCGCCGCCACTGACAGCGGTGATATCGGGCGGGGCGAGGGCGCGTCGCCGAGTCTCGTGGGCGAGCAGACTAACGCGGAACGCAGAAGCGCGCGGGCGAGGGCGCGGGCGAGGGCGCGGGCGAGGGCGCGGGCGAGGGCGCGGGCGAGGGCGCGGGCGAGGGCGCGGGCGAGGGCGCGGGCGAGGGCGCGGGCGAGGGCGCGGGCGAGGGCGCGGGCGAGGGCGCGGGCGAGGGCGCGGGCGAGGGCGCGGGCGAGGGCGCGGGCGAGGGCGCGGGCGAGGGCGCGGGCGAGGGCGCGGGCGACGGCGCGGGCGAGGGCGCGGGCGAGGCGCGGGGACGCGGCGGCGGTGCCGGCCAGACAATACTCGCAGCTCTGCAAAAACCGGTCGCGCCGACTTGAGGAGCTGATTGATAGCTTTCAGGCGCTCGGCCGGCGCGTCCGGGCAGCGGGCGCCTTTGTGCGGGTAGCGGCCACCGCCTTGTTTGTGCGTATTATAATTACGTGGAGGCTCGCCGGCTTTGATCTGGCGCTGCGGCGGCGGCGACGGTGGCTGCTGCAGCGGTCGCGGACCGCCCCCCGCCCCGCCCCGCTCCATCCCGCCCGCCGCGTCCAGCCGCGTCCCTCCGCGACCCGCCGCAGACGGCGAAGACGACGTCGGCGACGTCGCGAGCGCCGCGAACGTGCACAGCGCCGCCGCCCCCGAAGTCGCCTCGGCCGGTACCTCGCCGTTTGCCTGCGGGCGCATCACCAACGTTGGGCCAGGGCTCATTGGCGGATTCAGTGGGCCCATGACCACCCCGCCTCAAAAGGTCTACAGTTTTCGTTTGTTACCTTCCTTTATTTAAATCAACGTTATTACGTAATTAACGTTATAACGTAATTGACGTTAGGGGTAACTGAATACTATATGAAGTGAGATGGTGATGATGAGGGATGAAAGGACGGAGACAAACACAACCATGCCCGAGGCGGGACTCGCACCCGCGATCCTTCAGCCCGAGATCATCACGGCACTACTGCTTTAGCGATCTCGGTCAACCAGATCGGTGGTATAAGTATTTATTTGTTAGAATTATAAAATATTGTGTAGTATCATATATTCACTACAAAAATAATAAACATATTTGTTATTATATTGCACATTTTTAACAAAAATCTTTGATGACCCCCTCCCCAAAAATGATCGGCTGCATCCCCCCTGCCAAGGCTACTAATTGCAAGTAGGCGTTGGATTTGGAGGTGCGTTCTCGTAGACACGTTTTTTTAACACGCCGTATGCGAAAAATAGTTTCCTGTGCTTGTTTTCCGAGTGCGTAACAACTATTTTTTTATTCTAAATAATAGAGTGTAAAACATTACGAAGGGGGTGCGAAAAAATGCAAAGCGTTGACGATGCATCTTTCGCGCACGGCGTGTGATATATGCAACACACGCGAGATGGTGATTCGTATGTTTGTCTTTATTGTCCTTCAGTACGTACAGGCGACATACTCAACTCATGAGTGATTTATATAATACACTATTTTCTGAATGGAATTTGTAATAATAGAATGACATAAACAGAACAACACCAAAATAGACTACCACTAACTCGAGGTATCACGGACTGATCCAGTTTTCTAGCTCTGTATTCAGAGGTAGATATTTTAATTATTAAGCGAGTGTGTTCGATAACTATTACCAGTGCATTCATATCCAGTCTAGTGTGTTTTGGAGCGTTGGAGTCATACGGTAGCCGTCGTAGATAAGTGTCTCGTCGGAAAGTGAAAAAGACTTCCACTAACTCGATGTGTTCAACGGATTCCACAAGGAGTGTCCCATATTTCAAGGTCTGAATTCAGAGGCACATGGATAACTGTAGGGGCTGGCCACTACAGAAGTGTGTTCGTGCAGAGCCTAGTAGGCGTTTTGGAGCGTTGGAGCCATTGGGAAATCATCGTAGGAAAGTGTAATTGTAGAAGGCATTTGTATCCGCACCACCTGCGCAAGCATCTTCCAAGACGAGTCACCTTTTCTTTCAGAAGTCTGTCTGTGTCCAAAATTCGCAGTTAAAACCGCCTTCGAGATACTATTTATTCTCTAATCCTGCCATACGATGTTCTTGCTTATACTGGTGATACGAGTATTGAATAATTTGATAGGTGATATGATTATATGGACGAAAAGATGAATAACAAAAAAGCAATCATGGGATGAGAGGTGTAGCGGGAGAATCCTGAAACAACTATACCTTTCGGCCTATCCCATAATAAACGTACCGGCAGGAATGGGACGATTCAGTGTCTGAAGCATCGCTGACCGGCAGATTATTCGATTCTGAGTCCTCAGGACGGCGGATTTTATACACAACTTAATCAGATTCAGCCACACACTTGAGGGGAATTCCAGCGGACGGCTGCTCTGATCGGTAGTTTCTCTAACATTACCAAACGAATGTCGGAGGAGTATCCTCAATATAACTCCACGTACCGCACGCAATCTTTTCTTTCTTCTCCTTGCCCCGTCTTCTTCCCTTACACGTACGCAATACCCTACGAAAAGTATCTGCGGATTATTCGGTATTTTCGCATTTCTGACAGATTTCGCAAGTAACCTTTTTGTTCTAACTCAACGATCCCAGAACCATCAGTTAACTATATAGAGCATTTACTGTAAGGGATTATTATGAAACGCCAAGAACAAGACTTACATAATATTCGTGCGTGGAATAATAACATTTTTGGTGAAGATTTCAAGTACGGGTCACCTGGGTAAGACAATTTCATTTCAGATATTACCGATAATACTAGTGACACATGTATTCGAAATTCATCTCAGTTTAGTAGAAAACTGGGGTAAGGATCATGAAGATTAAGAAAATGTGCAGGAAAAATACTTCTGCCCCTGAATGTCACATTAATTTCTTAGTTTTGTACTGTAAATGCTTAAATAAATATGATAAATCTTTAATGTAAAAAATCCGAAGTGCTCATTCAATAATAACAAAATCCTTAAAATATCAGTGTTACAAAACAGTTGAAGTTAGTTCAAATATTACAAAAAATGAAGCTTATTGAAAAATCTCTTACCTTGCTATGATATTTTTTCTTGCTTGTTTAAATGTGTACATTGTATAATATGTTTAGGAAATTTAGGCTTTATATTATTGATTATAAGTATAAATAATGTCAAGATTTTTTCTACACACCACCAACTTTTCTCACCGACTACCAACTATCTTTCTCCCGAGTAACTTCTTTTCTTCCTCCTTTGGAACTGATCAAGTCCGATTTTTCTTCTCCGTTCCAGATTCACAAAAACACACTCATGAATATTAACAAGACCCCAATGATGGAATTTAGACATTGAAACAAAGATAAAAAATACACAAGCTTAGCATGACAAACGACGACCATCTTGATTTATGTCCACGATAACCTTAGAAATTTTCCCATTACATTATTTGTTATTCTTGCAACTAACATTGAAAAAAAATCACAGAAGATGCAGTCAACAGCAGTATTTTCGTTTTATATCTCATTCACCTGTGAGGTGATACATTGTAACTCTATAATTTGTTAACAGACACGCGAAATAGATACATCAGTTCTTCCTAGTGTTAGAAGCCTCACCTATGTTATTTTTTCTTTCTTCCAAGTTCATTCTTCTGAGACTACAATCTTACATGCTTCGCAGCCGTCCGTAGAAAAATACTCCACAGTTTCACATTATTCACTTAAAGCCTGTTGTATGCCTATCGCTGGATAATCAACTTGTAACTGTCATTTAAGCAGCAGACAAGAGCAAGACATGATAACCTGATAAGTGGATTTGAGAACATGGCGTTACCCGCAGCTGAGAACACCAAGCTCATTTACTCAGTACTTTTGCCTGCAGTGCAGATCGTACTCGTAACTTACGATAGATCAATTACATGTTTTACAAACGACAAACAGAACGTAACAAGATAAAGAAGACAGACGTATGAATATTTCTAAATTGATATAGAAAGGGAACTAATAGAATTTTGTTATTTTATAATGTACATTTTAAAAATCATCATATTTGACAATTTTTTACGATGTATATAAAAAAATAAGTCGTGAGATTACTTGACAATTCACAGAACGGAAATTAATTTCTCCTTTTTAATGATATGAGTTCTGAAATAAAATTCACACACGCAAAACACGCAAATCGGATAGGTTGCCTATGTCACTGATTGATTTATTGATTAGAGATTCCGGGTGCGTCATCTGCTAAGGATTTTAGTCTCGTAACTGAAGTGCATTTTTTCATCGCGGGAGGTGATAGTGATCATCCCCCAGTGGTTGGCGAAATCCGGTGCCAACCTACACTTCGGTTAGTGGGGGTTTTCCCATCCAGGTATCTGCAACCAGCTAGGCACCATCCCAGCCAGGACAAGCTGTAAGCTCCCAACTGGTCTCCTGACATGTGTGGTAGTGTAATGCATTTATGTGTAAGTAAGGGATGAGGATAGATGAAGGAAGATGAAGGAATTTTCCACGCGCAGCCCGTGGCTCCTTTGTTAAGGCACTGCTCCGGCATGCTAGTGTTGATCGGAGACATCACTGCAAACTACCAATCAGAGCAGCCGGCCGCTAGAATTCTCCTCCAGACAGAGCTCACTAGCTAATGTCGAAAATTCTGCCACTGTCAGCACATGAACTCGAGAACCTCCCGGTCATAAACACTGCAATGACATCAATTGATGCTTTGGTTTTGCGGTGAATTGTCATTGGCATTTAAAATGAAATAATTATAGGTGTTGTCATTGCCAACATTATTGTTTATTTGCTTAGCAGCTTTCGATGGCTTAGCCATCATCATCAGTGCCTAGTACAAGAAGTATAAACAATTATAACATGAGACAAAAACAGAACATTCGGATTCAAGTAATTATTAGTAATCTCTGAATCCTAATGTTTTGTTTATATTTCTTGTACTAGGCGCTGATGATGATGGCTAAGCCATCGAAAGCTGCTATGCACATTAACAATATTGTTGGCAATGACAACACCTACAATTATTTCATCAACTGATGCCCTATACCACCAACGCTGTTTTGTCTACGTCAAAAATTGCAAACTTGTTCGTAAATGAATTTTGCAGGCTAAATATGTTACAAATTATTACTACTTTAATAATTAATTACTTTATATACTAATGCAGCTTGAGTAGATTATAATACTTTTAGAAAATAGTAAAAGTTGATACACATATCTATTCTAAAATATGCAATCAACGTTAAAAACCAATGGTGCGCAACAGTACATACTTTCTCGTATTATTTCTAAATTTGCAATTTTCGAATATTCAGGGAATACAACGAAAATGACTCACACCACTCTTTTAAGCATCCCTTCTTCTAGCCGTGGAAAAAGTAAGGAAAAAAATTGGAAGAGTTTTTGATAAAGAAATGTTATTTTTTTAATTCCTATATTTTGCAGTCAATTATACGAAAACTAGACATATTTTCGAAAAATTGAACATGAATTTATTTAAAAGTTCGTCTTTAAGGAATAGGTTTCTTAAGGAAAAATCTGTCTTCAAAATTATAGTTATGCGAAGTTCAAATAACTGCCAATTTTGCCATTTTGGAAGGTATTTCAAAGAGCATGAGACCTGCACCATTCTTTTAAGCGTTCTTTACGCTATATGAAGTTTGATCAAAAAGTTTGGTGCTATTTCTGAGAAAAGTTTGAAAATGTTTTTGGGAGTTACTGTAAAGTCCACTCAAAAATCAAAATATCCTGTTGAAACTTTCAAACCTTCGAGTTCATTCAGAGCGATCGGGAAATCAATCGATCAATCAGTGATCAATTTTTGGAGAAAATCGGCTGAACGGTTTAGTCACAAGCTCTAGTTGACCACAGACGGAGAGACAGGCGTTCATCCGTCAATCGATTTTTCAGGTACAAGGACCCTCAAAAAATGGATTCTGGCTATACCACGTATTCGAGTATTTTTTTTTTCTATATTAGCATCAGATTTTATCAACTTTTTCTTTAACAGGGCCCGACTACAAGAGTTTTTCTGCCGAAAATTAGTCGTTTTTCGGGCCACGATTACATAACTTTCTCTTCTTACGCAGTAACCTTGTGCGAAAAAGTATGTGTACCAGTGTGAAGAAAATTTACCAAGAAAATTATACAGTCCACACATTCTCAAATTACAATATTCTAAGAAATTTATAGGCAGGGGGATAAAGTTATTGTTTCAAAACTGTTGGTTTGTACTGATATTACAAATTATTCATGAATTCTCAATGAATTATCACTTTCCATTTACGTTTTCCGCCACGCATGTGTGACGTTAAAACATGTCATGAAACGTTTTCGCTGGTCTTATCTCTTGATGTTTTGCAATGTTTTGAAGACATTTACATTTACATTCGCTAGAAAAGGTTCATTGCGTTGGATTTTATGAAAATTATTTACAGGTCTATCAGAAGATGTATTTATATAATACGAACGTACTTTTGAATTTCCCAAGGTAAAAATTACAAGAAAAATAAAAAAAAATAGCCGTTTGCAACTTTCAATACTTCCGTCAAATACGACGAATTTTGATTTTATTGTTCCCATTCATGGAATGTAAACCATTCCAAATACAAAAAGATTGGTATGCGCATATGAGTGATCATTCCTCTTTTTGTATGCTTCGGGGAAGTGTTGAACGATTCCGCATACCAAAGGATCGTGAGGAGATTGCTCAAGGAGGAATGGTATAAGCTGAACAGGAGAGTAAGGAACGCAACATAATACGAAGATATAATATAAGAAAATAAAGGAAGAAGGAATGTTAATTGATTTTTTAGGAAAAAAACTAAAACTACAAAAGTATTAAATAAATGGAGAGTTTGAAATGAAAATAAAATAAAATTTGAAAACCTAATGAAGCGCACTGAATAAGTAGTATATCTAACATGAGTTACCTCTCACATTGACCATTAGTTAAATGAGATCGAACATGTTAAAGACAATATGTCGATAAAATTATTATTCAGCTGCAGCCTATCCAAATACAGACTAAAAATGAAGATATATAAGAAAATTATAAAGCAAAAACTTTGAAATATTTGTACCAAAAGGATCAGTCACAAGAAAAGCAAATGATCCGCATATATTTAACTCTCCAACTACTCTCTTATTCTGAAATGATATCGAATGCTTGGTCAAGTCTCCTTGTACGCATCGTCACTATAAAACGAAAGAGAACCCTCGAATTATCAGAAAAAACTTATTATTCAAAGACTCATTTATCTACGAGTGACTTCCGGAAAATTACGTAGTAGGATTCAAACAAGCTTATTCCACGACCGCCAGCAGCTTTTTCTTTCTCGCATTTCAAACAAGAGCTGCACACGTTCGTGGTTTCAGAGACGTAGGTGTGGACGGCACATCTGTTCCCTCCCATGATTACGCTATGGCCTCAAATGACAACTCTCGCGCAACCTTAATAACACGACTAAGTAAAGCGAACCAAACACGACGTTGGGAGCATCGGGTGCGTTTTAGCCGCGAACACGCTGCAGAGCGCTGGAAAGCGGCCCCGGCTCACGAGCCACGGCGAATAAAAATAGCCACTAAATGGACGTTAAGCAGATGCAAATGGGATGCTAAGTGCACGGTAGTGGCGATGCGAACGTAATCATAGACGTCGAGTAAAACACACAGCACTTGCTCAGGCAGCAGCGACGAGAGAAGGTTCCCTCTGACTCGTTCTGATGTGCTGGGGCCTTCCGGTCGCCGAGCATTGGTTCGCAGAACGCTAGCGGGAGCGAGAAAGCGAGAGAGCGAGAGACAGACAGGATGGGAGGGAGGGACGGAGGGAAAGACACAGATTGAGAGCATGAGAGTAAAAGAGAGAACAATACGAAGAGCGAAAGGGACAGCGAGAGATTGACGACAGAGGCGAAAGGGAGAGCGTGAGAGAGGAGAGAGGAGAGAGAGACGGCGAGCGGCCGAGCGAGCGAGAGAGAGAGAGTGAGAGAGCGTGAGTGAGGGAGTGAGGCAGAAAGGAGAAAGAGAAAGGGAGTGAGCACCTGACGGAGAAGAGTATGCTCCAACTGCCCGACCACGTACAGGTGGCAAGCGAGAGAAGGTCGGGTCGCTCACCGCGAGACGCATGTTATGGTGATCAGAACTGTTACGTTGGCATGTCTTAACTTTTTCGCCTCTGTAGAATCCTTGATATAATATTCCCTTTTCAGAGAACTCTTAAAAATAATTATTATGCATCAGTATTTATACTGTTTATAAGCACGTTCATCTCTATCTTCATGTGGGAAGAGTTCTTAACGTAAGAAAACGCTTTCTGTCAGTCACCTATTTGGCAACGAAACGTAAAAACCAAGGGAAAACCAACGAAACGTAAAACCAAGGGAATTAAAGAAAAAAATTAAACAAATGTAATAGATAAGTGAAAGTTACGAGAAGTTATGAGAAATTGTAGTCAGTAATATATTTAACAAGAGCATTACTATGGACAATGAAGTTACTGAAACGGTTGAAACCGATTATATAGAAAGGAGGTGCATTGAACAAAACATTGATTGCTGCCAATACAGAAGATAATATGAAATTGGACACACCATAAAGTGCTAAATATAGAAATATGAAAATCGTCAGATTAAAATCTCAACGAAAACATTCTTACAGAAACAAAAAGCTGTGAAGTTACGGACTTGTGTAAATGATCACAGCAATGTAATAACATAAAACTGTGAGTGTAGGAACAAAAGAAATGTGAGAGCAGAGTCAAAAGGAGTAGCAAATAGAATGCTAGGAGATTGCGATGCAACACAGATAAGATCAACGCAAGATTAAGAAATACCCCGCGTAGGAACAAGACTTCAGAAACACCGTAAATAAACAACGAAGAGTAATGAAGACGGGGGTCGTTTCATAAGTCATGTCAACTGTGTTATATTTTTCGAACATGTGGCAACACAGTTAACCCACAGGTAAGTCCAGTGTATCTGTTTGAAAACCTGTCACAAACCACTAAATTTATCTGACTGACAATGTCCGAGAGCAGAAAGTGCAGAAAAAGGAAGCTACCGACTGCACTCAATGATGGATGAAAGTAAATCCTACGTTTTAGACAGAAAATTCTAGTCCATATTTCTACAGTACATTGTATTGCGACTAGTGAATTCAGTACTCTACTTTCCAGTAGGCTTTTAGTAGCTTCCACTTTTTTCTCGTTCAAACATCTTCCTCAGCTCCCTCTATACGGTCTAATATTCCCATTCGTCTCCTACCACTTCTTCTATTCCCTCAATAACAACAACAACAAAAAACTCTGTTGCGATTTTCTGCTATCATCTCTTCTCAAAATACGTTATAACCAGCTCCTATTTCTTCTTACGTCCTAGAACAATAATTTTTATATTCTTCCCTCCTAGGTATTTGCATGCTTTTTAAACTCTTCTCGGTGCTGTCCCATGTTCACACATGAAATTTTCGAGCCCTCTTTCGATCATCAGGGGGTACACATTTCAAATCACACACAGTCAATGGTATTCATCGTAATCATCTTTGGCAAAAAGGGGGAATGGGAAAATATGGAAATGAATCTATATTCAACGGTACGAACTATTGTTTGTAAACAGTGATTTGTATTTAGTATCGTCCGATTGTCACTTTCTCACATCGTATCGTCCGATTGTCATTTTATGTAATCGGAGCCAAATATGAGTCACAATTCAGTGGCCTCTGGAAACATTCAATGAAGTTTCATTGCTCTATTGTATTAGACGATATAGGTGTCGATACTTAAGAAAGAATGCGCGTACTATGGTAGTAATCTTAGGCAGAAAATGATTCGAACTCAGAACCTTTATATCTTCGGGGGACACGTAATCATATAAATTAATATAATATAAAATGAGAAAACGTTTTAAGGGAGGGAAACCCGCTCGTAATGAACTCCAAACAC
The DNA here is from genome assembly GCA_031308135.1 of Acheta domesticus. Lineage (NCBI taxonomy): Eukaryota > Metazoa > Arthropoda > Insecta > Orthoptera > Gryllidae > Acheta > Acheta domesticus. Next base: position 279,765,900 of record JAHLJT010008446.1, on the reverse strand, counting down.
AAACCACCATTATTAAAGTTATTTAACCACATTTAACTTCCACCATTATTAAAGTCACAATACTGACCTCTCTCTTTATGGATTACCATCAGCGTCGTCTAATCACAAACCCCATTACATCGTTTTATCCACTGGCATTACTATGTCATCCTCAACTTCCAATAAATTGACATTTCCACCATCATCTTTATTGATTATTACGATTGATTGTGATGATTATCATTGCCTTTACCAGCTCCTCTGTTGTAATTCGAACTATCGCTATCGTAACAGTTTCACTTCTATTCCGTCCATTTCATTCCAACCATACTGTTCATAAATGCCAGAAAATAACTACCAAAGGCCAAGAACATCATTACATTTATGTCGCCAGTTGCAACATTTCCATTACCACCAACGTTTCCATTTTGGCGATCGTCATTCCTTTTTTCGTAGCAATATCTCAGCACGCACTTCCAGCATTACATACATTATTACCATCATCGCAACCTCCGCCAAGTCCCCTGCCTGATCCAATATTACCCCCCATGCCTGCCACCAGCGCTGTCACTAGCTTGTCCATCCCATCGACGCCCCCCCCCCAACCGCACCACTTCGCCGCGCCCATTCCTGCCCAGATCTGCCCTCGTCCTTACACCTCCCCGTCTTCTCCATCTCCTCCCCGCCCCGCCCGCCCCTCCCTCTCCGCCTCCCTCTACCATCCCCCCGCACCTCCACCCCGTACCGCCACCACCGCATCGCCGCCCGCCGCCCGCTCGTCGGACGGTCGTCAAAGCGGCCGGCCCATATTCCGTCGCTTTACGACACTTTTCTCTGGCGCTTCGCGTAATCTAATAAAGATAGCAGGACAACGCGGCCTTATTACATTATCAAAACTGGGAGGTGCTCGCCGCTTTATGATGATTGTGTCGGCGCTTTATGTACGGAGCTGCTCTGTTTATTCCTATCGGGTTAATGTGCCATATTTAGGGGCGTCGTTCGGGAAGGCCCGTAAGGCAGCCTTGCGGGAGCTTGCGCCGCCGTTGACGAGCGTAGTGGCGGAGGCAGAGGCAGAGGCGGCCGCGGCGGCAGCGGGGGCGGCGGCGGCGGCGGCGGCGGCGGCGGCGGCGGCGGCGGCGGCGGCGGCGGCGGGGGCGGAGGCGAAAGCGGAGGAGACGATGTCGGCGATGGAGGCGAAGGCCGAGTGATTCGACTGCCGTGGCGTCACTCAAAGCTGAACCGCGCGATCTTATCGCGCCGTACGTCTTTTCCACAAATACGACAGTAACATTTAATATTAACACGTGAACGTAATTACAGTTTCATTTATGATGACAAACAATCGGCAAAGCGAAATCATAAGAACGCAACCTGTGCATACATACGTGCATTATTGTTTGTACTATTTGTGAATTGCTTGACGTAGTCATAATCCCGTGAAATACAGTATTTGTACTCGCAAAGTAAAAAATATATTTCTATTTCTTAGATACCGGGTTTGAGATTGTAAGATGCTCAAGCTAGAAATTTAGAGAATATTTCACATTAAGCATTTCGTACGGGGGTGTTCCACTTAATCGGTTGGGACGATGTGATCAGAAACAGCAGAGCAGGTACGCAAGTGGGTGTTGGTACAGACGGATGTGGTGAGACGAGAAGACTCGACTGCGGAGGTGGAGACGGAGGTGGAGGTAGAAACGGGAGTTGTGGAGACGGGCGAGAAAAAATTGAAAGCAGCGGGGAGAGGCTACGGGGTAGGGGATAATTTGTGGTTAGAGCGATGGGGAAGTGGGGATGATGTGAGTATAGATGAGTAGTGAAAGTATCTGGTGAAATGTGAGTGGGGAAGAGGTCGCGGGCGATGAGCAAGGAATGGCGTATGTGTCGGAGTGAGCGTTTCGGTATCGTGAGCTTTGGGGGACGGCGTAAGCGTCGGAATAGCATGGCGTTGGGGTTGGCGTGGGAGTGGAAGGAGCGGCGTGGCCATTGGGGTAGCATAGGGCGGCATGGGCGGCATGGGCGTAGGGGCGTGTGTGGGGGGCTGTGTGGATGTGGGGTGGCGTGAATGTGGGGTCGGGTGGCGTGGATGTGGGGTGGGGCGGCGTGGATGTGGGGTGGGGCGGCGTGGATGCGGCGTGGATGTGGGGTGGGGTGTCGTGGATGTGGGGTGTCGTGGATGTGGGGTGGCGTGGATGTGGGGTGGCGTGGATGTGGGGCGGCGTGGATGTGGGGTGGCGTGGATGTGGGGGCGGCGTGGACGTCGAGCGGCGTGGATGTGGGGCGGCATGGGCGTAGGGGCCGGGTGTTGTGGACGTGGGGCGGTTTAGGCGTGGAGGGGTGTGGGCGTGAGGACGGCATGGATGTGGGGTGACGTAAGCATGGCAGCGGCGTGGGCGTCGGGACTGCGTGGACGAGGAGGAGGTAGTGGGGTGTGCTATCACTGGCTCTGTCGCGCAGTGGCATAGTCCATGAGCAGCGTGCCCGTTCCACGCATGCCGTGTGCTCTCAGGGTTTTATCGCGAACGAGCTCACAACGTCGGACGATGAGGTGCTCCACACGGCCGGGATTTGGTGCTCTTTTGCGGATTCGTCGTGGGCGAAATACCCCACAGTCCCTGACATCATCGCCGGTATTAGGCCTGTTAGAAACAGTGGCCTTACAGCCACGGGCACAAAACTTGCCTCCTAAGCAATTAATTAGTTCTTAATTAGTTCTGGGAAGCAGAGGTCCATTGAGAGGATCGTCACCACCGTTCGTCAAACGTGACGCATTTGTATCAAACTTTTCTGTCAATCGCCCAAATCAGTAATTGTATTTTGGAGAACACAAAGGGAGCGCACAGGGAGCCCGAATAGATAATCTTGGAATCTTCCAGGCCATGATGGATTGTCTTCTGCCGATGGGACTGGCCTGTCCTATGTCGTCTCCGTATGCATATACCTCAGAGCGACCTAGGCCTCAAGTCGATCTCCATGGATGGGTTGTTCGCTGGGTTTATGTTTGTCCAACGTCTTACTATTCACAATACTGTGTTGCTTTCACAATAGCTCAATAGTATATTTTATATTTTTGTGTATTACAATGGTTGATTCATCATCATCAATAATCCATATGTGAATTCCAGATTTCTTCCAGTTTATTCATACTATTCATAAAAATCATTTACACTTTTGTTGAAACGGTTTTACCTTAAGATTGTTCATTAAAAGATAATTGTTTCTCAATAAATACATTTCGCTTCTGTCCGATAAATAAATAATATACAAGTTATAAATAATATATTGAAACAAATGTTTTAAATTAGATACAACACAATAAAAACAAAGTATGAATATTTAAAAAACGTACATGTCAGTCAGACTTTATCTCTCAATTTGTGTAAGCCAATATGGTCTCTGACTCTGTAAAATCAACGTAGCAGAAGTTAATTTACAATTTTTGTATATTAAGTAAATTGTTATATTCCTAATATTTTCCTCTATACTTATGTTAAAACAGATAGTTCGTACAGACGGCAACTTGAAATTAATCCTGATTCACTTTTTAAGCGAAAAGTAAATGGGTGCATTAAAATATCGTAGAATGTGTAACAAGAAAGAAAATGCAATATTTCGCATTTGGATACTGTTTTATCGAGGCTGAAAACTCATTAGTAGTTAACAGTAATTTAAACACAGGTATAATATAGAATTTTATCCAAGAGAAATGATTAATTCCTTTAGGTGACAGATAATTTTTACCCTCGTGGATAAACTGTTTAATCCCGCGTTGTATAAACTATTTTCCCCCTATATTTTCAAAATTTCTATAAGAAAATAGGGTGAGAATAATAAAAGGCACTCCACTCAAGTTGTAGTGGCAATTGGTGTTGTAAAATCAAAATTGCAATTTTGTGAATTCCCAATAGGTTTCTGGAGTCGTGCAAACTTTAAATCATTGCAATAACAAATCAATTACAATTTCTGAAAAGTATATTATTTAAATTATACATTTTTCACTTTAATTTTTGTATAAGTTGCGTAATTATATCAGATACTTAACAGTTTGACGATTAGGAAGTATAACATCTAGGTTGATTGAAATATATAACGATATCCAAGTATGGTAAAGATGTGAACATCATATTCCTCCATCAACTAACAGAATTCATCCCGTAATATCAAAAATTGAGAAAGATAATAAAATTGAATTTGTACAAAATTTTATTTTTGAGAATGGAAGCTTATTTTACTTTCTTGCAATTGTTTACGCAGTAGAGAGAAAGTTATGTAAAGCTGTACGAAAAAACGGCGAATTTTCAGCAGAAAAAACTTTTATTACAGGGCCCTGGTAACGAAAAAGTGGATAAATCCAGTTGCTAAATTTAGAAAAAATCCTCTAATACGTGGTGTCAGAAGAATGCATGTTTTGTGTATTCTTGATAGCGAAAAATCAAAACTTCAGTCTGTCTGTCCTCCGGCCCACCGGCTGTCTCTCTGTCAGTGAACAACGCTAGCTCAGTGGATTTTCCCCAAAACTGATATTCTCCAATCGATCTGGCTGATGTCGCGTCCCATGAAATTTAAAACCGATATTTCAATTTTGGGAGGAACTTTACATGAAGTCCCTGGGACATTTTGAAAATTTTCAAAAAATGGCTCCATCGTTTTTGATAAAAAAAATTGTTGGATAGTATGAAGGACATTAAGAGAATGGTGCTTGCAAAAATTCAAATTTTTTTCGGCGTGTTCCTAAAACTAGAATTATAAAGGCACAGATTTTTCCCTTATGGTATCCGTTGCTTAAAGATAAATTTTGAATTAAGGTCATATACAATTTTTCGAAAATTTGAGTACTTTTCGCGTAATTTTGTGTGAAATCAGGGGCGAGAATGTACATGGTGCTTTAGTAACACTAGTTTAAGAGGTTAAAATGTAACTTTAGCTCTAAGGAAATGAAGATAAACAGTTGACTATGCTGTGCACGAAGATAAACAGTTGCTGTACACGTAATATTTCATAGAAGACAAAAATTATGAATTCCATAATACCATTTAATTAGACTGTGCTTTTTTAGACGCTGTACACAGAATGCAGATAAAGGTGATCCTGCAGCTTGCTCATGGCCGTTAACGATTCCAAAACGGATTGTTCCATTACCATGACATTTTTATCATTTTTCACCTTTCATTTTTGTTTCTATGTGCAGGAATCTATCTGTTAATGAAATAAATTGCTCAAATAAAACTTTCCATGACCGTATCTCCTTCATATAGAGCGCATTTTAAACCTGCTTGTTAGCCTATTTTGTTTTGCACCAATTATCTTGTTTTCTAGTCGTATATTTCCGCATCCTTGTTTGCTAAGCATACTTTCAAAATTAATCCACTTCGTACGCTGAATTCATTTCGTGCCCTTGTGGTCCGCGTTCAAGTCTGACAGTAAATTCTGAAATATACTTGTTAATTCACTTGAGCTCGTGAGATGACCGACTTTGCAATACAATGCAAAGGAAATTGGATAATTGCAGAAAAAAAGAGAAGCAAAATGTTCTCACGTCAGAGTTCCCGGCGGATTATTCTTTCATGAACGAAGTACCTATCTCATAATAAAACCAAATTTAAAGATACGTTGATACACTGTGGACTTTTCATTATCCAAACAATTTAAATGATGTAAATGAAATTGCTACTTGACAAAGTAATGTACATATAATGAGTCAAATGTAGTGTAATTATACAAATCATCATCTCATAAAATATAATAAAAATGCAATTATTTAAAAACATTTTTTGTTTGGAGATCTATTGACAGTAGAGACAAATTATGTTTATTTTGGAAAGACGCAGATAATGCGTTATCTTGGCTGCAACGCATAATAGTTGCAATCCAACAAACATATTTAAAAGTATTACATAATTTTAATATTATTATAATTAGCTTCTCCATGGCCTTCATAGCTTGTCCATGGACTTCATTAGCTTCTCGCTGGTCTCGATACTTCTTGGGAAAGCTGAAAACAGTCTCTGAAACATTCATTACCTTCATTGTCCAAAGAATTTTATTGATGATGCTGAACTAATTATTTTTTATGGGAATTTGGTGTCAACGTGCTATCTATTGATGTTCAAAAATTGTCAATCGCATAAAATTTCTAGATAACCAAACGCAGAAATTAAAGGGATTTAATAGTTGCCCAAGAAACTAATAAATGCACATATCCTTGAACAAAAGAGACAATTGACGTATTTCTCATTAAATTCCGTGGTGGTAGCAGATGTCTTGTGGCAATCCATAATGGAGATAAGGGGTTTATTGTTGTGGATGATTGTCCCTTATGCCCCATTATTTCTCATTACCCACTACGTTCGTCCAGCTTGAATTTACTTTATCTTATCTTCTACAAACATTTAACGACTGCTCTACTCTCCAACAATGTGTCGGTTTCTCTAGTCACAACACTTTGACAACGTAATAAACTGTCAATAAGGCACTTCGATCCTAGTTTCAATCATTTAACTATCTTTATCTCAGCTACGAATGGACCACGTTTTCAGTTAACGAAAAATTTCTAGATTTTCTAACATTGCACTACGGAATACCAATAGCGCGATGAAATCTGAAGTTGGCAGAGCATCCAACATGCAGACACCATGCGCCACGTCCACGGCAACAGAGGCGTTGCTGTTGGTGACGGCACGACGACGGCGGGGACGGTGGCGTGGCGGTGGTGGCGGTGCAGGCAACGGCGACGCCAGTTCTGGCGGCACGACGCGACTGAGAGAACACGTCGCTGAAATATTTACCCGGGTGCCGTGAAATATACGACAGTTTCGCCATTATACACATAACGGGCAGTCCGTGTACATCACAACATAATGTAGCATTCCTACATCATCCTAACACCACGGCGAGACAGCTTTAGTGCTAGCGTAACGCCGGTTCGAGCCCTGGCACAGCTCCCAGCGCGGGTCCACGCGCTGTTATGGATGAGAAGACGACGCGCTGGCCCTAACTCAGAACACGCGGGCCGCGCGCCCGCCCACGCCTCCCCCGCGCCCCGTCGCACTCACCCACCCACACCCACCCGCCACCCACTCGCTTTCATCTCCCCACTGACTAGCAGCCTCCGCCGTCCCCGCCGCCTTCGACATACTCTCCGCCCTTGGTATCCTCGCAGTCCTGGCTGTCCTCACCGCACGCTACCCTCGACGTCCTCGCCGCCTTCTTCGCACCGCTCACGACACCCTCACCGTCCACGCCGCCCTCAACGTCCTCACCGCCCTCACCGCACGCTACCCTCACCGTCCACACCGGCCTCAACGTCCATGCCGGCCTCAACGTCCACGCCGCCCTCACCGTCCTCACCGCTCTCATCGTCCTCCGTCCTCACCATCCTCACCAACTCACCGTCCTCACCACTCACCGTCCTCACCAACTCACCGTCCTCACCGAACTCACCATCCTCACCGCCCTCACCGCACTCGCCAACCTCACCGCCTACCACAACGGAACCCCGCCCACCGCGCCCGCCCACTCCTTTCACGTGCGCGCGCCGCCCACTCCTCCTCCCTCCCCTCGTCCCCGCCGCCCGCGCCACCTCGCTTGCGCCCGTCTTCGCATCGCACCGACAGAAAACGCGACTGCGAGTTTTGCCTCGTAATAAATGCACGCAGAGCTCACAATGCTCTCTGCGCTATTCTGCATGTCTCTTTGGAACGCGTTTCAATATTTCTCGTGTTTATCCCGATGTAAAGAGGGGTATTCTTGTTTTTCATTCACCGGTACATGGAAGTTTGCTCAAATTTGAGAAGAGCACTGATTTTCTAATGAACAGTTTCAGTTTTGGCTTAAAAACAAAACTTGGGGAGAGTTAAGATCTTTATCTTCTAGAGATTTACGATCAATAGATACTTCTGTGTGAGTCGTTGGGTCCACCATGGATTTTCCCCCAAATAGTATGATGGGAAACGAAATCAACACGCGCCCACAAACCCCTCACACGCACCCCTCCCCAACATTTAAAACCATGCGCTCCACAACCATGCTGAAATACAAATACGTAAGTAGAAAAAATACGCTAGAAACGTCAACCTCAGGTATTCCACATCTATCATTGTACCCTTTTCCATCGTATACATAAAAATTATTCGACATGCTAACGGTGCCGGCCTTCACAATGTTTAATTGATGTGAACTAATTATTTTGTCGTAATGGGCTCAACTAATTTTCAAATGAGAATTTTGTTGATGACCTGAAAACAGTTACACGGGATAATATATCACGCATCTTATGTATGACAGTTTCACCCATTAAAACAAGAAATTCCGACCAAGTATTCAAATGGTACCATTTATTTTAATATTCACGGTACTCCCGGACCATAGAATAATGTCATGATAATGACATGGCACTTTTGTTTTCTTTTCATACACAAAGTCATTCCATGACCCTCATTAAACCATTACAGTTTCGTTATCGCACTAACGGCAAGAATACGAGGGAATACTAGTTCCATTACTCTGAAACTCTGTGTATCCATACATCGTAATTGCGGTAAAGAAACATTTGGATTTTTATGACACAGCTAAAAAAATGGAAAGCATACTGTGTACAGGCTTCTTTATATCGTGCACGTAATACAATTTATTTTATGTAAGGCAACATTCGACGTGTACCGTACCGCAAACAAGGTTTAGTGCTGTTTGCGTTTGATACGATTCCTTACGATAAGCCCCACCTCGTGGTGAAGTGCGCGGCATCTCGTGGCCTCTAGTTAAAGCAAGGAAAAACGTGTGAAGGAACATAAAGGGAGACCGGAGATGTCTTAGCGCGCTGCTCGGCTGGCTGCCGTGGCTGGGTGGGTGGTGGGAAGACGGGGAGGTAAGGGGGGGGGCGCGGACGGCTGACCGCGCGAGAACTCAGTGTGACGGCTGCTCCACAGCGAGTGATGAAGGGAGCACGGCAAATTCACGCCCAAAACATTTTACTTATGTTTATTTACTACTTTTTAATGCCCGATATTTAATATAACTGGTTTTTGTAATATTGTACCGTTATGTAGAAGAAACCCAACCAAGCAGTAAAACAAAGTGTCATTCTCAGCTAGACGGCGTCTATTAAGGATTTATTAAAAACAGTACGTCTATTAAGAACAGTACGCCGTCCGTTCACAATAATCGAAAAAATGAGTTGTATGAAAATATGGCATATGAGTGCGCCTAATCAAACAAAACACTTATTTTTTGCATTATTCTTATAAGAATGTGGTATTACGAAAAGTACTGACGACACAAAATTGAAAACATATCACAAATTTGAGAACCTCTGAGGTATTCATATGCATACTTTGATTGATTTATCGTCAAAAAACAGTAAAATCTGCATGTAAAGAATTATATTTTTACAATAAGCAGAAAATATTAACACAGTAAATCATGAAGTTCCATTACAGTTTAGTGGGGATTATGCAAAGGGAAGGCAGAGGGAATGAAAAGGAAGTTTGCACATGACCCGTTGCCTATTTCTATATGGTGCTGCTCCGGTATGCGGCGAGATGCTCCGAAATGTTATCAGGGTCCCTAACCGAAAACCACGAAAATCACCGATCAGAAGCAGCGTACCGACGAACTCGTTCCCGACCGGAGACACAAACGCATTGATGTTTCACACACCAAATGAATTTCTCCACCCGTTTTCGAACCCGAGACATTCGCTTTTACGTTCTTCGCCACTGATACTGGAATTTCATACTCTGAATGCTTAGGAAAATAAAATAATCCAATCATAATTCCAACATTATACATGAGAAATACAATACTTGGCAGAAGTTAATTTTTGTTCATATTTATTTGTTTTCAGAGTTTCATTAAATTGTGTAAATGAGGTATACTTGATGGATCGATGAATCTTCGGTTTGCGGGTCAGCGCTCAAGAAGCGGCTTGCCGACCATCTACTTGATTGATTGATTGATTCCTGTTTCCGGGAGCATCAACTACTTAGGCCATTAGTCCCGTGCGTGTAGTGCGTGTTTTTTTTCAGGAGGTGGTCTACATGAGAGACCTTGTCACACTTCCCTTGAGAAAGGACTGAGCATATCCATTGACTCCGTCTTCGAGAAATGAACCGACTTGCCTGAGATCAAACTTCGGGATTACGAAACTAGTACTGCTACCGAATGGATAATTCAGGTTAAAGGAGAGAGAGAGAGCGAAGAGAAGAAACGTACGGGAAGAATATAGGGAAATTATGAAGACGAAAGAGCAGAGTGAAAGACATACAAGAAAGGCTGAGGGTCCTGTGGCAATACAGGAAATCAAGAGAAGATGTTGAACTGTGTGGAGAAAAACCTTTCTCCTGTGCATGCGTTGAATTTTTTTGATGGACAGTTCTATCCCCACTATACTCATCGGAAGCCGTCGGGCATTTTCCTTCTTGTCGTTCAGCGTTATATCGCCAGATTCAGCGTGATATGCGTTCCGTAACGGTGATACCCGATGATAATCGAGCACGATTTCGTCACGCACATGGGAAGCAAGACATCTCTGACCGTCGACCGTTGCATGGCACCAAGAAGGTTCGTAGCGGAGGGCTCCTCAAGGCCGGAAATCCCGAAGAGAGGAAGAACGCCTCGAGGGACCAGTCCCTCCATCTAGGTCACTTTCCACGCGGTGCGTCCACAATACGGTACCCAGTGGCTCATCGAGGAGTAGGCAGGAGATGAGAGAGGTCCGGGGAGGTGTGAAGTAGAGCTGCGCTCGCAGAAAAGGAAAGGGTGGACCGGAAATTGGCACGGAAATGGAAAGGTGAGTGGGGTGGAGCGAGAAGAATCTAGTGGATCAGAAGAGAAGAGTTGAAGGGAGTGGGACTAGGCAGCAACTCGCCACTCTGCAGAACCTCCGCTCAAGTACTGTGCGGGGGCAGAGTATTTATCTCTATTTGACAATAGTAAGGATAAATGGGACGCGTGTGAAATACTCTTATTTAAGTAGATGTAGTTTACTGGTAGATACGCGAGCTAGCCAAATTATGACGCATCTGAATTTCGGTAAAAAAGAGTAGGAAATTTCTACTGTACGTGGGACATTTTATGTTACACGTAAAAGTCTGAAGTTAAAGAATGGCCTTCGATGTGGAAATGCGCGAGAGAAAGGAATCAAATTGGTCGTATCAAACAGGCGGTTTTTCGACGAGCCAACTTAACCCAGACTCCTTAACAAGCACAACTATCAGAATTCTCACCAACTACACAATGCATTCCACACGTGTTCCATTTATCCATATGCTTCAGCTGAAAAAACAAAACAAAAACAAAACCTTGTGCGGGTGTTGTAGCGCCGCCGCCGAGAGGTCCGCAGAAGGTCTGGGCCGCGGGAGGCCGCGGGAACGCGGGACAATGGCGCATATTTGGGCGCGCGCTCCTCCCGGCCGGGGAGGGCTGGAGGTGGGGGTGCGGGGTGGGGGTGGGGTGGGCCCGCGACGCGATGCGGTTTGGACAGCCCGCCGCTCCATTCAGAAGGCAAGTGCACGGGTAATTACAGCGCAAGCGCCCATTCAGGGAACAAGAACACGGCCGCGCCGAGACGTCGGCGCTTGGCCGCGGGGACGGAGACGGATACAGCGACGGAGCCCGCCCGCCCGCCCGCCCAGCAGCCCGGCCGCCCGCCGCCGCCGCCGGAAAAAACTCGTCGCCGCGTCCGCGCCTTTGCCCGCGCCGCCGCCTCGGCCCGCAGCGTGACGCCTGGACGCGGAGGTGGAGGCGGCGGCGGGGGTGGTGGAGCTGGGAGCTCGAAGTGGAGGTTGTGGAGGTGAAGGTGGTGGTGGAGGCGGCGGCGGGGGTGGTGGAGCTGGGAGCTCGAAGTGGAGGTTGTGGAGGTGAAGGTGGTGGTGGAGGCGGCGGCGGGGGTGGTGGAGCTGGGAGCTCGAAGTGGAGGTTGTGGAGGTGAAGGTGGTGGTGGAGGCGGCGGCGGGGGTGGTGGAGCTGGGAGCTCGAAGTGGAGGTTGTGGAGGTTAAGGTGCAGGTGAAAGTGAAGGAGCAGCTGGACCTATAAGTGAAGATGGTGTTTTATGCTTGTGGCGATAGAAGTGAAGGTGCAAATGAAATTTGAGATGAAGATGGATGTATATTCAGGGGTGTTGTTATTGTTATTTTCGTTGTTATTGCCGTTGTCGGCTATAATTGTGGTTGTGTTTGTTGTTGTTATTGTGGATGTGGTGGTGGTGGCGGCGGGACTGGTGAAGGGAGAGGCGGTGGGATTGGTGACAACCACCTCGCCGGCGGGGAAGAGTTGCAGTGGTGGTGGATGGTTGATAAAAGAGCAATATCTAGGGTTATAAATCTAGGGCTATATATCTAGGGTTATAAAAGGGTTAATCTATAAAAATTCAAATAATCAAATGGCTGATTGAAGATGGCGAAAATTAGAGCAAAGATGAGGTAAAACAGAAACTAAAGTGAAACGGATGCTGGCGGTAAAGAAGAAGAGTTGAAAAATGAGGAAAGCGACTGGGCCGAAATTAGAAAAGAAATATGGGAGGAAGAACGTCTGCGAATATGTCACGGGACTGAAAGAAAGACAATGGAAGATTACTGGAAGATAAGGGAAAAACCGATAATCACTATTTACAATAAGCGCACCTTGTGAATAGTGGCACTCAGACGTTTAATGGCCATTTGTAGAGACGATTGCTTTGATTATGACGAAGGCGATGCCGAAAACTTTGAAAAGAGTGTGGGAGCATTCTTGTTTATTACTGACAAGTTTAAACGTAGTTGATTCATTGATTAGTAGTTTAAACGTATTTGATTCATTCCGGGCGCGTCAACTCCTAAGGTCATTGGTCCCCTAAGTGTAATGCACGTATTTTCCTTGTGAGGTGGCGGCGATCATCCCCCACGGAGTGGTGAGATCTGCCGCCGACGTACACGGCTTGACGGGCTTTTCCCCAACCACGTACCTCCTACCAGCGTGGAACCCCCCAGGCGGGACTAACTCTAAGCTCCCACTGGTCTCCGGACACGTGTGGTAGTGTAGTGCACGCGAGTGTACGTAAATAATGAGCTAGGATAGGACGTGGGAGAGGAAGGAAAAATTGCTCGTGGCCCGTTTGTTAGGGTTCTGCTCCGGCATTCACCAGGTTTTGACCGGAGAAACCACGGAAAACTACGGATCAGAGGAGCCAACTACTAGTATTCTCCGCCAGACAGCAGTTAAATTCGACGGAGCAGTATAACTAGTGTCGAAAATCATACCACCCGCCGTCGGGATTGAGGCAGAGCGGTCCTGTAGGTAGAACACTGAAACGGCGGTAACAGGAGAGCGCTAGTGAGGCAACAGCAACGCAATGTCCCGTGGACCACGAGACATTGACCATGAGACACTACGACGTCAATCGTAACTGCAAGCCCAGTGACGACAGAAACAACACTGTTAATAATTCTGAGACTTGCTATTTGGATTTTTATGTAATTGTAATTACGGTAATGGCTTGCAATTGTGAGAGATGTATGGCACCTAGAAGGCTAAAAAAATGCTGTGAATTCAAGGAAAATAAGAAATTAAATGTGTGTGTGTTATGGCTCATGACGTTCATATCTCATATGAAATAATCTGTGTCGCGTTATCAGTGATATTAATTTCATTATGAAATAAATAATTTTACAGCACGTTTAATGACAATTTTATGACGGCGCAGGACTATACAACGGTCGACAAAGTACCTTGAAGAACGGGCTAAGAGCCACGCGCAACCCATCCTTCGCAAATCTATCCCCATGCCCATTCACGGCGCCTGGGGATAAGGTGAATCTCCGTTTCCTTCGAGCCAATTTCCCACCACACGATGTAGAGAGATTCAGGTAGCAGTGCGACTACACGGATTAAGACCCAAACTGAATATAAACCTATCGGAAATAATTCAAAGAATTGTTTTATCAGCGATTTTATTGCGTCGCCCAAAAGATGACCAACGTTTGTCGCCAACGTTCGTTTAGAAATGCAACAGCAGACCCACCACAGCAATGGTGGTGCGGGCGGCAACGCCAGCCGCCGCTGCGGTGATGGGGCGGGCGACGCGGGCGACGCGGGCGACGCGGGCGACGCGGGCGCCGAGGGGATCGGAGCGGGCGGCGCGGCGGCAAGCACAGTGCGTGCGTGCGCGCAGGCGCTTTTTGTTCCGGCAGGTTCGCGTTCCACAGGGGAATGTCTGTCATTCCGGCGGCGGCGGCGGCGGGGTCCCCGTCCACCTCCGCCACCCCCGCACCCCGCCGTCTCCGCCGCCGCCACCGCCATCGCCGCTGGGGTCGCCTCCCGCCGCTTTCGCTTCTGCCAGCGCCTCCGTTACCGCCTCAGCCTCCCACGTTGCCACCGCCTCCCACTTCACCACCGCCTCCTAATTCACCACCGCCTCCCAATTCACCACCGCCTCCCAATTCACCACCGCCTTCCACTTCGCCACCCACTCCCACTTCACCACCGCCTCCCACTTCATCACCGCCTCCCACTTCATCACCGCCTCCCACTTCGCCACCCCCTCCCATTTCGTTACCGCCTCCCACTTCACCACTGCCTCTCACTTCGCCACCGCCTCATACTTCGCCACCACCTTCCACTTCACCGCCTCCGACACCACTTCCGATATTACCACCGCCTTCGCGTCCGACTTCGCCACCGCCTTCAACTCCGTCATCGCTTCCAACTCGCCACCGAATCCACCACCACCTCCGCATCTCCCACCGCCTCCGACTCAGCCACCTCTTCCGTCACTGCCTCCGACTTCGCCATCGCTTCCGACTCTGCCCTCCGCTTCCGCCGCCACCACCTCCCCCGCACCCCGTCGTCGCCGCTCCTCCCACCTTCACCGACTCTGCCGCCTCCGCCGCCGCCGCACCGGCCCCCGCAGCCGGCATGCCGCGCCGTTCGTCCCAGACCTGGCAGCCCGATTTGCCGGAGGTCAAGACCACGCGCGAAGCAGCTGCGGTCGCCCGGTGCCAAAAAGTTCCGTTCCGTTTCAGGGTCGCCTAGAGCATAGACGGCGCTCGCTGTTCGGGCCGAAAAAACGGTCGGCCACGAGCGTGTACTCTACAGCTTTGTATTCGCCTGTTATCGTCGAAGCACTTTTAGATATAATATTAAATGCGAAACAATTGAAAATGACTAAAAAAAAAATACAAACTGAAAAAGGCTTTATTGTAATTCAAAATTCTTCAAAGTATTAAGTGTTGAATGTTCTGTCATTTATTTACACAATATGATTGAATTCAGTTTCAAAGTCGCCATAAACATAGCCTTTAACGTATTGTATAAATGTGATAATTAAGCTGAAGATTTTTGCCTATTTGCCTATTTTTATCCTTTAATTAAACATGCAGTATTTTAGGTTACTTATTTATTTTGAAGCATTAGGTGTATTAAAACATATTATTACTAATACTTCAATATGAATAAGTCACCTAAAATACTGTATTTTTAATTTGACTATAAAAATCGACAAATAGGCAAAAATGCGAAGCTTATTGATAATGCAAGAGTCAATGAAATATGATTCCTTTTTTTACAATACGAAAGTGCGTCTTGTTTGGCTACGGACATTTTATTCCCCAAAAATCTTATACATTTTATGCAACATGTGTCAAAGATTGTTTAAATGTCCCTTTTCTATGACTGACTCCCTGTCATTGTTTGAAGAGAGAAAAAAGAGAGAAAATGTTTTTCTCGATACAACCTATTACTCTGCAACTCGTCAACAACAATTAGGGATTTCCGAAAATGCCCGAAAAACGCTCGTTCGATTCATCGGACGGAGACTTCTCGTGGAAGACCCGCCGCGCGTGCGGAGGGAAAAAACTAATTAGTGTTTTCCAGCATTTTCACGTAACGGGGCAGCGCGACAAGTTCTCCGGAGGCAGCAAACCGGCTGCGGTGCAGTCTTGTGGAAACACGTGCTGTTCACCGTAACACACGGACTCCACTCTTCGGGACCCCGCTTATTATTTTTCAACCTCCAATTGAAAATATCGTGTTCAAACTGAACACTTTTAAACCGAGAGCAAACGTATTGTATATGAGACCAAATACGTTTAAAACGTTATCAAACAAACTAACCCGTATTTCAGTGAAGGTTTTATTTATTCAGTTACTTATTTATTCATTTCCTATTCTCTCCTCTCTTCAGAACGCACATTTGTTATTCAAAATTACGTTTCCATTTTCACGTTTTATATTTTTCTTTAAATCTAATTCACAACAATATTCGTAAAATTTTTTTCTTTTTGTAATTTAGATATATTATTATTATTATTATTATTATTATTATTATTATTATTATTATTATTATTATTCCATTACATCACGACTAAAGATCTTATGAGTCGGCTGAATATAAAATCTACTCCAGGTTGCAACCAGCTACCTAAGGAGCAGATTCGGTGACTATCAGTGCCTCTACAATACTTTACGCAAAATGTGGGCTGTTCCAAATAAAGCAATTTCTTGCACTTCCCAGTCTTTTGAATTACCTGGGAGTTTAGACAAGTTCTTACTCAAATTTTGCGGAACAAATCCCAGAGCTCCGATAACTATCGGGACGACCTGTGCTTTTACGCCCCACATTCGGCTGATCTCGATTTCCAAACTCTTGTATTTAAGACGTTTCTCTGCCTCCTTGGTAACGACGTTTTTGATCGCAAGGTACAGCAACATCGATAAGTAAACACGATTTTTTTGGCCAAATCCCGGATAACTATATCCGGTTTGTTTGCCGCTATCGTGCGATCAGTTTGAATTTGTTGGTCGTACAATATCGTACACAATCCAACAGACGTCACCGGTTTCGGTGAGTGTTCGTACCACTTGGGGCATGTGTTTGGAACTTCGAGGGCGGTACAGATCTGCCAGTGGAGGTAGCTACACACCCTGTCATGTCGTTTAAGGTATTCGGTCTTTGCTAGGATTGGACAAGCTGAGACAATATGATCAATGGTTTCTACTTGCTCCAGGCAAATGCGGCATTTGTCATCTTGGGAAATTTTGAGAACCGCTTTATCATAATGTCGTGTTCTCAAGGCCTGATCTTGGGCAGCTATTACAAGTGCTTCCGATTCTGGCTTCATCCTTCCCCTTTTAAGCCACATAAATGATTGATCTTTATTGATCTGCACCTTGTCCATTCTTTTTAGGTATTGACCGTGGAGTGGTTTGTCTCTCCACGATTTCTTTAACATTTTTTGTGTCTCACACTTCATGTTTAGCAGCATCAGAAGTTCAGTGTCTGTGTTATTCGACGTGTCTTGCCTAGTTTTCTTCGCAATGTTTCTTGCTACACTAACAATGCCTCTGTTTCCCATTCTTCGGTCAGATTTCATTACCTGCCTCATTAGAGGGTCGTCTTGATGGCTGACTACATACTTACCCAACCCGACTATTGCGTTGTGCCAGGAGGCCTCAATTTGTCTGAGGCCTCTTCCTCCTTCCTTACGTAACACATAAAGTCTATGTATATCAGCTCGAGGGTGGGGAAACATGATGCATTGTCAGCAGTTTTCTGGTTTTTCGATCCATGGTGCGAATTTCTTGCTCAGTCCAGTCCACTAGTCCAAACTGTATTCGGCAACATGGTACCGCCAAACTACCTATTGCAGATATTTTATTCCTGGAATTCAGAGCGGACTGCAGGACCAGTCTCACTCTTCTATAATACTCCCTACGAATTCTATCTTTCATTCTGTCATTCGAGATGGTTTCACATTCTTCAATGCCCAGATATTTGTAAGTTTTACCTGGCTCAAGATCTTGAAGC
>JAHLJT010008446.1:279712214-279747144 GCA_031308135.1 Acheta domesticus | reverse complement strand
GCTCGACGCCGGTCTCCTGCTCGACTCCGGTCTCCTGCTCGACTCCGGTCTCCTGCTCGACTCCGGTCTCCTGCTCGACTCCGGTCTCCTGCTCGACTCCGGTCTCCTGCCTCCGTCTCCTGCTCGACTCCGGTCTCCTGCTCGACTCCGGTCTCCTGCTCGACTCCGGTCTCCTGCTCGACTCCGGTCTCCTGCTCGACTCCGGTCTCCTGCTCGACTCCGGTCTCCTGCTCGACTTAATTCTCCTGCTCGACTTATTCTCCTGCTCGACTCCGTTCCCGTGCGCGCCTCCGTATTCGTACCCACCTCCGAGCAATTTGCTCCTAGCTCCCATGCTGATCTCTGCTTCCGCCTTGCACCTTCCTCTCCTGAAACGTTGCCCCATCCACGCTCTGACCTCCTGCCCTGCTCACCGCTTTCGCCCCCCCTCGTCCTCGCGCTGTCCGCCGTCCCCGCCCCCCTCCATCGGGCGGCGCGAAGGTCGGCCGTTCGAAGCCCCTGCGAGCGCGGCTTCACTTTAGTGCGACTAATAATGACACGGAATAACGGAAATGACGTCTGCAAATTACACCAGTCGTATTTCATGAATGCTCGTTAGGGTTGGTTTTACAGTCGCAACAACGATCTAAACCGCGTTTTTAAAGTTTCGCGGAGAAGATGGAATGGGACGAGAAGTATTTGCGTTTTGCTCCGAACTGCTCCGTCAGCTTTGTCACGCGATGCTACTAATGCTCCTTCCTCCCAGGCGCACTCCGCGCCCTTCCCGAATTCCGAGCGCCCGCGGCGCGGCGCCGCGCCGCCCGGAGCGCACGCAGCAGAGGCTGCCTGCAGGGAGACGCACACGGGCAAGCCCGACGGGCGAGCCAGGGTTGCGTCGATTGGAAATCCGTCACTGCCATAGACTTCCCATACTCTGCTTCATTATTGGAACAGTGCGGCGCTAACGGCGACAGATGGACAAGTGACCTGAATGTTTAAGCGTGAGATCCGAGCTTGTCTGTGTATGTGTACCTTTAGGAAACTGTTAACTTTGATGCTATAGCACTCATTGTTTATCGGTATACCGGTAAACACGATTGGAAATTCTTCACCGTCGTATAGCTCCCATACCGTGCTTTATTGCTGGAACAGTGCGGCGGTAACGGCGACAGATGGACAAGTGACCTGAATGTTTAAGCGTGAGCTTTAAGCTCCGAGCTTGTCTGTGTATGTGTACCTTTAGGAAACTTAATTCTGATGCTATAGAAGTCATTGTTGATCGGTATACGCATGGGTGAAACTCGGATTCTTCGTTGAGGAATGGGTGCAAAGCAAAATCACGTCGAGGCGCTGGCTCCAGGAGAGGCGGCGTTCAAGGCGCGTAGCGAGACAAGACGCTGGAAGACAATTTCTTGCACGTGCAGTGACAATGCAGGTGAGTTGCCTATAAGTGAGTTGCCACTACCTATATTTATAGGCTCGTTGGACTAGCATGATACTTCCGCGATTTCGTGCGAGTTATAAACCAGTGGGCAAAATTGCAAAATGTAAATTTTGAGCACTGTAATATACAAATTACATTATATTGCATTGCTTTATAGTGCATTATATTGCTCAAGTCAAGATACGTTAAGTACCTACTGTGCTAATCAAACGAGCGTCGAAATTTTAAAAGTTTAACATTTATATCACCATGTATGTTTGTTATTTCCCACAAATGAGAAAATTCAATCCAGCTAAAATATTTGGAGGAGGGCAGTAGTTCCCCTTGCCTGCAAGCTAGGTCTGGGTATAAAGGTATAAGCTAACTCATTCCAAATATAGTGCCTTACATAGCAATAAATGATTTGAAACATGCTCTAAATTATTTTGAACACAAACAAAATTAGAACATTTGATATGATTTATTTTCATCAAAAAAACAGTAAAAAATTGTATGCGCCTATTAGAGAGAATACTATATCTGTCTCCGTGCTATTTGGTTACGGTCCGTGTTAGACGGTCACTGAGGTCCAGAATACCACAATTTTTTACCAACCGCAATGCATGGAACCAGGAAATTAGAATTAGCAGAAAAAATATTCATGAAAAAAAGGAAAAAAGTATTCGCAAACTGAAATATTAAGAAAGAAGTACATGAGGCAAAACTTAAGAGAGATGCTTAACTTCAGAGACTTGAGAAAAAAGCAGAGAATAAGTGAAAAAAGATATCAAAAGGCAGGAAGAGGAAATTTTCTTTCTCAACTAGCAAAAAGAAAACCAATGCAAGGAAAGATAAAGAAAACCAACGTGTTGAGAGCAACAAGTCAAAAAAAGTAAAAAAAGAATAAAACGTAAGAATTGAAGACACGCCAGAAAAGACAAAAACAAACAACAGAAAATACAAGATATACCGAAATAATAACGTCACATGACACCGGTAATATTGGTTTATACCGGGCCTTTGGAAACGAACAAGCAGAATTACCGGGTGCGGCGGCACGCGCTCCAGATGCCCCGCGTCGATTGCCCAGAACACAGGTGTCGCCCGGCCGCGCCCCTCCCACTGTCATAACGCGGCGCGGTATCACTCGCACTCATCGCGCATTACACGGCGGCACGCGGCGTATTTTGCGTCGCGGCTATTCTTGAATCACGCTGGGAAGCACCCGCCCATTCTGGGCTGCCGGGGCAGTTTCTACCTTTGTTTCCGCCGCCGCCGCTGTCACTGCCATCGCCATTCACCACCACCACATACCGATACCCACCGACACCCTTCAACACCTGTCGACACTTTTTGACACCCAACGACACCCGCCGACACCTGCCGACAGCCGCCGACATCCGCCGACATCCACCGACAGCCGCCGACAGCCGCCGACACCTGCCGACACCCGCCGACACCGCTGACATCCGCCGACATCCGCCTACATCCGCCGACACCCGCCGACACCCGCCGACACCCGCCGACACCCGCCGACACCCGCCGACACCCGCCGACACCCGCCGACACCCGCCGACACCCGTCGACATCCGCCGACACCCGCCGACACCCGCCGACACCCGCCGACACCCGCCGACACCCGCCGACACCCGCCGACACCCGCCGACACCCGCCGACACCCGCCGACACCCGCCGACACCCGCCGACACCCGCCGACACCCGCCGACACCCGCCGACACCCGCCGACACCCGCCGACACCCGCCGACACCCGCCGACACACACCGGCACACACCGACACACACTGGCACACCAGAGCCAGAGCCGCCGCCACCACATCACTGCCATCCCACGCCTCACCTCATTAGCTAACCTTCACCCCCTCCCCTTTCCCCCCATCAAATTCCTGTCGCCACCGCCACCACCTACTTCCACGCCTTCCACCCCTTCCCCTCCCTTCATCTGCCATCAGTGCAACCGTGTTCACTATTTGCGTTGCTTCGACCTATCAGCCTCCCCGTGCCTTCTTCACAATTTCTTGCCATCTGTCCATCCCCTTCACTATTTTTTTTACTTCTTCATCCTCCACCACTTTATCTTTTTCACTCTCTCCATAATTTCCTGCAGCACCACATCGTCTCCACCGCCTCCTCTGACGCATCCCATTTCTTCCCTCGACGTCTCCATAACCGTTCTCGTCGCGCCGTCCTCACCACTGCTGCCATCTCCGTCGCCCCGCCTCCCAGAAGTCTCGTGACGCGCTTAACTTGCGATCGTCATCCGGCGCCGAATGAAACAAAGGATGGCGATCCAATTTGCCGTATGACAGACGAGATCGGAGCAAATGGCCAATAAAAGGCCATGCCAACGGGGTCGCGTGATAGAGCCTCATACATCGCAAGACGCCGCGGAGCCATCCCGAGTGCTCGTCGTAAAATAATAAGTAAGCATGATGCTGTGCGCCAGAGAAGAACGTATGCACGGTAATGAGCGCTGGCACAAGAAATACGTTACGTAGGAATGTACATTGCACATTCCCACGTTGCATTTTATAATGAAACATCACCAACAAATTGCCAGCATTCCTACACAAGCAATGCTGTTATTCTTTTAATGTAATAACAACACTTGAACATTCAAAGCAAGGTATATAACCTAGGATACAACACTTTAAAATATTAAAAATTCAGACAGAAATTCAATCATTTTATTTAGTCTGTAACAGAATCCATTTATAGATGGTTTCTTAAGAATTAATATGCCGAGATGGTATGTGAATGAGAGCTTACAGGATATCATTTTTTAAATGACGATTCTCAGAACCAATTTTGTATTAATATTAGTGGCGTTGAATGAAGTAAAAATGATGAGGTGAGAGAAAAGTAGAAATATTCTATAGTTCGAGGTTTCACAATGCGGCCCCGGTATCACTTGCTCTCATCGCGCATTAGACGGCGGCACGCGGCGTATTTTGCGTCACAAAAGAATTTTTGATAATGCCGTGATGACGTCAGAAAATTCAACACGCAGAAGAGTTCTCCACAGATGCAAACTTTCACAATTGGCTTATGCCACCCCGAGAATCCAGCGCTGGTACCCAGAATAGAGAAAGCCGAGCATGCTTTCGCTGCTAAGTACTCTCCATTCAAATTAAGACAGCAAAGGTATTTGATTAGGTGCATTGGCGTTAGATGTTTTTCATCAGTTATAAATTCGTGTAGATTACTTGATATCCAAGTAATGAATTAAAATATATTTCGAATAATTTTATATTTACATTATAGTGTATTAGATTGAACATGGCTTGAACACATTGAATGAAGAGCCTAATTTTTAAGAAAATTTCAAAGTGAAGTGAATAAAGGAAGGTTGGTTACAATTTTTCACTATTTTCAATTTTATGGATGTATTATTATCAGATTTAGACATATCGATTTATTCTGTAAATGGCCAAGTGGACTGGTTGCAGAAATACATATTAATGAACAAATAAATATTAATGACACACTATTCCATTACAATTGAAAACAAAAGATAGAGAGAGAGGCGAGTTGCACTGAATGGCTCGACTCCCCAATATCTAAAAGATATTATTTTAACACATTGATATATTATTTGAATCAGTTTAGATTACGAAGAAAATATTTAAAACTGATCTATAGTGTATTCTAGAATCCAATTAAATTAGCGCAGTTGACACGCAGCCCATGCGTTATCCATGACAGCGTGTGTATGGCTTGTCAGACACTGTCTCGCCTACAAGCCCTTCCTTCAAACATTATCCTGAATCTTGTTAGGCGCTGTCCTCATCGCTAACTGTTTCTGACTTTAATTATCATACATTTTAATATATAACAGAAATACAATTAATACAGCTTGCTGTTTCTGCAGTATAACTGATTTTACTTACTGTAATTGGGGAGAGGGGGGCTCTTGTCGCAAGCGTTACGTAATTATTAGAGGGGCTTTCAAGCCCAAGTTACAAGTGCGTTAGAAGGAGGGGGTATTCAAAATACTCCACATTTGCTTTACGTAATTTACGGAGGGCCTCTTATTTCTATTTAAAATATCTTTTGATCCTGTACATTTGTAAGGGAAACATGGTCTCCATGCACAGGCGTATCTACGGTATGGCAGCCATGGCACGTGCCATGGGCGCCATTCGCAAGGGCCGCTATTTAGAGTTTATCCACTGAAACAAATAACAACAACCCTAATTTGCTGTATCCTGACAGGGGCGCAAATTCTTTGCCTGCCATGGGCGCCTGAATACATAGATACGCCTCTGTCTCCATGGGATTCCTTCGGGCGTTGCTTGCCTCCTCGGCCGGATCTCCATCGCCGCCTCCGTAACACGACTTGTTAAATGGGCCGTGCGTCTGGGCGCGCGCGCTGTTCGGTTGAACGGCCCACCCATATCCTTGGAGCAACGATCTCCCCCGAACGGTACCCTCGAGCGAGGCGGCTACTGCTCCTCCTCCCTGCTTGCCTCCGCTGCTGCGCGGCGCGGCGCGGCCCGGCCTGCCAATCAACGGCGCCGAGTCATCCAAGTGTGTCTCCCAAATCCGTGACTGCCCGGCCCGCCTAACAGCCCGGCTTAATTGGTGCGGATGATAACGGAAAGCGGGCTTCGATGGCTCGTGAGGCTACCGACTCTTTGCCGGAAGTTTTGCAGACTGGGAAGATTTTCGGCTCGAGAATGTTTAACAGCAAAGATTGGTTTCCTTCGAAGGAGAAACTGCAGTACATCTCACCCTCTTTTATTTTATACTATCATAGTGTATACGCATATTTATTGATATCTACTCATGAGAAATCGAGCGAAGTCGCCCAGGGCGCAGCACGTTGACTTCACATTCGGGAGGCCCGGGTTCATCCTGACCGGGATTTTCCGTAGGTTCCCTCGTTCCTCCAGACGAATGCTGAGATGGACCAGCGTGGCTAGGCGAATTCGTTAACTATGTGAAGTCACGAGAATTAATCGAATTCGAGACATCGCGGGTTCCTGGGTGGGTGACCGACTAGAAACCCCGGGATCTAATGGCGTCGAGACCAATTGCCCTTTAGGGGACGTGTAATGGCTAAAAACAAATACAAAATTAATGAGGTGTAACCTTTAAGGTGAGATGCTATTTCCTTCAATTAGAGAGACTGAGCGGAGGGTTGAAGACCTTGAATGTGTATTTCTAAAAGAAATTCTTGTCCCTTATTCCCCCTTTCTTTGTCTTGTGTATACGACATATGTGAAGTGATCGGTTAAAATATGTATTACAGACTTAGAGATGAACTGTGATAAACAGACCGGTGGGGAGAGCATTGTAACCTACCACTTCGCAGTGGTACCCCCTAGAATCTGCAAAAAGACGTAGATACAATATAGGTGTATAATGTAATATACGTAATTATAATATATAAGTAAAATGTAAATTTATATATATATATATATATACACACATTTTTGTAACCCTTTATGCAGTCAACTGTAAGAAAACAACTCCCAGCGCACTCATGTTGCCCTCCCGTAATGAAACGTCTCTCACGAAAAAGACCGATGATAAGTATGGCGAAGTTCCTTTTCACATTTAATGAGGAAACATGAACTATACGGGAATTGCAGCTAGAGATATTCATAAATGATTATTGTAACGAGTTGATAATTTAATATCGTACAATATGACCTCTAAACAGTTACATGTGTAAGAACACGTTTCTTTCTAGAACTGACCAGGGTAGTCCTTACAATGAAGTAAACACTCGGCACTCCACTCTAGCACTGCCATCACGGTGAGAGGCAGTTAGGCAATTGCGCGGGGAGGGATGAGATACATAAGAAGAAGAAAGATAACGGAAACCGGCAGGTGCACATTTGGCCAGCTAGCGAGACTTGAAACTCATGCGTACTTAGCACAGGCTATTTGTTAACTTCTCATGAAACGTACGTGCAACGACTACGGGCTTTTTTGTTTCCTACAGCACATTATAACACTTCCCGTAGAACGCAATAAGATATGGAGTCTTCGTCGTGGATTAGCATAATATTTACAATTGAAATGACGAGTGAAACACGCTCCTTTCGGTATCTAGAGGGAATTAAGACCAATCTAAAACAAAATTCGCATGCTTATATGCTGCGAAACGCTGGTACTACAGTAAGGTAAACGGCCTGAGACTGCGATAAACGGCTAAAGTTATGACATACGATACGATATCCTTTATGAAAACGCGTCGAAGATTGTGTCCGAGAATACAAAGCGAAACGATCGAATAAATAAGCGTGTTGACACCACTTGGCACCAAACATCCCACCCTCGCTCACCCAGCGGAACGGCGGGTTGGACGCTTCCAAGTGAAGAGCGATGCTACTAGGCCATTGCAAGTCCACTCGCCATATACTGCGAGGGCGCAAAAATTCAATAAGGAAAACATATCGATGGAATCTTCAGTTACATGCGTGGGATATCGCATACAGCGAGTAGCTTTGCATCTCTCCTTCGCATGCCCACCCACTGTCCCTTCGCCGTTATAGTCTGTTAGATCCGATCTCCCTGCTCCGTCCCCCTTTCATGCCTTTCTGCAGTCGATAGAGAGTTTTTCACAGCGTTAAACACTTTGTCGTATGTCTTATGACCTCATGTTTGAGCCCCTGCGCATGCGCGTACTTCGTTACGATAGTTATATCGGAAAACGATACTCCATCAGAATTATCGTGTATAGTCACGAGACTTGTATTGTTACGATACATGTCATATGATCAGGATAAATGTACACTGTCAGAAATTTCCGCATTACTTTTAATGTAAAATTACATTAAAGTAAGTATCATGTACGTAAATGAAATTTAATGTACACGTACAGTAACTTTAAAGTACGTTTGCATTAAATGTAATATACGTGTACAAAGAAATTTACTGTATGCGTGCACATTAAATTTACTGTACGTGTAAATTAAATTTACTGTATGATTGTACATTAAATTTACTGTAGGTGTAAATTAAATTTAATTGACGTACATGATAGTTACTTTAATGTACTTTTACACTGAAATTACTGTATGTGTGCATGAAGTTTACTGTACATGTACCAACTTCAATATTTAACATTTTTTCAAATAATTGTCACCCCGACCGGGATTCAAACCCGTCTCTCCTAGTTTATACCCACTTACTCTAACCACTACGCTATCGAGACAATTCTTTGAACATGTTCTTAGGCCTGATGAATTGCCCTTTGGAATTTATGAGTTATTACAATACATGTACATGTACATTAATACCGTTTTAATGTACATGGTACATTAAATTTAATGTGAAAAACTACATTAAACTACATTAAATTTAATGTAATTTCTGACAGTGTAATTTGTGTGCAATTGTAGCGGCATAGCATACTGCTAACAGTACGTTCCCATGACGCAACATCATGTTGGTGGATAGCTCTCGTCAAACAAATACGAAATCAAGAGTATATGAGATTATGGGACACTAGCGTTTGGAGCACACACTCCATTCACAGTTCGGAACTACTTCCATTTTTTGTGTACCAAACGTCTATTTACACTTTAGATGGAGCAGGCATGTAGTTATAAAGGCAACGTAAGGCAAGGTAAAGTGCATCAAACCGTTTTACAATGCTCCCTTCCAAAAATCTAATATCCATGTTCGTTATCCCTTCACTATAAAAATGTCTTGCTATCTCAGTCAACAAATTTAACATCCCCGCTTTGATATGCTCACATTAACACACTCGCTTTGATATCACAGCTTTCACAACCTCGTGTAGCCATCTCCACGATGACCCCTTGCGATGACATCCCCGCGATAACATCCCCGCGATGTCACCCCCGCGATGTCACCCCCGCGATGACACTCCCGCGTTGATACCCCCACGTTGCCATCCCCACGCTGATATCCACGCGCTGACATCCACGCGCTGACATCCACGCGCTGACATCCACGCGCTCTCGTCCCAGCGCTGACACCCCTATGCTGACACCGACGCGCTGTCAACCTCCGCGACATCCCGCGATGACATCCCTGCGCAGGCATCCCGGCAATGACACTCCCATCCAGATATCTCCGCTGATTGCCACGACCTTTTCCATATTATCACGTCAAAAAGTATTATTCTTTCATGAAGAACATGATGAGGGCACACATTCATAGCTAATTTACCTTTGAAAATATATTTTATTATATAGGAGCGAATATTTTGTCAACAAAATTTGAAAAAAAAACTGCTCTTTTTCTGTATTCAAAATTCGACTAGAATATGATTTAGGATAGAGATCACAGAATTATGAAAACGTGCACAAATTTCACTTCTCCCCATAGCTCGTCACACACAGTTTTAAACTGTTTTCGACGCAAATAAATAAATAAATAAACCTCCTCCCAATGTGCTCCCGAATGAAAGTGCCCACTATTATTTACTCGCCCTGACGCACCAGAAAGACATTGAAGACACGTTTACGCTAACATTACAATAATTGCCCTTATTATTATCCCCAGGAGTGGCCAATGATTCAAGGTTTAAAATACGTATATATATATTAAAAATAAATTTTTAATTACTGTACTCACATGACAAATGGATTTACAATTACAACAATGTTTATAAAGTTTTAAACAATTTTGATTCCTGAAGATAAATTTGTATAATACCTAAAACATTTGATTATTTGGTTCTTGGATTCCCGAAGAACCTCCACTATAGTTCTTCCTCGCCGAGCCTCGCCGAGCCGAACAATGAAAGTTGTTGAGAAAAAATTAAGCCAATTTACGTTTGAAAAGTTACAACGTAGAAGAATTCAAAACAGTTTTCTTCTACTCGACAGAAAATCTTATTTATAGTTTTATTTTTGACTTAATAATTAGCAATATTTTAATTTCTATGACACAAATCTAATTTGATAGACAAGTATTCAAATTCTGTTTTCTCTATACTATTCGATAACGAAATTCGATTATCAAACTATTTTTCATTCGTCGTTTGATATTGAATTCCACATTTTTAAACTATAATTTAAAAAAAATCGAATTTTAGTTAAACATAATATTTAACCTAATAACATACAAAATATTATTCCTTATAACATAATATTTAATTATGAGTGCGTGTTGAAACAACATAACACAATGATAATATGAGAAACAGTTCATGCAATATTTATATCATTTTATACTCAATAATTAATTCTACATAGTTTCCGGATTCTGCACTAATTTAGCCCTTTCTGCACAAAGTACCTATTCCACAAATATTTATATATTAAGGAGTTCATTGCTCTTTTTATTGTCAAAATGCAACTGCGCCATTACGCAGGAAGTACGTAAATGCCAACTTATCAGCTTAATTAATCCTCTCCTGTATGAGTATATGAGTAGGGGAGTCTCTTTTGAAACTTAAAACTATTACTTTTTCGTTTGAGAGAAAACCAGCATAATACCAAAAATGATGCTCTTTTACTATGTCAATTATTAATTAAAGCTTCACATTTTTAAATATGGAAATATATAAATAATTTAAATTTGGGAAATATAAGATATAATGGTATCTCTATTTGATTCAACCGATCTCCTGTGTACGTTTGTTAAGGGAAAGTCAATGAGATATGTAACTTTGTTAAGATACCTATCTCATTTCGCCAGCAGTTTGTGAAATTCTAAGAATAACATGGTCTGTGAAGCAGGATCCATTAATTACTGTTGTCCTTGTCAAAATATCTAGTATCTCCTTGCTAGTATCTCATCAAAACGAGAACTTTACAGAATATCTTCCCAAAAGTCTCCTACATTTCTACGAAACTACGATAAACAAGGTCTCTAATAAAAAATATGTTTATTACTAATTTGAGTTCCTTAAATTGTCGACCGTTTACTTATGATATTTGATGGCAATGGGATGGTAGTACATGAAAGATATGATACGAAATGATGAATTGAAATGAACAAATTGAACAATAAAAGCTTTACATAGGAAAAAGATTGCAAAGAGCAAAATAAGAAGCATTTACGTTTTTTGTTGAGCTTTATAGAAAAATTAGCTATGCAATATTAGAGTTTTTGTTAATTTTCGGCATTAAAAGAACTTCTTTGCTCGCATGGCGTATTTTCTTTCCTTAAATGCATTATTATTATTATTATTATTATTATTATTATTTTATTATTCCTCTAAATCACGACTAAAGATGTTTTGTGTCGGCTGAATATAAAATCTACTCCAGGTTGCAACCAGCTACGTAAGGAGCAGATCTAGGGACTGTCGGTGCCTCTACAATACTTTGCGCAAAATGTGGGCTGTTCCAAATAAAGCTATTTCTTGCACTTCCCAGTCTTTTGGATTACCTGGGAGTTTAGACAAGTTCTTACACAAATTTTGCGGAACAAATCCCAGAGCTCCGATAACTATCGGGACGACCTGTGCTTTTACGCCCCACATTCGGCTGATCTCGATTTCCAAACTCTTGTATTTAAGACGTTTCTCTGCCTCCTTGGTTACGACATTTTGATCGCAAGGTACAGCAACATCCACAAGTAGACACGATTTTTCTCAAAATCTCGGATAACAATATCCGGTTTGTTTGCTGCTATCGTGCGATCAGTTTGAATTTGTTGGTCGTACAATATTGTACACAATCCAACCGATGTCACCGGTTTTGGTGAGTGTTCGTACCACTTGGGGCATGTGTTTGGAACTTGGCGATACAGATCTGCCAGTGGAGGTAACTACACACCCTGTCGTGTCTTTTTAAGTTTAAGACAAGCTGAGACAATATGATCAATGGTTTCTACTTGCTCCTGGCAAATTCGGCATTTGTCATCTTGGGAAATTTTGAGAACCGCTTTATCATAATGTCGTGTTCTCAACGTCTGATCTTGAGCAGGTACTAGAACTGCTTCTGATTCTGGCTTCATTCTTTCCCTTTTAAGCCACATAAATAATTGATCTTTATTGATCTGCACCTTGTCCATTCTTTTTAGATATTGTCCATGGAGGGGTTTGTCCCTCCACGACTTCATTAACAATTTTTGTGTCTCACATTTCATGTTTAGTAGTACCAGAACTTCAGTGTCTGTGTTATTTGACGTGTCGTGCATAGTTTTCTTTGCAATGCTTTTTGCTACACTAACAATGCCTCTGTTTCCCATTCTTTGGTCAGATTTCATGACCTGCCTCATTAGAGTGTCATCTTGATGACTGACTACATACTTTCCCATTCCAACTATTGCATTGTGCCAGGAGACTTCAATTTGTCTCAGGTCTCTTCCTCCTTCCTTACGTGACACATAAAGTCTATGTACATCAGCTCGAGGGTGGGCGACATGATACATTGTTAGAAGTTTTCTGGTTTTTCGATCCGTGATGCGGATTTCTTGTTCAGTCCAGTCCACTAGTCCGGAACTGTACTCGACTACTGGCACTGCCAGACTACCAATTGCAGATATTTTATTCCCGGAGTTCAGAGCAGACTGCAGGACAAGTAGATATTTATAAGCTTTACCTGGCTCAAGATCTTGAATCACAGTGTGCATATCAACTCCAACGCTCTCTGACGTTGTCAGTTTTCCTCTTTTTAAATTGATTTTTGCACATTTGTCAAGACCAAACTTCATGCAGATGTCATTGCTAAAGTGATTCATGACAGACCTAGGCTTATGGTCCATTGAAATTTTTTCTATGGAAGTTTACATCTGCTTTTTCCTGCTTCAAAGTGGAGAGTGACCAATTTGGCGCATTGAATTTCTATCAATTTTATTCTGAATTTTATTTCAAAACTGCATCAATGTTTCGTATTTGTTCTGAATGCACTTTCTACTAGTGATTAGTTTTCATTCTCTACACATGAGCAGTGACATCGAGTGGGTTACTATTTTTATTATTCTATTCTAATTGAGTAGGTGCCCCGAAGAGGGATCCAACTAGCAAAAACCATACTTTCCAGAAGAGGCAGAATTTTTTTTTCTGTAAAATAAACTACAAACTAGCTGCAAAAATATAATTATATAAGAGACTACACTAAACAAAAGATTTTATGTTAGAATTTAGAAGACGTTTATTATATTTCAATTTTTTAAATGAAAATAGCCATAGATTTATGGAAAAAATCTAACCACATGAAAAAAATAGTGATCTAACCAACATTGAATTCGTTTCATATTAACATTCAACATACAAAATGAAAACAAAATTACCATAGAATACAATGCCCTGAGCAGAGTATGACCAAACACTGTTTATAACATGATATTGTCACAAATCGCTCGATGTTCTAGAGGGATGGGTTCACAAAAGTCAAGCAAATATCTATCACAGGGTAGAAAATTGTGGCTCAGTCCTTAACAAGTTTTAGTATATTAGTTTAAAATATTTTTTTCATTAGAATTAAGCTATGCACATCCAGTTTGTAGAAGTCTTGAAACAACTTCATTTTTCTATCATCTGAAATACTGCTTCATTTACGCTGGCATCCGTAAACCTTAACATACTAGTATCAAACAATAATGATATTATTATTAACTACTATAATAGCAATTAACACTATTTCTTCCTCATATTAGGACATTTCTCACAATAGTTTATGTTAAAACGGATAGATCATCATTCCACTACACTCGCAGATGCACATTTTCCAGGTATTATTCCTATTTTTGTAGGAATATCCAGCCTTTCTTGTTCCTATTAACAATCCATTCCTCCATATTTATCTTTCTTTTCGTATTTATATGGAAACGCTGAATAGCATGAAGCAATACAAATAGAAGCCTAGCGTTCGCCCTCTTGCTAGGGGGGGGGTGCATCCGGAGAGTCTGGTTAGATCACCCGGAAGCTTAACTTTCGAATAAAAAAATCCTCTTCCCTAACGATTTTGAGCTAAACTGAGTTGACGGGGCCCTATCTTGAGCCTCACAGATCATTTTTTCACTATAATAACAATTTTTGGAATTTTGTCATTTAGATCCCCATTCTACTCAATTCATCTTTAATATAATTCTACTACTCAATTAATCTTTGTTATAATTCTCTGTACGTAAGACTTACGCAATGCCTGGGGTGATTTGATGAGTGATTTTAACTACCTCGAATTCATGGTCCAATGAAAGGTAGAGAAACGGGAGCAGCTCGAAAAAGTCTGCCGTGAAACCGTTTTGTCCACCAGAAATTCCACACGGAACGACTGGGATTTAAATCTCAGTATTCAGAGGCGGGAGGTTTGTGATTTGACCACTGCATCACGAGACGTTCATTCTATTGCAATTATCAAAATTATGTTGACAGGCAAGAAAATATCAGGCTGTTAATTAGAGAGATGATGAGTTGGACCTATTCTACCGGAATCTGGCAGCGAGCTAAGAACTGCTCCGTCTCTTACGTGCCGTCTTCCAGCGCGAGCAAGAAAACGAGTTCCATTACAATACGCAAGTAAATCATTACCATACCGGGCACGAAGACAATTCCCCACCCTGCGCGTGCATACGCAGCTTGCAAATGCAGCGGCGGTGGCGGCGAGCCGGCCTCCGTGCGCACGGGGTACAAAGCGCATGGCGAGACGCGCACCCGGCCGGCACTTCACGCATGATGGCACTCACGCGCGCCGCGCTGGCACTCACGGCGCTCTGGAGGCCGTGGGGAGACGAGACGGGGCGGTAGGGCGCCGACAGGTTGGTGGACGAAATTTTTCTTTAGTTGAATGAACGTTATAGAAACTAAATTTCTCTATAAATTTTCAGTTATATTCTGTTATATATAACTTTTATGCTAGTTATATTCCATACCTCATTATTTTGAATATACATTATTGTAATCAACGTTGATTTAACATAATTTTTGTTGTACTTACTACCAATAGGGACATCAATGATTGACAAATATAGTAAAAATATTTTAGAGCACGGTTTAGAAATACTAAAAAACAAAGCTTACTATCTCCTCTGACGCCACAACAGCGAAGACCGGGCATTCCAATTTTAAGTATCCACTACGTCCACCAGGGACAGGGATTAGGCTTCATACTTGCAGAACAGATGTACATTCTCTTTCGAGTAGGATGTCCAGAAGTTCCCAAAATTAACTTTTATTTTTGACATTTTGGGCATCATTTTGCCATGTGGTCACACCGTGCGTCGGGTGACGGGGCGACGGGGCGACGGGGCGACGGGGCGACGGGGCGACGGGGCGACGGGGCGACGGGGCGACGGGGCGACGGGGCGACGGGGCGACGGGGCGACGGGGCGACGGGGCGACGGGGGACGGGGCGACGGGGGACGGGGCGACGGGGAGATGGAGAGACGGGGAGATGGAGAGACGGGGCGACGCGGAGATGGGGCGACGGTGTAACGGGGCGACGTCGTGCCGAGATGAAGGGGTGATGAAGGGGACGGGCCGGCGGGGCACCGGGGCGGCGTTGTGGTGGGGCGGCGGAGTGGCGGGGTGGCGGCGTGGAAGCGTGAAGCGCCGTCGCTGTGTCGAGGGTGATGTGGTGATGGGGTAATGCGGTGACAGGATGACAGGGTTAAGGGGTGACTGTTTGGCGGGGCGGCGAGCGGCGGCTAGGCGGAATAAGTGTGGCAGGGTGGTAGATGGCGGAGGACACCGGAGTAGGTGAAGTGGGATGGAGTGAGTTGGATGAGCGTGATGGCGAGGTAGCGTGGATGGTGGAGAGACGTGGTGTGCCAGGTTTCAGTCGGAGAGGAAGAAAGGTCGGGGTGAATGGAGAGGTCAGGGCAAACGGTGGGGCAGGATGAGCGGACGGGAGCGAGGTGGATTGATAGTAGGGCGCAGGTGCCACTCAGGCAGGTGCCACACTAATCTTTCATGAGTTGCAGTTCACCAAATGCAGAGCGGTTATTTGATATTTGCTATTTATTTGGTACAAAAACAGTAAAAAAAACTGTATATGACGTATGGGGGAAGCGATTATCTGCGTACATTTTCTTGAGATCCAGAATTTAGAAAAAAAGCGGTTAAATAAAAATTATTGTTCCAAAGCAAATTATGGTTAAGATCAGGGGCGGATTCAACCGATCATTTCGAGGTGGGGGAGGGGTCACAAAATGTTGTTACATAATAAACATGTTTGTTATTATATAGTATATTATTTCTGTAATGTTTATATGGTACTATACAATTTTTAAAAAATACATAATTCTAATATAAATAAATATTTAAATCAATTTTGCCAAAAAAGGAAAACAAAGGAAGGCTCTAGGCCTTTTGGGAGGCATGACCACCATGCCCCCGCTGCATCCGCCACTGGCTGAGACATGCTATTTTTAAAATATGATTCGTTTCCGAGTAAAATGAATGCGAAGCATTACGCGTTCGTTGAGGCGATAGCCTCCTATTTGCCTTTGGACTCGAAGATCCTAAGTTCAAGGCGCACTTGTCGCGAGTGATTGAGCTAGTCCACTCACAATTCATCCTTTCATATGCCTTAATTCACCTGTGACGGTTAGAACCATCATTGTAACAATGGGTGCCGGCTCCAGAAACTTTTCCCTCTCTGTCCACGAGCATCTGTCATGCGTGTCAGAGAGAAAATCTTGCGAGGATTTCACAGATTAACAAGGCACACCTTGACTGAATTTGAAAACAATAATACAAGACCATGTGATTTTTGCTATAATCGTGAAAATATGTACGTTTTAATTGACGTTTTAGTATAGATCATTGAAACTTGAAGAAATAAACAAATACCATTGAAGCTGCAAGAAAGTAGCAGTAACATGTTATTTAATTAACTTCCACAACATTAAATTTAAAAAAATGCAAGTAAACATCCATTAAAACTCTCTTATTTTCTATAGAAATAAAGAAAGATAACTAAATGAATGTTTTCAATTTGTTGACACATGTTATACATACTGCAATAACTTTCTCATCCATTATCAATTTTCTTTTTATTCCTGTTACTTCATCGGTTGCACTGATATAAATATCTGCTTGATGAGAAATTGAAAGGGTAAATAAAACGAGTGTCGAAAGTATTTTGAGCTTGTTATTCATAATGTAAGGGGATGTATAGTTATGCACTGTCATGAGTTGAAAAATGTATATTAAATTTTATAAAGTAAAAAGAAATTTTAACATCATTTGGCATGTAGGAAATACATCCAATGATTTTCTTATTTTTATATCTTTCAAACCCATATTCCATCTCGATGTGTTTTTTCAAAGGTTTTTGTATCAGTCTTTTACTTCAGTATGTATTATTAAAATACTGCATTCATATTTTACATTTCCTTCCGTTAACACCCTACCTCGTTATTGTACCGTGTTCCGATTCCGTTATGTCATATATTGCGTACTCTTCACATCTTATGATTCTTAATCCTGTAGTCTGCCTTCATTGTACCAATAAACAAAACATCTTACAAATTAAGAATTACATAAACGTAAATACAAAAATATACATTTTCATATAATATGCTCATCCAATTTCTAAATATATAGTGCAAGAGAGAAATCTGAAACATAATTTACTTATTATCCAATTATAAATGTGTTAAGAAAATTGTTTATCGAGTCAGTCTTGTTAATAAAGCTTTGACTTCCCTTATCATCATACATTACCGGTCATAGACGCTTTCTCAGGAGTCCTTCCACTTTAGGGGTATCATATCTCTTAATTTTCTGCTCTAAGATTTTCCATGGCTTCTCACTTACAGCAAAACGAATAAAATTTCGCGAAAAAACGCGAATACATCTACATTTCGTTCAGCTCATTTCCGCTCCTTCAGTACCTCATTCTCAGTGTATTTTTCCCCCATTTCCCAACTGCAACTCATTCCTTCTTTCCTCACACCTTTCACCACAACAAGCGTTACATGTGTAGTAAAAACGGAGCTAAAAATAAACAAAATTAAATTTGCCTAAATGTTTTGCAGCTTCTATTTTCGCTATTCCCTGGCACCCATATTTTCTCTTGCCCATTTGTTTTCTCCTTCACTATCCTGAACGTAAGTCTGCTACTTTAAAATAATATAATGAATAAAAATAAACTAGTTATACCAAAACTATCGAAAACTGAATTTCGCGTGATTGGAGAACAGAAATGTAATTTACGTACTTACTAAAGCTTTTCCGTTTTGCTCGCACAGTCTTATCTTCAGTGTGTATTTAGTGTGTCCATGCCCACTTCCTAATCATGCAACATACATTAAATAAAATGAAAAAGATAATAAACACAAAGTATATTTTTTACATATTCCCTCATACCCTCTGCTCCAGCTACATCCAACTTTTCCAATCCTCCACCTCCCATTACCTGGGATCCCCACACTGCAATCTACATAAAAACGGAATAAAAAATCAAACAAAATTTAAGGTGCTTGAATCTTGCCCAGTTTATTTTCATTTACGCCGTCCGTTCGTTTTCGCTGTATTTTGTCACACCTTGCTCTCTTGCACGTCCTCTGGCTTCATGAAGTAAAAATTAATTAAAAATAAATAAAGGTTTAAATGAAAGTAATACTGAAGATGTATTTAGGTACTTGAATCATACTCTTCTTATATTAGTTTACGCCATCCTTTCGCTTTCCATGTGTTTCCTCCCTCTTCCCCTTCAGCTTCCTTCCCCACCACGCAATACTCGCAGAGGCTCGCCAGGGCTTGGCCTGGCCTGGTCAAGCCCTGACTGACCCGCCTCACCAGTCCCGCCACGTTCCACCCCTCCCTATCACGTCCCGCTCCGCCCCGCCCCGCCCCGCCCCGCCCTATTCCGTCCCGGCCTGTCCCGGGCGGTCTCGGGTCGTCTCGTCCCATCCCGGCCCGTCCGGCCTCGCTCCGATGTGTCCCGCTCCGTCCCGACCCGCCCTTCACCGAGGGCGGCCGCGTTGCAACGGTAAACCGTCGGAGGTACGCGCTTCGTTTGCTTTATAAAGTTGGAATGCCCTCTAGATTCCGCGATGGAAAAGATACAAATCTTTTTCCCCAGCACACTCGTTCGTTTTATGCTTGAGAAACCGTAGTTTCCTGCCGTGCTCGCACCGACCTGTGTCTGGATTTCCTTCGGACAAAGCGGGGAGCACAGACGAGTTGCGAGGTGCGGGTGTGCGAGCGCGGCGGGTACACGCCGCGAGCTTTGAGCCAACGGGCGTCCCTCTCTCTCTCTCTCTCTCTCTCTCTCTCTCACTCTCCCCTCCCCGCGCGTGGGACTCGCTTCTTTCATCGTTGTTTTTTCTGAATGCTTTTCTCCCCGCGCTTTTCTCAATGAAGGTTCTTTTTTTGTGGGCACCATTTTTATGGGCAAGCATACGGAACAAGCGCATGCGCTTTTCTAATTGCTTATGTCAGCGGTGAGCGATATGTAAAGACTTGAATAGTGTTAATTTGTCCGAGCTAGTGACTTCGTGATTTAAATATTTGTGATTTATTCAATATCTGCTGTGATGTTCGTAATTGTGAATCCTACTTAGCTCGTGTATTTGTGAAGGAAAACTAATAATTTTTAAGACAGTTAAAATCTCAAAATCATAGCTTTATAATGATTAAAGTTCTAAAGAAATACATTTTACGTCAAATAAATTCATGAAATTTGACACAGTAATTACCCTCTTAATAATTCATAACTATCATAATATATTAAAGCCAATCGATTACTTGTAGTTGCACAACAATAATAATAATAATAATAATAATAATAATAATAATAATAATATGACTCAAAACTGAAAACATCATCCCCATTCAAGTATTGAGCGTTGTACCCCTCCAAGAGCACAAGGAGGGCGAGGTGTTTGTAGATCTCATAAATCTACATAGCTCTCAAATGGCCATCACTCAGAAGATACTTCTTGGAACATTGTGGGAGACTTCAGAAAGCAGTGAGCGCAGTTGATAAACTATAGTCCTCTGAACCTAAAAATGACTGATCCACCTGTTCAGCCAGTCACTGAAACCGAAGAGAAGATAACCTCATGAAAAGCGAAGACACTGCATGGACCCCATGAGCTGAGCAAACCAGAAGTCGACAATATATCGGTAAAACACCAAGAGAAGATCCAGAAATATACCGATCTCGCCCATGAAGTCGCTGCTCAGTGGAACCTCAGCAAAGTGACAACTGTGCCAATAATAATATCAGCCACAGGAGTGATCCCGAAAATGACACTTCCAGGACTAGAGTGTCTTCACTTGGATGTCAGAAGTATATATAATATGCAGAAGGCAGTTATTTTGAATACATGCCGTATTGTTAGAAGCCATCTGAATCTTCAATAAAGCAACTGCACACCTGGCCATCATACCTGTGAGTGGTTGACTCGCCGACCAGTAAAAACTGTGAAGAATAAAATAATAATAATAATAATAATAATAATAATAATAATAATAATAATAATTGATCATATTGTCTCAGCTTGTCCAATCCTAGCAAAGACCGAATACTTGAACAGACATGACAGGGTGTGTAGCTACCCCCACTAGCAGATCTGTACCGCTCTCGAAGTTCCGAAGTCATTCCAGGTGGCACGTCAAATCGACATCGCAAGAAAATCTTGTCCGTTTCTTTATAATAAATTATACTTGCACGGTTTCCCATTAGAATGCGATCAGTGTCATCATGCCGCCATATAGAACTGTAACATCCTCCATTTCAATTTCCTTCTTTGATTCATGTTGTTATCGATTTTCCAGTACTGGCATATCGAGCCCCTTGGTCATCACCCAATGCTAATAATTCGCCATTTGATTGTGTCGTTGTGTTTCTTGGGGCATACATGTTGTTCTTCCTCTCTTTCTCCTGGTGCTTTCTGTTTTTTATTACATTTTTTAGCACTTCTTTATTATTATTATTATTATTATTATTGTTATTACAAACCATCATCATATGTATTACTAATTTCCAATGCGCGCATAAATTGAAAGGAAACTATGAACACTTAGGACATGTGACAAGTGTGTATGATTTTGTTAGATACGCAGGACAAAAGAATGAAACAATTTCGATTTTTGCTGAACAATGTAAATACTTTATTATGTTATTCTCCCTATTCACATACTATGAAATTCTCATATTCAGTGCCTCAATGCTTACGATATAACTCACGTCGTGCAACGGCACGGCTACAAAGAAGAGATCGCTCGCCATTAAATATTCTTATTCCCATGTTGCGTTCCGGAAAATAAAAATTTGTTTATATTCTTGGTATATAAAGAACTGTTGTACTGTGTATCCGCATGTATATACTGTGTTATTGCAGTACTCTCAAGACTACTTTTGTTAAAATATTTCATTGGCTGCCCTTTTATCCTTGTTATATAGAGTATTTTATTTATTGTTCTGGAGCAATGAGCGTACTACTTTTGCAAAAATCATTTTGTGTGGTTTTGTTGAGAAGAATTTTAATGTATGATTACAAAAATAATAATTATGGCTATTAATTTAATCAATAACATTGTTATTATGATTATTAACACTGTGATTACTGTTTTTGTTATGGTTGTTAGTATTATTTGTGAGTGCTAGAGCAAGGGGAGAGTCGCATCGAGGGCAGCAGAAACTAGCTCCCCCAGAAGTCGCAAACTTGTGGCAGGAGCGAGTGGCTGGAGCGGGTGGCTGAAGCGGGTGGCCGGAGCGGGTGGCCGGAGCGGGTGGCTGGGGCGGGTGGCTAAAGCGGGTGGCCGGAGCAGGTGGCTGGAAGGGGTAGCTGGAGCGGGTAGCTGGAGTGGGTGGCTGGAGTGGGTGGCTGGAGCAGATGTCTGGAGCGGGTGACTGGAGCGGGTGGCTGGAGCGGGTGGCCGGAGTGGGTAGCTGGAGCGGGTGGCTGGAGCGGGTGGCTAGGGCGGGTGGCTGAAGCGGGTGGCTGAAGCGGGTGGCTGGAGCGGGTGGCGGGAGCGGGTGACTGAGCGGGTGGCCGGATCGGGGTGGCCGGAGCGGGTAGCTGGAGCGGGTGGCTGGAGCGGGTGGCTGAAGCGGGTGGCTGGAGCGGGTGGCTGGAGCGGGTGGCCTGAGCGGGTGGCCGGAGCGGGTAGCTGGAGCGGGTGGCTGGAGCGGGTGGCTGAAGCGGGTGGCTGGAGCGGGTGGCTGGAGCGGGTGGCTGGAGCGGGTAGCTGGAGCGGGTAGCTGGAGCGGGTAGCTGGAGCGGGTGGCTGGAGGGGGTGGCTGAAGCGGGTGGCCTGAGCGGGTGGCCGGATCAGGTGGCCGGAGCGGGTAGCTGGAGCGGGTGGCTGGAGCGGGTGGCTGGAGCGGGTGGCTGGAGCGGGTGGCTGAAGCGGGTGGCTGAAGCGGGTGGCTGAAACGGGTGGCTAAAGCGGGTGTCTGGAGCGGGTGGCCGGAGTGGGTGGTAGGTGCGGGCGCGGGCGAAGCCAGTTCGGCTGCGGAGGCCTGGAGAACGGACGGACGGTTGGCGGGCGGGCGGGCGCGCGGCCGGCGGGCGGGTGCTGCGGCGCGGCGCGGGCGAGGCAGGCGATGGTGGCGGCGGCGCGGACAGCGGGGGGGTGGCAGCGGGGGGGGGGCGAGGGCGGGCGGGGAAAAGGGGCAGCGACGCCGGGGGCGGTGGCCGCGCCACGCATGCCCAGTCGTTCCGCTGCGCAGCCCTGCATGCGCAACCCTTTATATATAACTTACAATATCAATAGTCTGCCTTTCTTTCTCTGCGCGAAGGGGAAACGCGAGGCAGGCAAAGAGCGAGACGGAGCGAGAGAGGGGGGAGCGCCGGCCAAATGTGAAATCGAATCAAGAAGGGGGTGGAGCTTTTTTTTAAATAAAGAAATAGGTGGGGCGTGGTTGGGAGAAAAAAGAAGGGATGAATATCAAATTCGACCAATGAGGGAAGGTGTTGTAGCGAGGCGCCGGCGCGGGCCGGAGGGCGGGCGAGCGGACGGGCAGGGGACGACGCGGGGGCGGAGGGGGCGTGGCAGGGAGGGGCGGAGCGGGGAGGGGGGGGCGGCGGGGAGCGCGTGCGTCCGCCTATCGACCCGAGGAATTAATTTTGTAAATCTGACGCCCGGGGCGGCGCGGAGGCGGCGGCGGCGGCGGCAGCGGCAGGCCGGGCCTGGCTGGGCAGGGCAGGGCAGGGCCGAAAAGCGTTGTTCAGCGATGCCTATAGTCTGCAACCCGCGGGCGACAGGGACGCCGGTCAAGTGGGGAGGCATCTAGGCCAACGGCGTCAAGGCCTATGACGTCTAGGCCACGGCACATTCCACCGGGCTAAAGGAGGGTGTATACCCGTGTTTGCGAACCTGGCTTGCTTCGGTGTAAATCTGTCGTCAAATCTACCTGCTTCATTTTCGCCCTAGGCATTTAGAACGGCTGCTTCCTCTCGCTTTAAAGGAGGGGATACCCAACCAAAACTGTTCGTGAGCCTGGCTTGCGTTGGTTGTAAATCTGTCGTCACTGCTCTCTCATTTATTGTTCCAACCACGCTTCATTCGTAATCACCTGCCAGTACACTCGTCTGTACATTCGCAATCAACTGCTTGTACTCAGACATCTTGTTGGGAACAGCACATACCAAATCATACCATATAGCCAAAGCGTCAGATTGCAGTTCATGAGTAAGATATCAAAATGTATTAACTCTAAAGGCGGCTCCATAGATGCGGTATTCGGGGGATAGCGAGAGACTGCTCCCCGAATCAGCAATGTTGTAGGTGGGTTGCTTGCCACTTACCGAGCGACGAACTTTCGGTGCTCGCCCTACTCACCGTGTGTCGGTGTTTTGAACACATGAAGCGGACATTCGCGAATGCCGAATATGTGGAGTCGACTTCAGAAGAGAAAAAAACAACAACTAAGCTTTAAAGTATTAATGTCAGAGGATTCGACATTTTCTGGCGTGGTAATTACATTTTCTCCATCATACTATTTGATTCGGAATATTCTTGGAATGCTTAAAGTAGATTAAAAATTTGTTTGAAAATGAATGAAAATGAATTTTGGAATTAACACCCGTTAATTTTTAATGTGTTGTTCCAGATATATTCCATTGTAGTCGATTGCCCTAAAGGTAGGTATCGACGGGCAATCCTCATTGAAACGAGCCTGCTGTACACCAGTTGCCGATCTAAATCTACTGCTACCTGCTTCATTGTTTTCTCAACGGGGAATGCAGTGGCGACATATTTACAACGGGCACAAGTCTGTTTCGCGAGGGTTACTTGTTCGTGCCTAGGACCCCTGTTTCTTAAACGGACCATAATATACGATAACAGTATTTGAATTATATAATTTGTGTTGATTGATCCAGTAATAATGTTTTTATGAATTATGAATCTTGTGAATCGATTTACTTAAAGCCTGTCTCAGTTTATCCAATATCTTTATTAATTATAATGCTTTCGTGTCATTAAAATAATGCTTGATTACTTAACAACTAGAATATTACATTTTGGCAACATGTACTACAATTTAATTGTAAACAATACTAATTTGTACAATGATATCTGTCAATAACAGTATTACGAATTACTAGATATATTACTGTCGTATTACCAAAATTTAATATTCTAACTCTGAAAAGATCAACCGCTGTGTTAATGAGAGTTCAGCATTACAATTAATGAAGGTATTGAATCAGCTGACTGTCTTTCATTAAATAGATCCACAAAATCACGTGTCATAAAAACATTAAAACTACTTAGATAGTCGTTTTGCTATACCGTTTCCACCCTTTTAATCAGAAGTCTCTTGAAATGTATCGTCCTGGACGGAAAAGGAGGATTTTCGCCGACCATTCTCAAATACCTCATAAGCTGTGTATCATAGCGAGGTTTAGAGTGAAGATTACTCATTTCTGATTGAAGACTGGAAGGTAGAAAACTTTAAAACTGACAATATTTAACAACTGACATGATTTTTTGGTAAATTATAAAATTAAACATTTCATAAAACTTACAAACATTCAAGGAAAAGTTAAGGCACACACCAGAAAAACCACCATTCGTGAGAAATTCAATAGGACCTTTTTCCAGGGGGGGGGGTACGCTTCAACGCCTGGTACTCTCTATGGACAGAGGTGGACCTGCATATTCAATAAGTGAAGTGACGGTTTTGCCATGGTTATGTGTAATAATATTACATTCTCAGGGCCCGCGAAGGAACAGCGCATTATGCATTGCAAGATTTCGTTCATTCGTTACGTTCAAATCAGCCCTCTTTCTTGTGGAGGGGGGGTACAAGATTGTACCAAATTGCTATTCTACTTTGGGTGGCGTCGTCAGGTGTACGTGGCGGCGTCAGGTGTACAAACAGGCTCGGAATCTTGGATTGTTCGTAAATGGGGCTCTTTAAGGGGCTCATTTACCTCCTTAGATGGCTCAGGACATCAACTGATATCGCTGCAATGCCTCTGACCGGGAGGTCCTAGGTTTCGAGTCCCTGCGGTGGCAGGATTTTCAACATTAGCTAGATAACTAGGTTGAATTCAATCGCTGTCTGGAAGAGAATTCTAGTGGCCGGCTGCTCTGATCGGTAGTTTTCCATGGTTTCCCCAACCAACACCCGGCGACTCCATGAGCAGTACCTTAACAAACGCGTAACGGATGGCGCGCAATCTTTCCTTCCCCTTCCTCGCCCTATCTTTACCCCTCACACACACTTACAGGCACTACACTACCACATATGTCGGGAAAGCAGTCGGTTATATTTACGGGACTAATGACCCTAGCAGTTGACGCGCCACGAAACACGAATCAATCAATCAAGGGGCCACTTCACAGGCACGCAAGGCTTGAAAAACCTACGACGCGACAGTTGAAAGAAACTGGCGCGATCTAATGTGTGAACAATGGAGCAGGTACGAGCGGCAACAGTTGTCCAACGGCCGCGACGGCGGCGCGGCGCGCAGTCGCCAAGCCGGCTAGATGAGCGGCTTTAAGGACGCCCGCGCCGGCTGCGATGGGATGAGCTGCGCTGGCTCGCTCACGCCCGCCGCTCCAAGAGAAGCGGCGGGTGATTGCGGCAACCAGCCAGACGGAAATTAGCCTAGGAGGAAACGGAAGAGCACGGGAAACGGAAGTGCTCACCACGTAAGTGGGAGCTGGGATACACGGCAAACTGTTGTTGTAGATGGCTAATGATCATGTTAAATCATTAATTAAAGACCGTGATAAATATGAAAGAAGACCTTATATGAAAAAGGACGTCAATGCACGAATAAACGGATTTCTGTCTTCGTATGAACGTGTATTATGTAACAGTTTCCCCCCCAAAAATATTAAGATGATCAGAGCTTAATGAATACAACGGTCATTTTCAACCAGATTATCTTTAGATTCATAGTTCTTATTTAATTCTAATTTTATAACAGATACCCTTATTTTTATTCAGACATCGTATATTTTAATAAGACATATTAATATACATAACTCCATTTTTTTCTTTCTTTTGTGGATGTTCCTTCGAACGGTTCAAATATTCTCCAAGGTACTTATCTTAATTCACTTAATTTTGTAACTGACCAGTGCAGTGTACGAATGTGTAATCTCTCATGGTTAATCCTTGCTTAATGCCATTCTTCTTAGTGGGGCTCTTGAACGTCTTAACTAATAAATAATAATGAACGTGCACCTACATCAATTTTTGGTCTAAGCATCGATCTGAATCATGTCTTCTGAAATATAACTCTATTTTGTGGCTGAACTCTTTATTAAGAGTGGAAATAACAATGATGGAAGGTTAAGATATGATTCCTTAATATTATACGTAATACTGATGGTATCGTACTATTACAACGAAAAACGATTCTATCTGCAGGTAGGAAGAATGCATTATACCATGCTTGTTACGATCTAAAGTAAACAAAATATTAATACATACGTTCATAAATACACTTGA
Organism: Acheta domesticus; assembly: GCA_031308135.1. Lineage (NCBI taxonomy): Eukaryota > Metazoa > Arthropoda > Insecta > Orthoptera > Gryllidae > Acheta > Acheta domesticus. Next base: position 279,719,970 of record JAHLJT010008446.1, on the reverse strand, counting down.
TTAGTACGAAACATTCAATACAAAAAATAGAATACTATAGAAACAGTACCGAATATTAGATGATGCAATAATGACAAGATTTATGGATTTGTAATGAAATTCAATTTCATGTAAACATTCAGTCTTCTTCAGTCTGCCTTTACTGCACAGGACACGAGCATACAGTTCCCAGAGTACGATACGAGTATTCTACGGTAGCAGTTCATTTCATCGAACATAAAGAAAAATGAAGTTCGGACACACAATAAAAACAAAAATTGTACCTTCAATATTATTATTTAATTTCCATTACTGTCACCCGTTTGGTTAGATTAACGCTACGATCAAACTATCGTTTCTTCCAATAAATTTCTCATAACTCGAGCGCGCCCGATTATCTGAAAGGTCGCGAAATAGCGCTTTATCATTGGACGCGGCCCGGCGCTGCGAGCGCAGCGTTCAGGCTTATTGCGGAAACGAGCTGTCTCTTGATTACAGGCGGATGATCTGGGCGCGCTCGGGACTTACTTGGGCCTGTTCCAACTTCTGGGAAAAGACGGCACGCAACCGAACCGCCCGCCCGCCCGTCCAACCCAACCTCTGCCGTCTCCGTCCCTCGCGCGGACCCCGTAGTCTCGTAGCTGCGGCTTTCCAGATTCCCTCTCCATATTCCATCGTATAGTCCAGTCCTCACAAGAATCATAAGAGTTTTCAAAATATCGACAAATCGATACTAAAATATTTTGTAAGTTAAATACAACATACATTGCAGAGACCAGGATTTTTCTCGGAGGAGGAAGATGCTACACATTTAGTATTCAGTGGAATTATTTTCTCAACGAATTTTGTATTAATTCTGAATATAAATTGTTTGTTTGTTGATTTAATTTATAACGCGGAAAATGTTTGTACTAGATGACTTGCGTTGGTATAGAAAACTGGTTTAAGGTATATTAATTTACTATTTAGAACTTTTTAGGGTTAGAGGTCGTTAGGATAATAGGTCTAATGACAAAAGGTCTCACTTTTAAAGTATAATGTTAGAAAGTTTATGAAAAGACGTCTAATGAAAATTTGGTCTAATTTTAAAAATGTCTAATAATATTTGATGTAATTCTCAAAAATATCTAATAAACTTAGCTCTATCGGACAGGAATGCCTTATCTATTATGCTCTAACAGAAATACGTAACAAAATGTGGATCGCTTACATCACATCAGTATGTTATTGTCTGAAATGAAATCACAATAGGAACGATACACTTTCATTTAGGAAGTACGTAATGTACATAAAATGATACAGCTGTTAAAATATTCATTCAGTAGCTCAAAGACTAAACGTTTAACCCATTTCTTCCCAAGCATTGAAATACCTACTTTCTTTCAAACTTCTGACTGTAATATTAATAATGCATCTCCAGAGAATGTAAATATACCCTCAAATTATTTTTGTGTTTATTCATTTTGCCGGAATGGAACGTTGCGTTCACGCAACGTTGGGAGTTCTCCGGTAAGAATGAGTCGGATGATCATTTTACTAAATCTTTTTATTTCCTTATTGTAATACACATTAAAAAACCTTGGAAAAATTGAAAATAAATTTATTCATGATATAGTGAGAAACATTCAGTATGCAAATGAATTCGACACTTTTTACATTGATAAATTGTTTGACTTTTGCAAATTTTACATCTCCGACGCGCATTATTTACGTCACGAATTATTACGTGACCAACAAGGTCTTTCTTTACAGCTTCAGGCAAACTATTTTTGCTGCTATGTCCCAAATTGGAATTCTGACTTCCATTTACTTCTTCCCTTCGGGGAAGGGTGAGTATAATCTGTGATCTGAAATCAATTTGACTTGTCTTTTCGCCAGTTACTAATGTGTACAATTTCCAGGCATTTACAATGGCACTATCAATACCATTTGTAAAAAGTGGCCACCACCATTTTTTGCCTCTTATTCTTATTCTGTAATTTGCAATAGCATTGTCATGCAAATCTACACCACCCATTCCCTGATTGTATTGAAAAATGGTATTGGGCTGTTGAACTATTTCCTACTTTTTCTCCTTACGGTTATACCGTTTCGTGTTGACAAGAGGTTCCAAGGTGCCGACATTTGTTGCCACTGTGACAACTGAATTGTCATGCCATCTAACTAAGAAAATCTCATTTTCTTGTCCATCATGTAGTCATATGTTCCTTTATTTGCTTTACCAATTTCTTTACATGTTCGAAGAGGGCAGTTTGAGGTACGGTTTTCTTCACGCGCACTACTTCCTCAAAGGAGAAGAGAGAAGCTTTCGTGGTCGATCTGTTTTGTTTTCAATTCCCAGAAGAACCTACGAATAGCTTGGACACGTGCTTATCTTATCTTAAAATGCCGGTGACAGAAACTTCTAACACGGCAGTGTATCGCCTGTCTCATATTCCATTTCTAATTATAGGGTTCTGCGAACTTGCGAGTTCGGAATGAAATACCAAGCGCGCGCGCGTGGGCATCACTGGTCAACCGGAGAACTCCCAACGTTGCGTGAACGCATCACGATATTGATTTACTTACAGCATCCGTTTGGAGAATCACTTTCATTCAAACTTTACACTTGTCTTTATATAGTATATACTTACCACTATCGTTATAAATTGCTTCGCAGTTCATCAATTTTGAAAGAAAAGAAAATAATTAGTAACTTCATGAAATTACGCTGCACGACCCGAAGAGAAAAAATTAATAAGTCAGTACCAATATATTGTTTACTAAATTAAAAAATATATACGAATCACAATGAATTAAACGTATTGTGAAAAAATTCACAGATGCAATGTTATAATAGAAAAGTAGAAAAAAAATCATGAACCTTGCGTTGCGTTCACGCAACGTGGGAAGAAATGGGTTAAGTCGATATCACCACGAATTTATAATTTTGGTAATTTTGCTACCATACGAAAATTTTCAAACTTTAATTGACATTGTTAAAATACAGAATTTTGGTTTTCAGGCGTTTAAAATGAAGAAATATAAACTTTGCTATTTCATCTTTGTATATATATTAGACTTTAGGTGTTTTATGCCTCTTAGACTTTATTAATTGAACCTTCTAATTGTAGACCTCTTTTGGTATTAGACCCTCTGTCGCGTAGACCGTATGTCCCAAAACACGTCCTGTTCATTAGACCTAATGAGTATTAGACCTTTTGTCCATGGATCTAAAGGCCTGAAACCCTTCATTAGGTACTATTTAGAAAAAGCTAAATAGTACCTAATAAGTTCTGAAGGGGGTTCTGAAGCTCCAAGCCCTCCCCCCTTGGGTGGACCACTGCTACACTGAATAAAATATTTTACTATATCAAGATAGTTTGTGTACGAAAACAAAAAAAAATTAAAAAAGTAAATGAAGAATGAATGCTATGTTCAAAGTTAAAATATTCAAAGTTAAAATAAAGATGTCTTACAAGTAAGTATTTAGTTATAATGAGTGCACATGCATTAAAATAAGAGGAAAATTGGAAATTCTTCAGTCGGCCTTTAAAACGAGATATGATTTTGATTACATTAAGGACAGGTATAGTGTCACCACAGAAGAACGCATCAGACAAATCATCAAGAAAAATATTTTTATTCGTAAGCTAATTAGCTATTTTTACTACATATTAACAGGTATCCGTCCATGAAAGTTTTCATTTTTTTACTTGATTGAATTGAGGATGAGTTTTGTAGTGTTTTTATTATTCAGAGCCTAATGAGATGGTGCCTCGACCATCGTGAAACATCACCAGATGATCAGTAATAGGCAACTGAACTGATACATCAATAATGTGCAACTGAACTGACCTTAAACGAATAACATACGATGATCCTGTCCTTCACAACATAACATCAGAGTTTTAAGGAAACAGCAAATTTTAATTATGTTTAGTAGTGATAATTTCATATAATACAAAAACACTCACATATTTGGCGACAAATGTGCATATAAGAATTCCCATTCTTGCATCGATAAGTAGGAATAGATTTCAAAAGGAATCAAAATTTCATTGGTTGAAATTGTGAAGAAGGATACTTTACCATGTCATGTTGTTACAAGTCACGTTCACTACTATATTACAGTCTGTGTTCCAAGTTGTTCCATTGTTCCATGTCAAGTTCACTACAATATTACAGTCTCAGATAATTCATAAATTTTATTGAGCAGTCTTTCTTTGTCACACATTGATTCCAAATGTAGAGAATTTGGCGTAACTCTCGTGTCATTTATTAATACAATTTTGAAAAATATGAAAATATAGTAATATAAAAACAAATTAATATTCGATTACAATACATTCGAATTAAAAATATATAATCTAATATTTACAAGGTGATGATATTCCCTCTCCGATACGCATGGGCAAATAAAGAATATTGAGGTTGATAACCATGTGTAGGCAACCTATGATTAACCTACGAATAAGCAAAAATAAACGGATCATAAATATTTTATTGAAACATACGCATTAGAGATAAATGTGCATCTAAAAATTGCCATTATTACGACAATTAGGAATAGACCTCAGAATGACTTCAAATTTCATTTGTTGAATTTGTTAAAAAACAATTAATAGTTCACAACAATTATTTGTTTTGAACTATTAATTGTTTCAGGACAATTCAAAACATTTCAGAATATTGTTTTAATTGAATGGATCAATTAATTGTTTTGAATAGGGATGAGTATTCAAAGAATGAGTATTTAAATAAGGAATTAAATAAGTAATGAGTATTTATTCATTATAATACTGATAACAGTTGCCCTTCTTACAGTTGGTAATTTCTGTAATGGTAGTTTATATGTATACTAGAGGAATAATTAGTTATCGTTTTAAAGTACGATAAAAATATCGTGTTTAACTTGGGTAATGAAACATTTTGTGTTTAAATAACCGATGAACTGATAAATGATTGTTTTCAATAAGGGATCATATGATTGACTTTATTCAATACAATTATTTCATAAGGATTTTTTCATCCGATTATTGGTGCTCTACGTAGACCTGGTAATTTTTAAAATGATAATTTGTATGAAGAAGGGGTATTTTATCTCTTTCGTCTTGTGTCTGGTGGTGACAACAAGAAACAGATAATCTACTGGATGATCAACAATTTTATATTGAAATATTGCAAAGTACTGATTGATCACTTAATAATGGAAGAATGAAAGGTATAGGTGAGTGGGTGGTAATGAAAATGGGATTCTTAATCAGCGAGGATTTATTCATCAATTACCGGTCAATATTTCGCCCTCGTGAGTTTGAATAATTTTACACGGAAACAATAATAACGACCACATACATTATTTCTTTGGACTTCTATTTGGCGGAAAAGTACAGGAAGAGAATATGGCGAGTAGCTGGCGAACTGTATCCACACTGTTGGCTCAGAAGCGTGGGAGAAACTCCACTCGCGTTGCGGCCCTGCCTAAGAACTTTCACGAACCTATGCATCATGTCACTTTCGCACTCGGCACTGGAAGGTTCTTCTCTAAAATGTTGTGACAGAATTTCTAACGCTCCTCTGCGGTATCACTTGCAGATCACGAACTCACTCGCTGCAACGCGTATTCTCAGGAGGTCAGCAATTTTCCATACACATTTCTTTCGCTCTCCGTTCTTGTCTGCCGGAGAAACCTGAAACTTTTTGCAAACGCTTCTTTTGCGGCAAAAGACAAAAGGTGGATGTGAGGGAAAATTTTTAACGAATATGTTGAATTTCATGAGTGTATTTGGAAGCAAGCACCGCGGATACATTTCCCAAGGGAATGCTTAGAAATACAAAGATGTTGCCTCAACAGAATTTAGAAAAACGGAAATTATACCGTGCGCTCTCTCTGAATTTTCAGGAAGTAGGTGATAAAACTATAATGTCAACATTAATCACGAGATTGAAAAAATACAATTTTCTCGGAAAATAATATGACAAACGTATTTACAGTTCTTTCAAAAGTTAAGGTTTCTGAACATATTACTGGAATTATTCTTGTGGATTTAGCTGACTCTTCACTGGGATAGGTTGAGAATAATGATATTTACTTACAATATTCTCTCAATTTATTCGTTTCATTAGACTATGTTCAAAGTTCGTTCCTACCAGCAGGACATCTTTTTTGAACCACGAAATACCCCTAACCCATATTACTGTGAGTACATTCATTAAAATACTCACTTCCGGTACGTATATTATTTTTAAATAAGTATCCATAAATAACACGATCTTTAGAATAGGACCAAGACTGAATGGCATCGGTAAATAGGAGATAAAGGCTGACACATGGCTCGGGGATTAAAAAATTGTGGAGAGAAGATTGACGTCCAAAAATGTGCTACCAAAATTCTGAATATTATTTAGAGAAATTCGACGAAGATATCTGAAAATAAATTATACCCCAGGGGAAAAGAAAATGTTTGGCTATCGTTAGAACAATGAAACTAAACGAATAGAGAGAACAAGGAAAATCATGAAAGAAGGAGAAATTATACTGAAGAACGGTGGTCTGACATGAAGGAACGTGAGTATCTCGCACGATTTTGCTATAATCCGTTTTAATATTCGACCGAGAGGAACGCCAGTTCCAAAACATACATCAATAATGCACACAGGAGCGAACACAAAACTATAGAATAAGCAGGTAGAAAAGACAATTTCCAGTGGAGTGTGATAAATGAGCGGGGAAAAGAGGGAAGTCAATAGCGACATTCAAATAAGAATATGTCCTCTAGGGATTAGGGATAATTTATAGTTAAGAAAAGATGCTACGAATTCTTCCTCCGAAATTAGATTGTTCACCTGGAAGCAAACAAGAGCCAAACGTAATGAGTTGAAACAGCATGTTCAAGGGGCAGAACAAGCACGTCAGAGAAAGGGGGCGTATTGAACCCGCTGTATTAAAATCGCGTTGTTCTGAACAACTGGGAATGTAAATCAGATTCATGTAAGTGAAACGACAAAGAAGAGAGTTTCGAAACTAGATCTTCCACACGGAAGCGAGGAGTAGTTATTGGGCAATTTCGAAAGCAACGTGACGTGAGGACGACGTGAAGTAGATGAGGGGGGGGAGCGCTCAATACGAGGAGACGGGGGAACGGGGAAGGGAAGCGAAGTCACTGGTCAAGGAAGCGGAGCGGTGGTCAGAGACGCGGGGACGAGATTCACGGCAGCAGGGCGGGGGGACAGGGAACGGGACGAGGGATAAAGGAAGGGCGTGAGAGAGGGAAGCGAGGGCGAGGGTAGAGGGGAACGGGACGACGGAAAGGGGAGCGAGGGAAGGATGAGGGAAGCGTGGAGCAGCAGGGCAAGGGCAGGAGCGCAGGGGGTGAGATTCGGGACAAGGGAGCGGGACGTGGGACAGGGGAAAGGGGCGAAGGGTTAGTAGCGGGCCCGCATGGTGTGGGGTGGTGAAACAGGAAGCGGGATGGGGAGAGGGAATCGAGACTGCGAAGAGGGGAGCGGGGCGGGGAGAGTGAAGCGGGAGGGGGGGCGGGCGGAGATGGGTGCGGAGCGGGGAGAGAAGCGGGGCAGGGGAAATTGGAGCCGTAATTCGAAGAGGAGAGCGGGGCGGGGGAGAGGGAAGCGGGACTGCGAAGACGGAGCGGGGAGAGGGAAGCGGAGTGGGGAGAGGGAAGAAAGGGGGAATAATGGGACGGGACAGAGGCAGGAACGTAACGGCCAAATTCAAGAAAGCGGGGAACGGGACAGGAGAACAGGGACGGGATTCAGGGTTACGGGGCCGGGTAGCGAG
>JAHLJT010008446.1:279627366-279700933 GCA_031308135.1 Acheta domesticus | reverse complement strand
TCTTCTTTTGGCATCATCTTTTCTTTCAGAAATAGTCAAGTAAGTCAACCTGTAGAATCATTTTATATCCATCATTATATCTACATTTTAATCTTCCCGATATTTTCTCAGCCAAACAATCTACCAATTTCTAGCTACCACTTTCTCAACCTCCCTCAACTATCAACTTCAACTCTTCCCTACCCAATCCCACTCTCATAGAACAGTTCCCCGCTTCTTTCGCAAACAGACATTTATATTCCATTTTCTTTTTCGTAATTTACTACATTTACTCCCAGCAAACACTTTTTTTCTCCAATATCTGCCTAAATTTTTCATTGATCTTTTCCCAGCCTTTAATATCAACATCCTGCCAGTAACCTTTCTCAACCAATATCCGGAGTACTTGCGTCCAACGCTAGCCTCTATTATATAAATTTAATTCTAGATTCTCTTTATCCCTTTCCTCTCACTTCAAACCCCACATTTCCGCTCTACACAACAAGATTGAACCTACCAAGCTATCAAAAATTGCATCAAGTTTTAATATTACATATATATTATAGAACTGAAATAATGAACGTTTCATTTGTTGTAATCGTGAGACTAGCTGCCAGGATGTATAACGTTGAGATCGTCCGATGAAGAGGAATATTTGTAACTTTGGGGGGAGAGCAAACAGCAAAAAAGGACTAGCGTGTTGGGCGTCATGCATTTCTGACAGTTCGTTACACAAATTCTAACAATAAGAACATTTCTAGTCTTGCGGTATATCTAAAGCATTACATCTAGTCTATCGAAACGCCATATCTAAAAGATGACGCAACGAAGAAGGCAACTAAAACATCTGACAACGAGATACTCCTTGAAACGTGAAACCTATGCAGTGCATGTGGGAGCGTACAAGCTTGCACAGACTAGAAAATTATATTCTTCATCAACAGGCAGGAAAAAAAAGCACAAGCACCGTTACGTAACAAAGTGTCTAATTCCTGGTCGGAATGTGCACATAGAGATGTCACGCTATCGCAGCCGACGCCACGCCTCGAGGGAAACGCTCGAGGTGCGGGCGGGGGCGGGGGCGGGGGTGGGGGTTGGGTGGAGGGGCGTTGTACTCGATCAACGTCGCTGCGGCAGGGTGCTGCATGAATGTATGTCCTCCGTCGCGCCGCGCTGAGCATGCGGGCCGCGAGGCTCAGGAAGTGCGGCTCAGGCCGCGCACTAATGCATCTTGAATCCTACTGCTACGAGCACGCACTGCGCTAGGGTAAGCGACGGGGGTGGAGTGGAATGCGATGTGATGGGAACAGATGGAATGGGATGGAATCGGATAGAGTGGATTGGAATACGACAGAATGTGAAGGGTGATATGAGATGGAATCGTTTGATATTGAATTGAAGCGGATACAATGTGATCTCATGGGATGGAATCTAATGGGATGGGATCTCAGGTGATGAGTTGAGATAGAATGCGATGAAAGGGGGTGGGATGGAATGATACAGAATGAGACGGGGGAAGACAATTCGGAAAGGAATCGAGTGAAAAAATGGCTTGGTCGTAGTGTACATTCAAGTTCAGAGAACGGAACCGGGCTGAAGTAGTGGAATTTTAAGGGCGAATAGCTTCCTCATTTGCCTTCTCTTGAAAGGGAGGTAAATCCAATTAGATGACCATCACGTGGTAGATACCGTGCATGTAAAACATTGCCAGGTCTAAATGATACCTCTAAGTAAGAAAAATTGCATCCTAAACATCGTCGTCGTAATATCTCAGTTCGCCTATAGGTACGGTTGGCGGCGATTCAGTCCTGCCCCACATCACACGATCACTAGTACAACGAAACTATAACTAAATTAATGTCTGTAATGGAGAACACTACATCCTCAGTGGTAAAGTGTTTCCACTAAAAACACCACAGAGCAACAATCGGGAAACAACTACAAGCAATTCATAGAATATATATATATATATATATATATATATATATATATCCATCGTAACGTACCTAGATCTTTAGATTACAAAAAAAAACGAATAGGTACGAATAACAAGAACTGTACATCAACGTGACTCCTCCAAGCATCTTTTTATTGAACACAACATAACCCATTACCTTTACGATTCTTATTTTTACTTTCTCGTCTTACTTCATAGAGTAATTATAGAAGTTACAAAAGCACAAACTTTCTCGCAATATTATAATGTTATCATTATGTCATATTATGTAACATTTTCTGCCTTTCATAGACGTCAAAAATCACTTTACTCTCTATCAATTAACTATACGGTATTAACTATTGTTACTCAATGAACAAGTATTGAGTCGCTAATGACCTCAGATGTCGATGCGATTATAAATGCATGTAAAAATCACTTTATTTCGTAAATAAACGAAGTGTAAAACGTTTTTTTTTCAAAACTTTAAATGAAAATATATTTCTGGTATTGAATTCAGAGTATAAGGTACTCGGTGGATTCACGAATATATCCGATGGGTATTTTATCCCTACAATATTCTGCGTAAGCAATTTACTAGAAACTGAAATAATTAAAGATAATAAATAATACGATCCACCAGCGGCGGCGGCAGCGGCTTACGCTACAGCGCATTGTTACCAGCTCTGCTTTAAAGCAACAGTGGATGGTTGGCACGTGCATTTTACTACGCAGTAACAGTGATAGTGCTAGCAAACAAACGAAAATAGATCGAAAACTATATAATAGTAAATATTAAATTCTACTGTATTGTAATATTCTCCAAATAGGCTCGTTTTACAAGAATTACACGTTCCTAGTTGTCTGAACATGTAATGCTAAATGCTCACCATACGTTTTCACATCTCAGACAATTTCCCCAAATTCTCATTACTTATCGAAGAACAAACCCACGTTTCCATCAGTATTCAGAATCGTCATGTATATGGGTAGGGTAAGGAGACCAGAATTTAAGAAAACGTTCACAGAACAGTTCTCCCCATAGTACGTCACATATTATTTTTAACTGTTATTGACATAAAAAATACATAAATGAAACTAAGCCTTGTAATGCTTCCAAATGGCCCAACAATGAGAAGAATTCCAAAAAATTTCACATTGACATCTCGTCAAACGAAGTGCGGAAAGAATCTAAAATGCAATTTCAAAAATACAAAATTAACTTAACTACTCATATTTAAAAACAATTTTACATGACATGTTTTTAATAACTGAGTTTTTAGAACACATTTCATGTAATATAAACATCTCTATCATCAATATTGTATTTATGTTTCTTAGCAAATTTCGAAAATACAGAGTACGCTGAAAATGCGAACAGCATAATTTTATTTACCATACTTTGTTATATACAAGAACAAAATTAAAGAAGAAAATTTAGTATCTTTTTAAAAAAAATGGTTTAAAATGGTTTTAAAAGCGCCTCTATTTCACGCAAAATTCCGGGGAAAATATTATCGAAAAATTGTACATGACTTTGAAAATATATCTATAAGAAACAGATCTCATTAAGGGCAAAACACTATGTTTAACACATTAGTTGTAGGTAGATGCCGAAAAAAATGTTGAACTTTTGAAATTTTCGAAAAATCAGGGTTTTCAACAAACATGAGACCTGCACCATTGTCTTGAACGTCCTTCACACCATCCAACGACAAAATTTAATCAAAAAGTTGGAGCCATTTTTTTTGAAAATTTTCAAAATGTTCCAGGGGCTTCATGTAAAGTATCCCCATAATAAAAATATTGGTTTTAAATTCAATGGTCCGCGTCATCAGTCAGAATAATTGGGGAATATCAATTTTGGAGAAAATCGGCTGAACAGTTTAGCCGCTAGCGTTGTTCAGAGCCGCATACAGACGGAGGCATGTTTTGGGTCAACCGATTTTTCGGTATCGACCCACACAACATGGATTGTGGTTACACCATGTGTTAGGATTTTTTCTAAATTTAGTAACTGGATTTATCTACTTTTTCGTTGCCAGGTCCCGGCAATGAGAGTTTGTCTTCCGAAAATTAGCTGCTTTTTCCCGACGCATTACATAACTTTCTCCCTACTACGTAAGCGGTAGCCTGAAAGTAAAATGTATTTAAATAGTGCGTCCGAAATCGGCAATTTTTTGACAGAAAATCTCTTATTGCTCGACCCTGGTAACAAACAAGTGGATAAACCTTGCTCCTCTATGTATTAAATTACTTGCTCTAACACCTTGTTTATTCAAAAACTGTGTTTTACACATTAGCTATTTTCCTTGATGTAGAAAAGGCTTTAACAAAATTTGGCATGCAGGTCTATTGTATAAAATGAGAATTCGGAAATATCCATTATCTATATGTAATAATTAAATGCTTCCTACAAAACTCAAGCAAGCAGGAGTACCGCAAGAAAAGATTTGGAACCGTTTTTGAGACTATCTTGTTTTTAATTTTTTGAAATTGCAAATATTGCACGCAATATTGCGCACAAACTACTAAAATTTAAAAAAAAAAATGTACATGACCTTAATGGAAGAACTAACTATGGACGACAAATTTTATTTGAAGGAAAAATCTCTTCAATTTTGTAGTTGTAGGAAGACGCCGAAAAAATTAAAAATTTTGGAATTTTCCAAAAATTCAGAGTTAACAGTGAAAATCGGACCTACTCCACCTTTGTGTATGTATTTTCCCTTATTTTTACAAGAAATTTAAAGAAAAAAATTGAAGCCGTTTTTTCAAAATCGCAGCACCTCGGGTCGAGCCAGATCGACCGGGGGTATCCATTTTCGAAAAATCCAACGTATGGTTTAGGCGCTAGTGGCGTTCACAAACAAGACGGTCGGACGAATAGACAGGCAGACAGAGAGACGGATGGAGGGTTTTGAAAAAAAAAAACACTTTTTCGGTATCGGGGTGCCCCGAAACGTGTCTTTCCGTTGAAATCTCGAAATCGATTTTCTGCAGCATTACATAACTTTCTCTGTACTACGTAGATTATTCCGTATATACGTACGAATACGAGAAAGTAAAAAATTAACAAAATTTCGGCTTCTTCCGACAGCTACAATTGTGAAGATACAGTTTTTTAACTTTTCAATGTTTTACTTTCTCACATACTGTTTGCGTAGAATATGGTAAGGCTAAAAAGCTAATCGAATATGTTCGTGAATACACTGCATACCATATACAATAAATTCAATGCCAGAAATATATTTTTATTTAAAATTTTGAATAAAAAAATCTACTGCATGAAACTATTTAATTTTCGCATCAAATGATCTACAATATCAAATGAGTTTTACAAGAAATGAAGACTGAGATGTGTTAATTCGGAAAGAAATGGTGGTATTAAAAAGTGTTACATAATCATTACTAAAGGCGAGAATGTATGTGCTGTTTTAGCAGCACTAGTTCCCCTGGGATAGAGCAAAGCCGCTTAATAATGATACAGGTCTCATTTTCGGTGAACAATCAGTATTTTTGAAAAAAAAAATACAATGCAAAAGTGAAATATTGATGAGAGAGATTTTGTTTTATAAAATCTGTTTTAAATTTATTTGCTTCCCTTTATAAAGGAATATTTATCGTGTAATTTTTGTTTAAAGTGAAGGCAATTTATAAAAATATCTAAAACGGCTCCCAATTTTTCTTGGTTTCTTCTTTGGATAGAGCAAAGAATGCTTTTAAATGGCTTAGTTCTATGCTTCGTTGTGACACTGAATTTTTGAAAACTGCTTAAGTTACAAAAAATGACAGAAAATGTGTGCTGCTGTTGCAGCACTAATTTATATTTTATCTTGTTCGTGTAACTATCACTCGTACATGGATCCAACTGGTTTAAGTTTAAATGTCCCATAACGATGCCCAGAGCTAACTTTCCCTTCTTCCATTGAGTACTTTCTTGTTTCTTTTTCGAATAATTTCATAAAGGTGTTAAAATATACTTAATTTTACCCCTTGGATGTTATTGTGTTTTCTTTCTTGGCATTATTTGATTTGTTTTCTCCCCTTTGGCATCAATCCTTCCAGGCACACGTAAAGAAAGGGTAGTATTTTTCACTGAGTCCGTTTTCGCAAAATGAGATAATTAGTGATTAAATTGTTGCCTAGTTTTTTCACAAATTTTATTCTCTAACATATTTTAAATATGAGCAAAAAAACGCACCTGTTTCTTAGTTCACGACCAGCTACAGTGAATGTAGATTTTGACTACAGGAGGTCGGTGGGAATGAGTCTATTCATTTAAAGTAATTTGCAATAAAATTACTGAAAGTAAAAACATGAATTCCAAAAGCGGCATAGGTCTCTGTTTCGTACGGTTTGGATTCCTCGTAATGGAAGGTTGCCTTCAACTCGTGCGAAAGACAAGGTATACCTAATAATTACCATGCATCCACACCACGTTTCTCACATAATTATTCGTTATACCATAATTGCCAAAAAATTCAAGGATCCATTACTGTCCGCTTGGTCGCGAATCAGGAAAATGGAATGAAAAGAAATTAAATTATATTGTATGTATTACTTTGTATATTGTATATATTGTGTTTTTTAACTTATTCATAACATTTACAAAGCAGAAAGTGTTACTTGCACATTTGGAAATCTGCTACAATTTAGTTCAATTTAAATGGGTTAATTTATAATTAAAAGTAACTATGAATTTTGAATAATTTATTTTTCTTGAAAGATGAACAGATCAGAGAGCAAGGATTGCTAACTCCACGCTATCAAAAAACCGAACTTGGATGGTAATATTAGAGTCCACAGTTTTTACCCTTCAATTTACTATGCATATTTAAATTATTAGTAAAAGATAACAATGAACTTTTTTTGTAGCGTTTGAGAACAAGAAATATTCGCTATTGTGTAATCTACATTACTAATTTCCAATGTGCACCGAGACTGAAAGAAAGCTCTGCAGCCTCTGGCCATCCAAGAGGCGTGTGTGGTTTAGTTAGAGGAGCATGTGCACTGAAAAAATTATAAACAACGAAACGATTTAGTTTTTACTGAAAATTGCAAGTATTTGATTGTGTCATTTCGCATATTCTCATAATGTGCGTAGCGACGTAATTCTCATATTCATTGTGTCATTACTTTAAACGTAGCCGACGTCAAGTTATGGCAACGAGCCATTGAAGAGGATGTCCGCCATATTTGTTATTCACAAGTTCCCTTATGAAACAGCAACTGTTTTATATTCTTGGTACGAAAAGAACTGTTGCTCTGTATACATACTATACTATGTTATAGCAGGTTTGTGAAGACTACTTCTGTTAAAATATTTCATTCAATACGTATAATACTATACGAAAGTATTTTATTTGCTGTTCATGAGCCTGCGAGATACAATTTGAAAAACCATTTTTTGTGGTTTTGTTCAGAAGCATATTTGCTGTAGCGGTTCACTAGTAGAAAGCATTTGCATTTGCAAAGAAGTTATAGATTTGATTTGATTAGATTTAATTAAATATTACTCTCGACGAACTAAATACACACCCACAACTCTCGCATTCAGGAAAAAAAGAGCTCAAGAAAACTGCGCCGATTATTCTCGCGTCCGTGGATTTTCTAGACGTGCCTCTGCATCTACCCAGAAACGCTTCGTTTTCACAGAGGCCAATTCAACGCGCGGGGTGTCCGAAGGGTGGCTGGGCTCACACTGCGCTCGGCCCGCTATCGCGCGGCGACAGCAGGTACTACGTGAACGTTGCGCGGCGAGCGTGCGCGCCGACCACCTGCGCGCCGCCTCGCCCCTCTCCCCCCCCCCTTTCGTCCCCGCAACCCCCGGCGCCCGCCGCGCACGTAATGGCTACCGTCATGGGTCACTGAGAGATGGTTATATTCGGACGTGAGACTAATAGACGATTACGGACCGACCGAGGTTTGGAAGCGAGAGATTTTTCCGACTCGGCCGTTCGCACGAGACGGCAGCCGCGGCGTTTGGTTCAAGTGATGGACGCCAAATATTAGACTCGTTTCAGACAGCTTTTTTTTATAGGGGAGACTTGTTTTTTTAGAAGGAAGTTTTCGAGGTTTAAAACTGATATTTGAATTGACTTCCAAATTCGGATAAGCACGTATAGAGTGAATGAAGATAAGGTTTTCGATAACGCACACTTTTGGTGCCGCATGCACAATTTATGGCATTTCAGTAATTTATTTGTGTTAGATGTTACTCGTGATATATACTGTTGCTTACAACATAATTAATATAAAAATAATTACATATTCGTTTACGATCATAAGTGAAATATGCAGCACAAAAGCCAACGACAAGTAAAACAGGGATAACTAACATTTGTCGAAGTTGATGGCGTAATGAGACGATATCAGTGAGGGCAAATGTTTGAATACGGATTTCGAAAAAAATACTGCTGAGATGACCCCTTGTTTTGCTTCTGGACATAAATGTAACTTCATTATCTGTGCACATCTTCTAGAGTTCAGTGAGAAATATAGTTATTCAAATTATGGTTCCCCTGTTGTCGCGGCAGAAGTATATTCGTTCACGATCGACATGATGAGGGATCGGAACCCTATAGCTGATTATGGCTTTAAAAACAGATTTTATTACATCGGAGCGAATATTTTGTTAACAATTCTTGCCAAAACCGCTCCTTTTTTTCTGTATTCAAATTTCAACATGTATAAGGTTTGGGGTAAGGATCCCAGAATTAGAAAAACGTGCACAGAATACACTTTTCCCTGTAGCACGTCACAAAGTTTTAAATTGTTTTTGACGTAAAATAAAAACAAAATATATCAAACGCGACAAGTCTTTGATATCTATTGGAACCGTCTTACAGCTCCTTCCAGTTTGGGTACGCATCAGTATATTCCCTTGTTGCTCTTTTCAGTTATTTGAAGTGTGATTGTTTAAAATCTGAGTATAATAATTCCTCTTGTACGTATTGACAATACCAATTCTTATATCAAATTGATAATTAAATTTTAACCCTTTCCAGTTGTTTACCAAATAGTTAATTTATTGAATAATGTTATCCTTTCTCAGAAAATATTCTCAGTAAAAGTTTATTCAAATGAATGCCTAGTAGTCATTAGAATACTTAGTATTCAAGAAGTGGACGAGTTCTAAGAAATGTAATATTAAAATGAAGAGAAGATGCTTGTCAGAGAAGAGTTATTGAGACAGTCACCAGACGGACGTCATGAAATACGAGATGATGTGAGATATGGACAAAAATAGTGCATTTCTGTTCGGAAAGACCATAGAACTACATAATTTGCATTGTTACAAAGGAGTCCCCGGCATCCTAAGATGAAATACTTCAGGAGATACGTTTCGAAGTATTTATGTCCGACGCGGCTTCCTGTGAGCGAAACTATGCATTTCGCAAAACACCTACAGCAATTACCTACAAGTACTCCACAATCTAAGATTTCGCAGCTTTGTGTTTTCACATACGTGCTCACGCCCGTGTGTGTGTGTGTGTGTGTGTGTATGTGTGTGTGTATGTGTGAGAGACGGCAGAGGGGGCTACGAACTAACCTCAAAAATCCGCAGCAGAATTACGGCTCTTATCGTCAGTGCTTACAGAGCATTCAAGACATATTCTCCGAACCAGAATTCCTCTCGTAAAGGAAATACACATCGCTTTATGATTAAAGATAATGACGTCCCAGCCAATGGACAGACAGGAGTAGCGGAATATACCTGCTCAGAAATGGTCACTATAAAATTTCTTTATGACGTATTATGGCGCAGAGTACTAGAATCAATGGGCGCCCGATGTGGAAAAATCTGCAGGATTCCGTGACATCCCCCTTCCGTGAAGTCCGGGCTGAAATGAACATTTTACACTTCTCACATCCTTTTTCTTATCCCATACCAGCTCACTTAAGAAGTACAAACCCGAGAAAACATTAAGAGTTCAGGTTTTAGGATTGTGTTCTTTAAAATCGGGCGCGGATTCTGCATTATGGAGGTATTTGTAGATGGTCTTGTACGGTTTCTTTTCTACAATAGAAACGAGAGATTTTAAGATTGCGCGATCATGGCGATACCTATGTCTATTTTTAAGAAATGAAAAACGTGATGCCAATGTGAAATATGTCTCTCTTTCATGGTGACATCACTTTAGAAATACTTTTTTTGCGCTAAGATGACGAACGTACATTGTGCTTGGTTTCGATGACCACGATTAGTAAAGCTAAAATAATGATAGCGATGGAAGCATTTTGATACAACCGTATAAAAAATGTTTATATCTCGTAAGCGAAATGACTGTTTCTTCAACAATCTCCATTCGTTTGTGCCTCCACTTACCGGCTTAGACAAAATATCTCAATCTCTATCGTGTATGACACAATTATTTCACTACATAATTTAAAAATTATATTTTACCGACCATGCACGGAATATACTAATTCCGTTCACTTTTTAATTATTGGAAAATATTAGCCTACTGTACACTACGGTGGAGTCATAATCCATGTTTTGTGGGTCCTTGTATCCGAAAAATCGAATGACGGCAAAACGTCTGTCTGCCTGTATTCTATCTGTCTATCCGTTCCTGTCTGTCTGTCTGTCCGTCCGTCTATGAAGAACACTAGCGGCTAGCCGCTCTCATTCACTCATGCTCGCCGCTATCATTTTCTCCCGCTCGCCGCTCATATTCACTCCCACTCGCTGCTCTCATTCCTTCCCACTCACTGCTCTCATTCCCTCCTACTCTGCGCCTTCATTCCCTCTCACTCACCTATCTCATTCCCTCTCATTCGCCAACATTCCCTCTCGGTCGCCACCTTCATTCCCTCCCACTCACCGCTCTCATTCCCTCCCACTCCTTGTTCTTATTTTCTCCCACTCACCGCTCTCATTCCCTCTCATTCGCCACCTCCATTCCCACCCAATCGCCACCCTCATTCCCACCCATTCGCCGCCTTCATTCCCTTGCACTCGCCGCCTTCATTCCCTCCCACTCGCCGCCTTCATTCCCTCACACTCGTCGAACTCTTTCCCTCCCACTCGCCGAACTCTTTCCCTCCCACTCGCCGAACTCTTTCCCTCCCACTCGCCGAACTCTTTCCCTCCCACTCGCCGAACTCTTTGCCTCCCACTCGCCGAACTCTTTCCCTCCCACTCGCCGAACTCTTTCCTCCCACTCGCCGAACTCTTTGCCTCCCACTCGCCGAACTCTTTCCCTCCCACTAGCCGAACTCTTTCCCTCCTACTCGCCGAACTCTTTCCCTCCCACTCGCCGAACTCTTTCCCTCCCACTCGCCGAACTCTTTCCCTCCCACTCGCCGAACTCTTTCCCTCCCACTCGCCGAACTCTTTCCCTCCCACTCGCCGAACTCTTTCCCTCCCACTCGCCGAACTCTTTCCCTCCCACTCGCCGA
Source organism: Acheta domesticus (assembly GCA_031308135.1). Classification (NCBI taxonomy): domain Eukaryota; kingdom Metazoa; phylum Arthropoda; class Insecta; order Orthoptera; family Gryllidae; genus Acheta; species Acheta domesticus. The sequence goes on along the minus strand of JAHLJT010008446.1, from coordinate 279,689,610 downwards.
ACTCTTTCCCTCCCACTAGCCGAACTCTTTCCCTCCTACTCGCCGAACTCTTTCCCTCCCACTCGCTGAACTCTTTCCCTCCCACTCGCCGCTCTCATTCCCTCCCACTCGCCTCTCATTCCCTCCCAAGTGCTGCTCTCATTCCCTCACTCATTACGCTCATTCCCTCTCGCTTTCCACTCTCATTTCTGGTCGCCACTCCCACTTCTCTCCCACTCACACTCACCCACACATACGCACGCACTCACGCAGTCCGCGTGGTCCGCGTCGTAAATTAGCGGCAACGGGCGGCTTAACGGCGCCGGCGATAGCGCCGTTGCGCAGGGGGCGGGCAGCGCGGGCGGCGAGGCGTCGGGACGCCGGCGCCGGAGGCTGGGCGGTGCCCGCGATAAGGCCCCGCGCCGCCGCGTCACTAGCGTCGCTACTCGCCTCGCGCAGCTTCCCCGGCCCCAGGGGGCGACCCCGAGAGGGGCCGAGGTTGGACCGTCGTAATCATTATCGAGATTGAAACACAAAATGGGGATGCATTGCTGCTTTTTAAGGAGGCTAATTTTTGAAATACGATACTTAGTTGATTGAAACTTTGAGAAAACTATACTAAGTTACCCACACTGGAAGTTTTTAAAAAATATAATTATTTTAGCCTACCTAGGTATTGGAAATTTTGTATTTTCATCTTCCGGGCTTCTTCAACACCATATTTATCAATATACATTTCCAAGCCAACCAGCATCACGTTTGGCAAGTTCAATCTTTAAATATTTGATGGCCAACTCCCATTAATCAGTGAATCAATGAAATATTTCTAACACATTCGCTCTTTTTAAATAAATTTAATATAATCTTCTTCTTCATAAATTTCCCGTATTAATTTTAATGCGAATACCCTGAATATAAAATGATATAACATAAAATTATCAGGTGACTTTAAAGTTCATTTGCTGACAAAATAATGATTTCGAAATTTTGTCAGCTGATCGGCTGAAATATTTTTACAGCGTTGCCCAGTCTTTTAGGAAACGTGAATGCAAAAGAATTGAGAATGTAAAACCATAATATAAGATTGCGGAGAAGGGAATTACTTATACATCATTCTAAATTTTGTTCTTGTACATTTTTTAACTTCTTGATTCGTGGATAATAACTGAAAGACACAGCAAAACACTTTATCTTATTGTTAGTGTCCTTGCATTAAAAAATTAATTTAAACTCTTGAATATATGTAATAGTCAATTATATGGTCGTCAAATGAACAATTATATTTTACGATATACCTCACTTATATTTCTACGCCACACCAAAAAAAAGAAAATGCGAACAGACTAGGCCATAGTAATTTGACAGTGACCAACTAGGATGTAATCAATAGTGTCTTTCTCAGGGCAATTCGGGTTTGTAAATGCAGTGGACTGAGCGTTGAGGAAACGTTCATTTCGCAAATCATTCGTACTGCGTCACCCATAATTACAAAGTAGAGTACATTCCCTCGAATTGGTTTGCACTTAACATCACATATTTATCGCAGTCTTGTATAAAACGATTATTAGCGCTAGAACCTAGATTGTCATTTCATAGTAGTTACACGGTTCGTGTTAAATAATAAAGGATGCATTGTTGTTACTACATTTTTTCATCCTGATTTACCACTTACGATGTTTTTTGTGAGGGAGAATTACTTCCGCATTTATCCTGGTCTTGGTACGTTTCTCCAGGATATATAACAAAACTTAACCTGAAAGTTTGCCTGCAACTACACAGTAACTCATAGACTTTTATCACAGCGTCGGGCACAGGCAACATTCCACTTACAAAATGCATCTAATAAAAATAGTAGGAATTACTGTTACATCACAGTGAATGCCTCTCTTGTCCATCACAATCAAGTCTCAAACAATACCATAACCTTGTGATACTTATTTATTTTACATTTTATACAACATAAATATCAAGTCCTCTCTCAAAACGATATGAAATATCAATTCTGTATTATTATTAGCAACACGAAGTAATACGCATAAACCACTTATTATTTTTGGATCTGATTGAAATATATCAAATAAACTTACCGTAAGCGGGAGCCTCGAAACACAACACGCCAACTTTTGAAAATAATCTGGACCTGTGAAAAATAGAAAAGTGATTCAAATGTGTACTATTGACATAACAGAAGTTGCGATGAGATACGTTTATTGGGTACTGAACGGAATTTAATATTTTCTGGATAATACTCAAGAACACTTTCTTATGTAAAATTTTTATTAATATTGGTTTCCAATAAATTGTTCAATTTCAAAAACTCTAAAGTCAAAATGTTTCACGTGTGAGTAAAATATTTCTGCAAATTCAGTTTCAAAATAAGGATTAGTTTAATTTGATAATCAGATCTGCTTCCCAACACTAACAATAAGTAATTTTCTTTATGTGTGTTCTTTATTTATTTAACATCAAAAATTTAACTTTGTGATTACTACGTGAAGAGTTATAGATATTTCTAATGGCTGAAAATATGTTCTTACTCTTCAGTAAGTGTTTTAAATTTATTTTACAAAAATCAATGCTTTGTAAATTAACAGGCAAGAAAATGTTGCATTTCCTAGCTGAAAAAGCGAACCTTATAAGAATCACGTGGGTGTGATTTGTTTATTATTCCTACAATTCTTTTCCGTAATCTAAAATAATGGGATGATGTGTTTCCCAACGATTTTATGCCACATCTTAGACGGGAACGATCATTCGCGAATTTTACACCACGAGCTCTATGAAGGTTCACTGAAGTTGAAAGAATTCTGAACGCGTAGAAAAAAACTTTGTATTCAATTCAATTAAATGGACGTTCTATATGAGATTCGATTGAACTGAGGAACCCAAATATGTTGTTAGCTTAATATCAGTCAATGACACATCGTTCCAAATCGTTCGTTTTCAAAGTAAAATGTTATGATGAATGACGTCAAATCCTTTTGAAATATCTTAAAGTACGATTTTCCAATATTCCTCGTATTCCAATGTGTTTCATTTTGATCCACTGATGAAGCGACATCTCTAAGAAAAAAAATGGGGCAGTTCAATAGAGTGTGGTTTTCTAATAACAATTGGTAACATATTCTTGGTATAATATTATAATACACTAAATTATATATTAATTTATAATATTATGAATTATAATTAAAGATATATAATAATTTCTTAGTAATAAACGTCAGTCCTGAATGACTTCATGAGAAATTGGGCCTATTACTTCAATGTATACATGAAAAATATGTTATGCAATTTTTTAGATAAACATTTTTTGGTCTCTATAAAAACATATCAGTGCAAGTATTTTATATAACTGAACTAGAGAATTCCATTTTATTCAATGCAATAAACCAGAACCTACGAGATCAAAGATCCGAAGAGTCACTGCGAACAAAAACTGCCAATTAAATGGATGAACGATTTCTAAAGAAGAAACTGCAGCAGATGTTACAGTACAGACTTAAAGAGAAGAATGTCCATGAGCATCATGGCCAGGAAATAAAAGGCTTGGCTGAGACTGGACTGTTCTCACGTTGTGAAATCACGGACACGTAGCAGAATCTCTAACGGACATCTATGTGTATTATGGTTTGCGATGGTACTTGCTGGTGTGGAGCCAGGAATCACCGCTTTTAAATCGAAACTTTTTGTTTACATTTTTTGTTCAACATCAGGTCGAGCATAACAGAGGACAGAAAAGTATTGGCAGTGCATTAGGAGCGACTGTCGAGTGGTTTGCACTTTCACCGACTCTTTTGCCTCTGGTGCATTGTCCAAATAGTCAATTTACTTTTTCTCTCTTCAGTTTATTTCGCTTCTTCTAGTCCATTTTGAAGAGCGTTTTTCAAATCTTCTGTTTCTCTACCATGTTTTCCTTGAAACAGGACAAAGATGAATCATGTAAAATGCTAACCAAATTCTAATTTCATTTTCTACGCATTTAAAAAATAAAATTCTGAATTCCTGAAAAGGATGGAGTTAATCTCGATTTCTTTAACTGGGGTATAAATATCAAAGTGCATATGAGGGGACGTCAAAATGTACGTTTTGACATTTTGTTTTCATTTGAGGGTAAAGAAAGAGATAAGAAAAAATTCAACTTACATTGTGTCTTGCTCTTGTATTTATCGACAAACATCCTAAACGAAAGGATCCATAACTCTTTTTACACAGCTTCTACATAATGCGATGTGTTCATAGGAGGCTACACTACTTGACTCGCATACTGTTTTATTATTTCCTTTTCTCAGTAACACATCATTTCTTTATCTATTAAGTTAATTATTTCGGAAAGCGCCGGAAAAACATTTTAATGAAAAATATTCAGGGAATTCTAGCTAGTAGTTTAGTTGCTGACAGTCTCCTGCAATTTCATAGTTTCAATAGTTTTGGTGCCTCTCTGTAATAAGGTGTAATGCTATTAAATATTTGCAAACTACCACGAATTATAGGAAGGCGATGCAAAGAACCAGTTCTGAAATCTGAATCCTGCATCAACAATCAACGCTTTCTCGTGTGATCTACTTAGTTCCAGTTCAGAAAAAATACATAAAAACTTGAAAGCTGTGCGTGTGGTGAGCTCCATACTCATTTCTGCGCTTAGTAGGCAAGTGACATGCGTACTTACGTCATGCCCTTCTTTGGGCTGGAGTGCTTTCCCTATGGTTTTCACTATATGACTTTCATTATAGTTTTTCAAAATGGCTTTCACTATAGTTTTTCTAAATATAATTTCTTCCTAAGTAAATGGTTTTTAACTAAAGAATTTTAATATTACACATTATATCCTATTTTATATATTTATTTCGTATTTTTACTATTTTGATTACATATTTATGTACATATTTTGACGTTTAATACTACATATTTTTCCGGTCTCTAATTATAATTTGATCGATACTTTCTTTGAATTTACTGTGATGTGTGTGTATATATATATATATATATATATATATATATATATATATATATATATATATATCATGAAGTCAAGAATATGTTAATCGGGACGCATACATAAACTACCATTCGAATATCCTTTAGACTTAGAAAAGAAATGTTCAGAATTCCTAACGTTCAGTAGGAAAATCATTTATATCTGCGGTACAACAAAGGACATACTATATCACTAACAATCCCTTTGACGCAATCGAAGAAATGGTGAGAAACGTTTGTTTGATATCGCGTTTTATTGCTGGAATGTAATCGCTTTAAGCGGTTCTCTTTTTGTGCATGCGCACCAAAGATGTTCTTAGAGCATTGTTTAATACACCATAAATGAATCGAAGCCTTCGGCAGCTTCTTTCACTACAATGAACATTCCAGACATAACGACGCACCACCGTTTCGATATTGGACGATGTAAAGTTTGTTAATTTTACTGTCGTACTAATGGAAGATTAGTCGTTCATTTCGCAGAATAATTTATACCTGGGAGAATCGTTCGACACGCTTCAGAACTTTACATAAACCTAAACAAGCAAAAATAAGTAAACGGTAGACCGCATATTTCTGTAACCCGCTAATGAAAAGAGATGTGCAGGAGTTTAATTTCTTTGCTCGTTTCTCCCATGATCTCCGAGTACTTTCTATAGCCACCATATAAAACATCATTCGACGGGTCTTGAACAAAAGACTAGTAAATTTACCCATTTGTTCAATTTTTATGTAGACTTTTAATGAAATGAATTCCCTGTTGTATTGGGGAAAAATGTGATACTTCTGTTTAATTTAAAAAATCAAAATAGTGGTGCTACAACATCAATACATCCTTATATTATTGTAATGTTTACGCAATATTATAATATTGCAACTTCGAACTTCTAACACTTCAGCCAACAACTGAAAACCCTTACAAAGAAAACGAGAATTTTGAAAAAGTGTGTGTGTGTGTGTATATATATATATATATATATATATATATATATATATATATATATACACACACACACACACACACACACACTGAGTGTCCCACCAACTATGGACCACCCCCATAACTTCTAAACGGATCAGGATATCAAAATGCAGTTTTCGATTAACAATGCGGAATGATGGGGCAAGTAACATACAATAGGGAAATTGTCTATGACATTTTTAGTTTTCAAGAAATTTAATCATCTTTAATTTTTTAAATGGAACTATATATATTTTTCAGCAGCAATGTATAGATCATGAAAAGAGGAATAAAATGATGTATCATATGTCAGTATTTCGATGGTAATTTGAGTATAAAATTAGACTTTCTGACACGTGATTTTTAAGTAAACGGTCTTTTCTTTTAGCAGCCCTTGCAACAGTAGCCGTTGGTAAGACGGCGTCGAGACTGTTTCATGGAGACAAGGTGTGTGAGAGGGGCGGCTGTGAGGGATAGAGGCGTAACTACAGCAATTCATGGTCTTGACATGAAGATCATATGAACAAACATCAACATTAACGATCAGAATGAGAGATTTTTGCCATTTGTTCATCTGAATTAAACTTTTCTTCTACTGAAATTCCAAAGCAACGATAATCAAAAAGAACAAAATAAAAATAATTTGTTGCGGAAGGGCGATAATAATAAAGGTTCTTTTCAAACTTACAAGAATCGAGCTCAGTGTGTTTGCAGAAACAAACTCTCATTCTAAAACATGGAAAGGGAATGAATGATTGAAGATTTTTATTGTAATATCTCAATTAATTCATTAAATTAAAGATAGATAGACATTTTCTATTATTATTTATTGTTAATCAACTTCTTATTTAAACGCGTACAAAAATAACAATGCAATAAAAATTTTGAAATACTCTTGACAGTCTATCAGTTTAAATTTAATAAACTTAAACACAAATGCACATCTGCAGTCACGACTGCTAACACTGATTGGAGATTTTCTCACTTCATAACGCCACGGGCAGCCACAAACTTGAAAATCAACGGCAGAAGACGGAAGTGTAATGTTTTCTTTTCCATTTATGAACAATAGGAGAGGTACGGTTGCGCAGTGGACGAATAGTCATCTTAATTAAAAATTAAATTTACCAACGAAGAGACGGTGGTTGGATTCTTGTCAAGTTTGAAAATGATATTTATTATTAAAGAAGACAAGTTACATGCAGATAAATCAATGGAAAAAAATCTCTTATTCTGATCGTTGAAATTAGTGTTTCATAATGTGACCTTTGTGACAAGACCCTGGATCGCTTTAGTTAGGTCTCTAATCCCCCATTGCCACCCCTCTCAGTCTCCACTCTCCACGTAAGTCTTGACGCCGTGAAGGTCACTTTTCCCGAAGGCGAGAGTTGCAAGGGCTGCTTCACGAAATATTGTCCGTTTAATTCAAAATCACATATCACCTCCACAAACAGTGGGTGAACATCAGGAAAACGCATCACAGTGAGTTCAAACGGAAATGCGTGCTCCGACTCAAACAAGAGAAAAAGGTTTGGCTTTGACCATGGTTCAGATGAGAATATTAGATACAACGTAAAAGTAAGTTCACGCTATGATTTGCTTCGAAATTTAGACAATAGTGATAATTTTGTAAGTGATAAAACTGTAAAAATTCCACCAATATTCATTCATAATGTTAACAACTATGGATATCTACTTCTAGTTAATGATCTTAAAAAAGTAGCCAAAAACGAGTTTACTATTAAACACCAAAAGATTTTTACCAAGTGAACTTTGTAACAATTGAAGACTACAGAGGTTATAGAAAAAAAAATTTGTGATGGAAATAATATACAATATCATTCCTTCAGAGACCCCTATCATTCTAAGCTCTCAGTTATAATTCATGGTATACCTGTAGCCTACTCTCAGAAAGAAATATTTGACGAATTAGCAAGGCTTACGTATCCAGTAACTGGCGTAACAAGGCTATATAGTAAAAATAGAGAACCTCTATGGTCCTGTGCAGTAGATTTAATGAATACTGAACATGCTAAATTAATATTTAATGAAACTAAACTATTCCATTCTGTAATTAAAGTACGGATGCGAAGCGCTCCAAACAAGGTAATACAGTGTAAGCGTTGCCAGAGATTCAAACACACCCAAGCTAACTGTAAACTAAATCCAAGATGTGTTCGTTGTGATGGATCACATCATTATTCACAATGTAATAGATCAAAACGAGAACAACCTATTTGTTGTAACTGTGGTGAAAACCACACAGCGAATTATCGTGGCTGCAAAAAATTCAAAGAGGCAGAAAGAGGACGAAAGCAGTGGCAAGACCATTACAACGCTCAAACTTCTGATAAAACCACTGGGAGTAGGCAACCTTCAGTGAGGCCGCCGCCAGTTGATAACATTCAAACCTTCCCCTCGCTGAGTAATGTAAATATGCCTTTGCCTTCTCAAAATTACGTAAATCCAAATTCAAATTGGAGAAACCAAAGACCCAATAATGCTAATAATTGCAATTTAATTAGCACAATAGTAAATCAAATATTAGCAATAATTGTTCCTCAGTTACAAACAATGATTCAATCGTTAGTTCCTGCTCTTATTAATGGCATTAAATAATAATAATGATGATATGAGGTTATTAAACTGGAATGCCAATGGCATAAAACGCCAAACAAATTCATTCATTCACTTCTTAAATGAAAATAAAATAAAAATTGCCTGCATAACCGAAACCCATTTATTGCCTGGGGAAAAATTTAAAGTTAATGGATATGCAATATACAGAAACGATAGATTAACGCACTGTGCTTCGGGAGGAGTGGCAATCTTAATTCACAAAAGTACGAAACATTTTCAAATAGACATTCCATCTGACAAAATGCTAGAGACCGTAGCAATTGTAACTTACGTAAATAATGAGGAAACAGTGATTGTGTGTGCATATAAACCACCTAACTACCCATTCCCTCAAGACATCTATAAAAATATTTTACAGAAGCATTCGAAAGTTCTTATAATAGGGGACTTAAATAGTAAAAATATAGCTTGGAAATGCAATTCTACCTCCTCACATGGTAGAAAGCTGTTACAACTAATAACTAATAACAATCTAGATATACACGCACCCAATGAACCAACTCACTACCCTTACAACAATAGAATCACCCCAGATATCTTAGATATAATAATCTCTCAAGGAATAAACTTCCCAATCTACCAAACAGTTGTTCCGGATCTAGATTCGGACCATAATCCAGTGATTGGCTCCTTCCAAGGGAAAATTTCAATACAAGACAACGTAAATAAAACAATAAACAAAAACATCAACTGGAGTCAATTCCGTGATCTAATATCTCAAAACCTAGAATTTCCAAATTCAATTAAAAATGATAATCAACTTGAATTAGAGATAACCAGACTAAATAATGCAATTCAAAAAAGTTTAGATGAAAGCATTATGCCATCCCCTCCAGCACGAAGACCTTGTAGTAAATTGCCAAACCAACTACTGAACCTCATTCATGAAAAACGAAAACTGAGAAGGGAATGGCAAATAAATAGAAACGCAAATTCCAAAAGAAAAAATAAACAAATTAGCGAGGATAATTAAAATCGAATTAGACAACTTAAGATATTCTAACTTCCAAACTCATTTGTCCCAAATACATCCTAATTCAAAACGACTGTGGACAACAATAAAAAGGGGAAAAAACAAATATCCCCCCTCTGAACTCTCAAACAGGAAATTATGTACACACAGACCAAGAAAAGGCTGATTACATCGCCGAAACTTTTGAAAATACTTTTACACCTAAGCCCATGATTGATGTTAAACATAATAAAGAAATTGAGGAATGTATGACAGACATAAATTACAGAGTCCCCACGCAAATTAAATTTATTAGCCCCTACGAAGTAGCTTTAATTATAAATAAGCTCAAAATTAGGAAGGCTCCTGGCCATGACCGTATAACAAACAGAGTCTTGAAAGAATTACCAAGAAGTTCGATTGCAACCCTGGCAGCAATATATAACTCTGCACTTAGAATTGGGTATTATCCAAAATCATGGAAACAGGCCATTGTCCTTCCAATCAGTAAACCAGGCAAAAATCCGAAAGAAGTAACGAGCTATAGGCCAATTAGCTTATTATCATCTTTGTCCAAAGTATTTGAGAAACTGATACAAAAAAGCCTTACCAAATACCTCTTAGAAATAAGGGCATTACCAGACGAGCAGTTCGGTTTCAGGCAAAATTACTGTACAACTCATCAGCTCATCCGCCTAGTAGAACAAATTGCAAATGGTTTCCATAACAAACAGCATACAATTGGACTGTTCTTAGACGTAGAGAAAGCCTTTGATAAAGTCTGGCATACTGGTTTACTATTCAAACTGAAACATCTGGGAGTACCTTCTACTTACAGGACATTATAAATAGTTTTATTTCAGACAGAACGTACAGAGTTAAAGTAAACAGCGCACTCTCACAAACTAGAACAATAAGAGCAGGGGTACCGCAAGGTAATAAAGAAAGAAAAGACAAAATAACAGAAATAAAGAGAAAAACAGAAGCTTGTACAAGAGCTGTTAAAAAAAGTAAAATTGTAAAAACTTTAAAGTAAAGCAGTTTCTTATTGGTGATGTGTAATAATGAAATTAACTGAAGTGATTACGTACTTTTCTCTACTCTATGAAATCTGTCAGTGCCCATGTATTCAGGCACTGCGGGTTGCGTTGACCCTGCCGGGGCGTTTAAAAAACACGCACGAAGTAACAACTATACGTTTTACAGTTGGCTTGTATTTTTTGTTGTCATGTTGGACGCGCGCGCGTTCATCGCGCATGTAAATGCATTGAAGGGTATCACGGGGTCTGCAGTTGACTTTTAGGCTCGTAAGTTTTTCCGCTCTGATTCTCTTTTATGTACAAATGTTAAAAATGTGCCCACAATACTACTTGAGATACTGTAGTATGTCTCCTGTCTGCGAAGGAATATTCTGAGTACATTTTTATCCTAAAAGGAGAGCTCAAAAAACGTGCGCATAATGAAGCAACGTTTATGTCCACTACCAAAACTAGGAGCCATTTAAGCATTTGCTCCGAGGTTAAAGGGAATGTGGACGAAACAATGAAAGAAGACGGGCGGGGATGGGGAGTCACTGACCCAGACGGTGAAGTGCAATACTTGTTACAGGAATATATAATCTTTCATATGCAGTAAAATATTAAATAATCCATTATATATCATTGTACAAAATAATTTCACCATTTTTGGTTCATGTGTATTACTCGTTCACTTTACATTTGCAGACGGCAGAATTAGGAACTAATGTTGTTTTGAAAGCGAAGGCCCGAACACACAACCGAGAATACACGAATGGCCCCGATGTCAATCAGCATCTGACCAATCAGCTGTCTCCGAAGCGCTACGGAGTCCATAGTACGGACCAGACAGTATAAGTCGGACACAGCTGACGAATTATGCCTTTCTGGCAGTGAGCTGGAGTCGTGCTCTTAAATGATTAAGATAATATACAATAAAATAGATCACACCACACGCTATTCACAACATTCACGTACAATATTTTTATTTCTTCTTTGCACTTTTCTACTGCTTAATGGTTATGTTTTAACCCGGGTTTCTGTTTGATGCTCACCGCCATCTATATCATATTAAACGGTCAGTATCTACAGCAGGCGCGCGTTTCTCATTCAGTCGGCGGTGACCTCATGTAAACAGATCGCAGCGCTCCGTCTGCAAATGTAAAGTGAACGAGTAATATTTTCTCTCCAATCCATAATTCCTTTCCAGTGTTTCGAAATGATTTTCTCTGTTAGCTCTTTCATTCATGTTCACGCCACTTCCGAGAATTTGATTGTTGGTCTGCTTGATTTTCAAACAATGATATCAAAGTAATTATACCTGTATGAACGTCTAGTCGGAACAATGATACATACACTTCCTTCGTAAATACTCGATGTATTAACACACGAAAGCTGTGTGGTCAACTCTGAACTTGCCTTCAACAATAGATCCATCATGTGAACTAGCAACCTAGTCTTCCATCTCAAATGATATCACACAACAAACGCTGAGTTAGACATAACTCTGCAGAGTTAGACGTAACGTAGACAAGTGGGAGTTAGACTATTTATATTCTGTTTAAACGATAATATGAACTTGATCTCCGTCTGCCATACAGCAGTGAGCCCGCGAAACACGTCCTCAGGACATGGCTGTTTTCTTATTATGATTAGTAGGGAAAGGATTTTTATGCCCTAAAAAAATCTTGAAATATGCTTTTAAAAATACGCATTTATGACCCAAAAATTCTTAAATGTGCATTTTAATATGCAATTTAAATCAAGAATATTTCATTTCCTGTATAAGCATTTCTTGGTAAAATTCAGGAGAAGATGCTGGGAATGAAAAGATATAATTTTGTGCAAATATTATATAATTTAGTTTACTTACTTCGCGGGAGAAATAATTGAAGTAGATATTCACCTTAGTATGTTTTGTTGCCTTTCTTCTGCCTGGTTTAAAAAAATATGATATCAAGCAACGTCCATCATCAGCTAAGTATTTTATCACCTACAGAGAAGAAAATACTCAAACTCTTTCTAATCAATGAATGTTCACAAATAAATAGATTCTATGAAAAGATGAAACGTTTCAGAGATAAGTCTCTATTTGAACGAAATATGCAAAATATACGCCTATAATTACACGAATATGCACCAATACGAAAAATCGGCCAAATGTGCACAAATATGCATTTACATATTAATCTACATAGCATCCAATTCTAACTAAATGAAAAGAAATTTCACTCAGTTAGGCCCTAAAGCAACGGTCAAAAAAATGCAAAAACGTAGAAATCCACTCCCTAATGATTAGCAACTGCGGTCCTCAGAGTTGAGTGAAAGTGGACTTGATCTATATTTTTCTTTCACTGTATTTTTAGCACTTCATATCTTTGGCGCCCGAGAAGTCGACGAATCGAATAAATCGTCTTTTTAATTAAGTAAAGAAATGAATTTAGAAAAGGTAAGAATTTGATTTTGGTTGGATTTGAAAGAGGCTTTCAGAAGAAAATTGTGACGGCAGTGCCTCATCACATCACAAGTTGCAACTCGAACGTACAAAGTTGCGAAAGAACTCGCAGCCCTATACAGATCATTCCTACCCACTGCACCACCTTGGCAAGGCACACCGTGCACATGCTCTCGTTACGTCCCCAGGAGGCGAAGAACATTTCGGAAAAAAGAAGTTGAGAAGAGGCGTCTTAATCACGTATCTTCTCTTGCGCTCACTAATCCGGCCGAGTGGCGGGCAGGTGAGGGGCAGATCGCGAGCCGAGCGTCCCTAACGAGGCGTCGGAGGCCGGTCGGCCGCTCGCTCCAGCGACTGTCGCCGTACGCCTCCGCAGCCAATCGGTCACGTGCGCCCGCCGAGAATTAAGAGAGACCGACGAGCGCGGGGGCGGAGCTGGGGGCGGGGGCGGGGCGGGGGCGGGGGGCGGCGCGCCGCCGCCGGGGAAAGACAATGGCTCTGGAATACGAGTGGGCACGGCTCGAGGGGGGAGTGTGAGCTCGGACGGATTAAAAGAACGCGCACAGCTCGTCACACCAAACGAGATTTGTTATTGTGAAGCATTCAGTGGGAAGTGTCTTTCACGCCACCTCGTGCACTGGTTACCAAATGTCCTTGATCGTTAATAATATAATAATGTTAAAGAATGGGCAAATTATGAGGAAGCGTACCTCAAGATTTCAGTTTTTCGCTGCGTTTTCTAGTCAAGTCGGTTACATCTAACAACCAATGAGGGATCAGGGGTGTTATTGGAACCATTCACAAGACATATAAACTTGCAGGGTACTCAGTGCTGGGATTAGTACAACGTGAGGAAACCTCAACATCAAACGTTCAACGAAACCATGCCGAAAGTCGGATTCAAACCACTGGCACGTCATAGCGAAGGACTTGGTCGGTTCATGTTTGATCGTCTCAATAATTCAGCATGAATTCAGGATTTCAAAACACATAACGCCGACAAAAAACTGGTTCTCAAAACTACAAAGGGTGCACAAACCTCTTAATAATATATTTTTAACGCGCCGTGCACGTTGGAAACACGATTTCACTTGCTTCATTTCCGCGGGCGAAACAGTATTTCTTTAATTGTAACTAAAGTGTGCGAGATATTTTGAAGCGTGAGACAAACATTTTTCGCACATTCAAATTAAAGAAATAATATACGCACCACTTGCGCAATACACATAACCTACTATTATATAACCAAATACTACTCTCCAACGAAATCAATTCTTTAATTGCATTCCATTCTGAACATTTTTTCACAAACAGTACATGTTTCTGTTAATAGCGTTTTTGAAATACATATAGTTATATCGACCTATCGCAATCAGCGGAACAAGATGCCTCTCTAAATGGTCGGCGAGTGTTAAGAATTTTAACAATTTGCCATTAATTTTTAATTAATTTTGCCATTAAATTTTAACAGAATGTTAACAGTTAAAAAGAGTGGAAACAAATGGGTTGTATCTAAAGATGGTGTATAATAATTCGTGTTCCAAGAAGATTTTTTTATTATTTATACAATTTTATCTGATAAGATTGAAAATTGATTTGAAAATTTGTTCAATCACGCTCTATTTCACAAACGATGTATTTTTTATTTATTTAACGTCAAAAACAGTTAAGACCTATCTGTATCGTACTATAGCAAGAAGTATATTCTGTGCCGTTTTATTAAATACTACGATCCCTTGTCTAACTCATAAAAAAGTGGAATTCTGAATACACTAGTTCTTGACTGTAATATTCTCTCTCTGACTATAATATTAGGATATAATCTAAGAGATATGTTAGAACTATAATCAACGAGATAGGTTTGTTTATAAACCTGGGCTAACGCCTCGAATCACAAACTTCAATCATGTCCGTTGTTTGATCTATATCGGCGCAAAGTCGCAATAACTATAAAAGGTGTTACTCAGTATTCGTTATTTGATGGGCTGGTATAAGTCAAATAGATGACAAATGAAGTTATTATTTAAAACACTTCATTTGGTAATGGTTCTCATGTAGCATCTGATTTCGATTATTCACATTCATTAACTTTTTTATAACTTTATTGTTGCTGTATCGTTAAGATAAATTGTATTTGGATTTATTATTTCATAAAAAAGAAATCAGTTCTATTGCATCGAAAATGTATACAAATTATTTACACGTAGAAGTACGATTTAAAATACGAGAAGTAAAATCTGCATATAATTGTAATATTCGGCGAGTGACTGAAACAAATATTTGTAACAATTTAGATTATGTGATAGTTGAATAGTTGTAATAGTTGAATACTGTTACCTTCTTCACTGTCACAATACCCTATTATGAGGGTGATAGAAGCATGGCGGAGTATACCGCAGGGTTTCGCTCACTGAAAGGGAAAGGAAAAAGGAGATATAGAAGGAGCAAGGTAGGGATCGTATCGAACGAGTGACGAGGAACAACGGATAGAGAAAAATCTTTGTTTGCGGTGGACGTGTAGCAGCTCCACACGTCGCGCGATTGGGCGATCATATCGAAAAGGTTATCGTGACAAGACGACTTCGAGCTTGAGGTACAACGAAAGATTGGTGGTGGTAGCCGAGGTTGTGACGGTAGAGCGATGAACTGAATGGCGCCAGTGTGGTGCTCTGCGACAGGCTGAACTGGCCACGAATACCACGGTAAACACGCTGTTTGTGTCAGGGAATTGGCAACATTGTCGTCATATCCTCCATAACAAACTTCTTCTATCACTCTAAATCGTAGATTAATAATAATAATAATAAAAATAACAATAATAATTTATTGCATATATTAATTGCATAAATAGGCAAAATTCACATTACATATTCCTAGAATTACTGATCATTAATCAGTTGGATGATTAGCAATCCTTACATCTTTATTTCATTTTCCACATTTAATTTTTTTAAATTTGTAATGAAACTAACTCGCCGTAGATTTATCCGATGGCGCGTTTCTGTCACCCCTCTTTAATCCAGGTTCCCAGGATCACCAATGCATGTGTGTGGCAGTCTAGAAATTGGCAACACTGATGCTGTCGCCTATTGTGTCCAAAGGTCGCAGTACAATAATACTACCAGCACTGTAATAACAACTGTCATTATTCTGTTCTTTCCACTACCATTGTCACGACATGACACATCAACACTGTCATCATCTCCTCATAACTTCAATGGTCTCCCATAACTTCATATCATTCATCACAGTAAATGCACACATCAGCGTTATCGGTGGCGGCCAAGAATTTCTTTTCCTAGCATCTCTCCTCTCGTAGGTGTCATTGTCCTCTTAACATCATAGACTGCGAACCCATTCACACAACCATCTGCATCCAAAAGTATTGTTTATCAGGCATAAGCGCAATGGGAGAGAGGGTTCACATTGACCATATCGCAACTGCTCAACATCTCAGAGGTTATAAGCGTTATAAATATCGTTGCCAACACAGTGATTGTTTTATTTATTTATGTACTTATTTATTTTACATATTAAGGTGTAGGGGCCTTTCTGTTGCTAAGGTCATGAAGGCTCACGAGTGATGAAAGAATGAGAAGAAGATAGCGTTTAAGATGATAGAGAAATGGTTGAATGAGTGGCAGGGATAGCGAAAGGACCCCGATACAACCTACCAAAAGCTCCCTTTGTCCACCACAAATTGTACGTGGATCGAATTTCTTCTGGGCCCCCAGCGGTGGAAGGCGTGTGTCCTAGCCAAAACGCATCCATCCATACATCCTTCCTTTATGCATCCATCTGCATCCATCCTTCTCATTCATTCCCCCGAGGTCTATGCCACCCTAGTCACCACCTACGTCGGCCGTGCATTGCGAGTCCACCCCTATTATCATTCGGTTTGCGTCCGTCATTGTTAGCCACCATCGCGGCGCCACCTTCTCGCCCACCGACAACGCGACGCCCAGCGGTCTCCTCGCCCGCAGCGCCGGCGGGGCGCGACGGGGGCGGGTGGGCGGGGCCGGGCGGGGCGGGCCAAGCCTCCCCTCCCTCACATCCACCCCTCCTCCTCACCATCCTCCCCCTCAGTCGTCCTAGGAGCCGCTACCGCCGCGCTCCAGACAGAGATGGAAATACAGACATACAATTTGGCAACATCGCAACTCGATCTCGTTTGGTCATTCACAAAAATCGATTGACCTTTCAGTAGCCCTGTCCCTGTCGCGAACGGCGCGCGCGCTCTCCGTTGGCCGGCCGGTGGTGGGGGGCGCACAGCGCGACCGCGTCCGGATCCATGTGGACAACAATTCAGTTTTAAGATCTTTAAGTAAGAGCTGTTAAAACCCTTCGCGCCTTCCTAGAGACACACAAGTCACACTGTTCTACTACTCTTACACTCTACGCTTACATATATGCAATTTCGCACCGTTATATCCAATAATAAATATTAATATTAGTATAGTATTATTATGAAAGAGTATTGCCGAGAGAAGAGGAGAAAATATTAAACGGTGAAATGAAATTGGCATATGGACTCTACCTGTTATTAGCGGGAAGAAGAAGAAGAAGAAAATAAATTAGACATTATTGATGTATTGATATTTATGATCATCTGAATATTGATGTCGCTGAGACATTGAATACAATAATGAAACGAGATAGGATTTAATCCCATAGACCCCACAGTCACGAGACATTATTGCAGAGAATATAATTTAGCGAAATTTGTAAAGAGAAGACATGCTATTTTTGCTGCACAACATCGAGTAAGAAAAAATACATTTATTTGTAAAGTAAAATTGTATATTGCTTGATATTTTGATAAAACTTACCCATCTCACCCAAAACTTACTTAATCCCAGTTTTTATAAGATTAATTCAGTGCCCCTACACTTCTTTTACCAAATCTCTGGTAAAACCTTCTGACAAAGCAGTGTCGATCAGTTACCAGTTGACGTCATGAACTGACAAATTTGTCAACCATAATGGATCGCACCTTTATTCAATTACGTATAGCAAAAGAGAGAGGAAAGGATTCTGGACAGCAAGAAAACCTGCGCTTGTCACTTATTAGTAAGATACACATATTAGTCACATACACCTTTTACTTATTTTGAAAACAATATAAATTAAATTAAATTTGTAGCAGATATTTTATTTAATGATTTGGTTTTAGGAAAATCTGATGCCATCTAAAGTAAAAAAATTGACATAGAGTTTACTTACTACAAATCATTACATTGTTTGCAACTTTTAAAAACATAGCTAATTAATCCGTATGTAAAAACGAAAATGTATCTGCAATGATACATTTTCGTTTTTCGAACAACCCATTAGGAACAAAGACACCTACAAAACGCACACGTACTTTAAATCGATCCTCACTGTTGAAGGTTTCCACATTTTCCACATGGAATGTGTATTTTAAAGTGTACGGATTTTTCCCATTTACAAGCCAGACATATGAATTAGATATGAAAAAGCTCTGTAATCTATTAGAACCATTTAATCTAATGTTGCTAGTAACTCCGAACAGAAAATTGAAATCAAGAAGTAGAAACATATTATTTAAATTCATATGAAGTTTTAATTAAACCACTCTATAATTTACGTATTTTAAACAAACATTTATAATAATATTCTATGATGAATGACTACTAATATTGCGGAGTGGAAATACAAACTGTTTTCTGATAAAACAGTTCCATCGTAAGAGAAGATAATTTAATGTTGTCCAATCACATAGACGCTAGTATCCACTGTGGGACTTACGGTCTGGCAGGGCGGGGGGTGGTGTGGGTGGTAGCGCGCGCTCATTTCTGTGTAGATATTGGCGAAATACATGAAGCGAAACGAAGAGGAAACATAACGCACGAAGAAGGGGATTAGATATGGAGAGAATAAAATTGAAGAATGGTACGAAAGAGGAAATGCTCGCCGCTCGCATTAAAAATAAAGAAGCGCGATTGGGGGGGGGGGCCGGAATGCACTAGCGAGGAAAGAGGGAGTAAGAAGAAGAAGAAAAAGAAAATGAAGGAGGTAGAGGAGGAAAAAACTTCCAAGAAGATACAGTGTTTGTTCCAATTATGGCATGACCCAAAATTTCACTATTTTGAGAATTGATTATATAATAAGTTTCTGGAGCCATATTCGTATCGGTAGAATGTCATACACGGTGCATGAGAAGTTTATCACTAGAGCGCAATTGTATTGGTATTGTACCGTTTATTCCATACAACCTTCAACCAGTGACTCAAACTTCAAAACTTCGATAATGTCTCGTGAGAAAAATGCTTTAGAAGAAAGTATCAGCTACCAGTGACAATCGGTATCACATTTCAGTGCTTGTGGTGGGAATTATGAGGACATTGGGGGTACGTTCAGGACTAAACTGTTTTCGCGCTTCAAGGCCACACACATGAAACAATACTTTGTAGGAGAACGAAAGATTTTGCGTGATCGAATACGCTCCGAGAACGTTAAGCAAATTCTGGAAGAACTTAGCTAAACGGAACATGTAGTTGATTTGGAAATGCACAGGAAATTCTCAACTGTTAGCTATATATGTTTGGTTTGATTACTCATATTGAAGTTAAGAATAAATTGAAAATGTATTTCTGAAAACTGTAATCGATCAGTGTAATATGAATATGTGGGTAGTGAGGGTAGGTCATGTCCAGTGGCGCGGCAGTCAATAAAGACGTTTTTATTATTACAGTGAGAACGTTTTGGCCATTTATAACTACTTCAGAGCTGCATTGTAATTTTTTAGGTAATCACATTCCACATCGTGTGTAAAAGTACTTCCAGTAAGTCACAGTCATATTTTGCTAAAACAATAAGCATTTTCATAGTCACTTCAACATTAGTGCTATAATACTGCAATCGGCTACCCAACAGACCTCACAAACAACTTTTTTATAATTTTGTTATTTTAACAAATATTTATAATTTTAAATTCTGCGATACATTAATTTCAATTTAGAAACATAAACACATTTGTAAATTAATGATAAGAGGGCATCCATTTATTGCAATGTATATATTGTAAACATACAGAGCACTTAATTAATGTATAACAAATTATAATCATTACAAAAACGGACTACATGCGAATATAAACATAAGGTTGTCTAACTTTAATAAAACTATTTATCTAAGTCCAATTATTACGATATAATTTATATGTTACATGGGATTGTAATATGATACATGGTCATTTATTTGCTTTTAATTGTTTAAAATATTTCTTTTTCTTTTTACTACATACTCGTAATACGTAGATTTTCCTTCGGATAGCTATATCAAGTCACAACAATGACAAGTAATTCACAGAAATTCGCGAGCGCGAAGCGGAATTCCATTGCTGCATTCCCAGCATTGTTGATATTCCCTGAGAGCTAGGAATTTTTATTTCATATATTGCAAATAGGTGTTAAATAATTTCTAAAAGATTAATGTGTAAACGTATATCAAAAGTTCGAATGTAAGAACTAACAAAGAAGTAATAAGGAACGGAGGGTAACATTGCCATATCTTCGTTTCTTTTAATGTTCTACTTTGTTGCATCAATCATCACAATAATTATTTTGACACTTTAATCCTTCACAAAAGTACAATGCTTCTTCAAAATATTGAAGTCACAGCTTCCATAATTTGAAAGATTTTGTTACTTTTTTAAATGCAAGCAAAGTGGCAATGTTACCTCGCAGAGGTCAAACATTGCCACCTCTATTTATTTCCGATTCTCTGGCAATGTTTAAATGTATAAGAGTTGAATAGAAAACAGAAACACATAAACATGCATCAGAACATTATTAGTCTTTGATTTTTGACAGTTTACACACTCTAAACAGTTATAAATACTGCATTGAGAACTTCGTCTAAAATATGTTTTATTAACTGTTTTACATTGTGATAAAATGCAAAAGGGAAAAAGGGCTTTCTCCTTTTTATATTTACTCTGGGAAGCTTAGCAATAATGTCGTATTTTGGCAGAACGCACGTCAAATAAAGTGAATCAGCTAATTCCATACAGTTCAGTAACCATTTCCTACGTAATTTTCCACTATTTTTTTTCATTGCTTATGTGACGTACTAGAAAAGAATAACACAGACGACTGTTTCTGTTTGATATTTACAATGTATTTACAATTATAGTACAAAGATTATTATACAAAATTTAACTCCTTGGCAACCTTTCAATTCCCTTAGCCGCAAAACCCCGCGACCGTCCCTAGGCCTAGCCCATTACCACTGCTCGAGAGCAGGAAAAAGCAACGCGAAGTGCGAAGCTGTCGGACATAGAGTCCCGTAACTACAGAAGTTACATGGCCTGACGCCAAAACCGATCTTCCACCTGAAGATCACGTGCAAAGATAGCACTGGAGATACCACCCGTCTTTCGACACCCTGCGTATCCCGCGAGGCGCCTGTCGGCGCAGCCTTAAGTATCCGACGGCTCGCCCCACTCACAAGCGGCGGGCCTCATTCGGCTCGCTGGCCAGCCCTCTCCAGGGCGTAACCGACATCACCCAGACTCGTGCCCGCGCGCGTTCTGTTCTCCCAGTTATTTTTGGTACCGGGATTTCCCTGCCCGGCGCGTGCCGGCGAGCCGCCGCCGCGTTCCACCCCCATCCCCCTTTCGGCTTAGGACCGGGCTTCCCGAGGCTGCCCGCCGCAGCGGCGCTCTGCCCCGCGACGCCACACTTAGTGCATTTGAACTTCATCATCAGTTTGTAAACCTTAGATATTAGATTTTTTATTTGTCTACGAGCAAAGTTACAGTGCAAGTATGGCAACAACAGAACGGTAATTTTGTATCAAATGTAATTAATCAATGTTTACAATTTATAAGTCATATGCTTTAGAAATGATATATAAATGCATACAATGCCAATTAATTCAACGTAAGAATTTCTTCTCAAAGGATATAAATGTAAGGGCAAGATGGCCAGTGTGGCAATATTTCCCTGAAAGTAGTATATGCTGTTAATACACTTTATCTTGTTTATAATGAATAATTAATAAGTCACGACATAGCATGCCTTGGACGTGACATATTTGCTTATCTATGTCGTTTATTTCAACTCAATCCAAAATTAACGAAGTTTTGATTACGAGATTTGACTGCACCGCAATACACCATACATATTTACGTACATTTTAGGTTACAACTGTAACCCAATTCAACAAACGATTGTATATAATGTTTCTAAGAGAGGTAGCTAACTATGGGAACTCAGACAGCAAACATATTTAGGATACAGACTGTGCTACTTAAATTTTTGAAGTTGTGGCAATGTTTGACCCATGACAATGTTACCCGTCGTTACCTTATACAAATTCTAACTTGCGAAGCATCCAACTGTCTGAAGCGCAGTAAATTTGCAGCGAGCTACAATGTTTGTCACGAAATTATAGAAAAACTACTCGTATTTTGAAAAACTTAAGCATGACCTTATTTGAAGATATATTTTTGGTAAATACATTTCATTGAGGAAAAATTGTATTTTCACAATGTAGCTGTAAGAAGACGCCGAAAACGAAGCGCAGTCAATTCCGAGAGCGAAATTATGTTTGTCACGAAATTATAGAAAAACTACTCATATTTCAAAAATGAATCGTGACCTTACTTGAAAATATGTTTCTAATGAGCACATTTCATTAAGAAAAACAATTGTATTTTCACAATTGCAGTTGCAGGAAAACGGCGAAAATTTTTTACTTTTTATAATTTTTCTGCAAAATCCGCATTTCAACGAACATGAAACCAGCACCATTCTCTTAAGCGCCATTAATGATATGTAAGGTCCAATTTCATCAGGATATTTGTGCATTTTTTAAGAAAAAATGGATTAAAGAAAATGAAAATTGCCATCTTTGACACAAAATTTCACAAAAAATACACGTTTATGAAAAATTGAACATAATTGTAGTTGTAGAAAGACGCCGAAAAAAATTTTGAGATGTTTTCAATTTTCGAAAATTCAGACAGACGGACTGAGAGACAGACAGACAAACGGACCGTCCGACGGACATTTAATTTATAATTTTGTTTACACTTTTTGTACAAGTTATTCAGGAGGTGCTAAACAGTGGTTTTACTATCTGGTAATATGGTAATTACATGACTGTTTACATATACATAGTGATTCATAGATTCTTCATTGATGTATAATTAATGAATGAAGTAAGTGACGCCATTGTAAACCATATCAACTTGAAACTCATAATGTAAGGTGGGCTTAAAGAACATAACAGACTACTAATTCAATAATGATTGTAAATAATGAGAAGGAACCAGAAGAATTTTAATACAATGCAAAAATTACCAGTGGAATCATATCAAGATTAGTCATCATTCACATAGATTACACAAATGTATTTGCTATTGAAACCTAAATCAAGCCCCATGAACACACATTACATGGGATAAAAATATCTATGAAAACATTGACAGGGAGAAATGACCAGATTCGTGTAATGTGACCATAATGGTTTAATGCTCACTGTAACCAAATCCCGTGAACTACTTTCCTAATCACATGATAGTTGTGAATTCTACAATAGAAAATCACCATGTGATCAATTGCCGGCATAACAGTGTAACCCTCGTCCGCCTTCGTCCGGAATTGTACTCTTCAATAAACAGACTCAGCAATGCACTCACCACAATGAAATTTATCTTCTAATATGTATTGGTGCGATGTTTTCTGAATGTCACCGAACGGTCCAGCGCCTTTTCCCGAAGTAGGGAATTGTGCAGTTGTGCGCTGTAGCGGAAAGGCGGGGTAGGTGGGCGGGGGAAGGTGGGCAGGGGTGGATGGGCGGGCGTAGGAGGACGGGCGGGCGTAGGAGGACGGGCGGGCGTAGGTGGGCGGGCTGGCGTTCGGAGTCGGAAGGGCGGAGTCGGGAGGGTGGGGTCGAGAGGGCTGAGTCGGGACAGCGGAATCGGTAGGGCAGAGTCGGGAGGGCAGAGTCGGGAGGGCAGAGTCGGGAGGGCAGAGTCGGGAGGGCAGAGTCGGGAGGGCAGAGTCGGGAGGGCAGAGTCGGGAGGGCAGAGTCGGGAGGGCAGAGTCGGGAGGGCAGAGTCGGGAGGGCAGAGTCGGGAGGGCAGAGTCGGGAGGGCAGAGTCGGGAGGGCAGTGTCGGGAGGGCAGAGTCGGGAGGGCGAAGGAGGTCGGGAGGGCGAAGGCGGGCTGGCGAAGGCTTGCAGGAAGGCGGACGGCGGGCGTGCGAAGGCATGAGTAGGCAGGCGGGCAGGCGTAGGCGGCCCCACGCACCACCTGCCGCGGCTGTGTACAATCAAGGGCGCGAGTGGCCGCGAGCCTGGGGAATTGCGCGTCCCCAAATGTTTGTATTGAATTACGGCGGACCACCACGGCGCCGGGCAGAAATGTCGGTGGCTGGGGGCGCGGACCAGGGAAAGTGTGCAGGAGTGTGGAGTGTGGAGGAGGAGCTCAGTGCAGTCGGACGAGGCGAAGCAGGTTGATGCTAAAGACTATAAGCGTGGATATGGGAAGATGAGACTGCTTTCGCGTTGTGAGTTGTGAAGAGGGCGAGCATGCAGATCAGTGTATGTAGGTGCTGTGCAAGAAAGCTACAAACAGAAGCCAACATTTCTGAATGGGCTCTTTTTTAAGTCATGAAATATGGTTAATTTACTTAACATCAAAATGAAAAATTGTATAGGATACAATTTAAGAGAAAATACCACATTGTACGAGGTATTAATACGCCAAAAATTCCATGTTGAAATACTATTCATTTTGGAAATTAAACTACACAAGTTTAAGTACTGAGATGTTAATAAACGTTAACTACAATTTTGAGACGTACGAACCAACCAAAATGCCACCAGAATTTTCTCGCAACTCTAGTTTTCATGGGTCGGTGCAATGGAGTGCAGGACAGGATAAAGTGTGTCTGGACAACGAAAGTGAGGTACAAAATGTCTGGGAAAGGCGAACGGCAACTCCATTAGACCTCTAACTGTTCAGTTGGAGAGGAACAATAAGATTATAATTAGGTAAAGAATTTTGATAACTAAATAAGGACAGCTGGTTGTGAAAGATTTTAGCAATTGAGATGTTGAGAATTTTGTATTTAGATAAATTTCTTGCTGTCACAAGGAGCGACAAGAATTTTAATGCATAATAATGATGATCTTGCTAAGAAATGCCTATTTGGTTCACCAAAGACTCGTTAGGATAAAATTGGCGATGAGAGACCGTGCTAGTGAGATCCAAAAGAACGGGGACTGCGGGAACGGGAATCAAGGTAGCGGACAAGCGAGAGCAACGGGCTTCGAGGCATCGTGAACGAGAGAGACAGATAGACGGAGGACTATAGATATGAAACGTAGGAATCGGGGAGCAAGGAATCAGATTACTTGGCATTAGAGAGCCAAGGAATTGGGGACAAGAGAACCGGGAGTCAGGGAATTGAGGACCAGAGAATCGGGAGTCAAGGAATCGAGAACCAGAGAATCGGGGGCCAAGGAATCTGGGACCAAGAAATCGTGGTCTAACAAATCAGGGAGCAAGAAATAGCGGACCGAGGTATCGGGGTCTGAGGAAATAAGGACCAAGAGAGGAGTGACCAAAAGAGCGTGGACCCAAAAAGGAGGGACTTAGGGGAAGAGGGACAAAAGAGATGGAACTAAAGGTAGGAAACCACGGTCGCAGGGCTGGCGGACACGAAGGGACGAGTCAGGGCCAAGCGATACAAGTGAAAGCGACTCGCAGAGAAGCAAGGTGAATTGCTCGGTGGTGGAGGAGCAGCGCACGGGGCGAGGAATGCTTGTTGCCTGCGAGCGAGCCGCGGGAAGGAGACAGAGCGGGGAAAGAAAACGACAGCGGGGGCGCGAGGGCGGGTTGAACGTCCGCCCCGCCCCTCCGCTCCCGCCCCGCTCCGCCCCGCCCTGTCCCGTCTCGCGCCGCGCCGCGCCGTGCTACATGGACAAAAGCACAAAAGCACCGCGCCAATATAATTGAAACCGATTCGCTGTTCTTTGTCTTTCGCTGCACTTGCCCTCGCTCCCCTCCCAGCCGTCCCCGCAATGCGCCGCCCCCACCCCCGCCCCCACCCCCGACGCGCTACGAGCCGCTTTGTGTCGTTGCTAGCGGTCTGTGTGGTCGCCCTCCTCCACCCCCGCCACTGCTCTTATGACCGCTTCTAGCGCTTCCGCAGCCGCAGGCCGCCCCCGTTCTGCCCTGCGAGGAAGGTGTTCAACGTCACCTCCGTGCCTCAGCCGCGTGCCCTCGCATTACGTTACTCATCGCTCGCTTCTTTCCGCCTCCATCACAGCTCTTCAAGTTTTTGTATTTCGTGCTTCCGCGAATCTCCTGACATCTCGAAAATTGCTATGTAGGGTGTCATCATTCACAGGATTTTTTTCGCGACCTGTTCTCTCTGTTTATCATATCACCAATATTTTTATATGCCCCAAACAACGTTTTACAGCCAAACTATTATTTTCCCCATCCCACTCCAAACTGTCCCACTCCAAACTGTCCCACTCCAAACTGTCCCACTCCAAAATCGTAACCCGTTACATTTTTTCCACATGCACCATCCCAGACAGGCTCATCACACTGAATCTCGTAAACAAATCACTAGCACTAAATTGACTAACACTACTTTGCTATTATCACAAAATACAATTTGCTACCAGTTCTATCAAGTTGCGTCGACTTATGCCTCTTATCGTTCTTCATAGTGCATTCTGGTTTCATCTCCATTGCATTCTCTCCACTACGTCCTGAGCCCCTCATTCCACTAGACTCTAGAAAAAAAATGGTGAAATCTTGCCAAGAGCAAGTCCTCCTTAAATACTTATTGATTTGGAATGATGAGCAATTCGGAGTTCTTCTCCATACACGTTTTAATACAATCTCTATACTAATGGTCACAATCAGTCGTTTTCTGTTTTTACCTTCAATGTCCGTGATCCATTAAGATCCATGCTGAAATGTCTCCTTGCTTTGTTATGGATTTTAACATTCCTTCACTATGCGCACGTTTTATTGAGCTCTCCTTTTGTTACTGTAGTGGTGATAAGAGTCGAATGGAACGTTTCCTATTATTCAGCAATACAAAAACAATCAAATCAGTAATTCGTTTATCGATGCAAATATGCTTTAATCAGGTATCACTAGTGAGTAAACACTTCTAGTTTACAAATATTTCTCACCACGCTTTGTTGGTATATTTATGCATCATACAACTCTGTACATTAAAAAAATTAGGTAGGGATTTGTTGCTCAATTAAGCATGCGAAAATGATACTTTTCCAACTTTTTATCGTTGGCCATTTAATGACACTTTTCCCTATACTGTACCGAATTTTACTTCTTTTTTTTGACAAAATAAATCAAATCAATTTGCCACTTGAAAATAATCTTTTCTATAACATTGACTGAACTATTCAATATAATTAAAAGTAAATTCAAAATATATGTACAGAGTCGATCAAAGGTGACTTAAATTCGCAAGATGATATGTATCACAGTGAGAATTTTTCGCATTAGCATATGATTAAGCAGATGACCGATTGGTATACGTACGAATGGCATATCCATGAAATAAATATTTCTAAAATAAACTACGTTCAAGATTTTCTACAGATACACTAAGCTTAGGTTGAAAGTAGCTCTATAAACTGATTACATGTTCACTCTTCCTGCATATGGATACAACTCTAGACTGCCACCACAACAAAATACGCATCAAATTGAGCAAAAACTAACAGAACTGAAAAAAGTTAAAAAAGCGTGTTGTTCTCGAATTCCAAACATTTGGCTGAAATTCGCTCTGAATTTATTCATATGCCAACGTATCCCATTAAACAGCAATTTCATAGGCTTGAAAATGCACTCACATCCTTAGAATACCGGATTTCCATATCCGTCTTTACTAGGCATTAGCATTTACTTCAGTTTAAAAGTTTGTTTGCTTGTACTGCTATATTCCTATGGATGAATTAAATTTTTACATTCCTTAAATGGCATTTCCATTAATTAGGTGCACATTCCTAAATCAGTCAATGACCTTTCAATTCAGTTCTGAATTTCTTGTATGTGATAAGCATAGTTAGCAATGAAACTTTTATCTGCCACTATGTAGTAAAACTAAGTTCTACATTACAGAAAGCTTTGAATAATAAAATGGTTCCACGGAACTTTGCATTTCTTGTAGAATAGCAAATTCATATTCTCAGCGCTCTGTGTGAAAATTTGAAACTCGAAAGCAGAAAGTGCTCACGATTTTATTTTCAATCGATAAGTTTCCTCAGATCTTTATTTGTTCTTACGTCTACCCGACACCGCGGTCCAGTCATTCGCTCTTCATTCATTTATGCTTTGTTTATCTTTTTCCCGTTTTCTTTATCAAGTTCTTTCCTCATCAAGTCTCCTCCTCCTGCTCCTTCCTACTTCCTTGCCTACGGCGAGGGCCCAACGAATACAGAATAAACACACGTAGTGGCCAATGCCCAGGCACCATTAAAATTCATTACTTGCCTTCAGAAATAAATGACCGCGGCCCCTAGTTCTATTCCACCCACACCGGCGCACGCACGCGTTCATATGGCCCGCAATTCTTTTTTCCATCTCTGTCCAATTCCAAATAGAGGGCCTCCCAGGGGTAGGGAAAGCGCGCGGGTCGGCGTGGGCGGAGCCGGCGCTGCGGAAGAGAAAAGAGGGGAGGGAAAAGGAGTGGTGGAGAGAGAAGGGTGAGGCGGGGCGGGGCGGGGCGGGGCGGGGCGGGGCGGGGGCGGGGCTCCCCGCCGCGCGCCGAGTGCACTTTTTACGTTCAGCCATCCCACCCTGCCCCCCGCCCCCCGCCCCGCCCCCGCCCCGCCCCCGCCGACGCCCCCCCCGCCCCGTCCCGCCCCACTGCCGCTTGCGTCGGCAGCAGTGGTGCACAATGCAACACGATAACTCCCGCCGCGAGACGTTGCCAAAGATTTTTTAAAGAATGATATAAGTTTATCTTTCTACTTTTTGTTCAGTTTACTGTATGATATATGGACAATTACTTCAAATTATACGCAAAAGTAAATATACTGTTACACATTTCTTTATAATAAGCGCTGGCAAAACGGTTGACACACGAGGTCTTTTTAACGAGAAATATTTTATAATGAAAACAGTCAATATTTAAAAAACAAAGAAATGATAATTGATTTATATGAAGCATTACATTCTTTCTTGCTATGCTATGTTCATCACTTGATTCAGTTTCCATGTAAACAGACAAGATAAATATTTGATTTATCATGGATGCATTAAATACGAGTACTGTATGAGTTCGAGTTGGATTAGGGATCACAGCGATCAGGAATACGTACACAAATTGCAATTCCCCCCCCCCCTCATAGTACGTCACACCGAGATTTCACCTTTTTAAAACTTAAGTATATAAATAAAATATATATCACAAAACCAGGCGTATTGATAAGTGTACTATTTGACAAGTACTGTTAGAATATGATCGAAGAATTTTCGAAACATAACAATGCAATATTTAGTTCACTTACAATTACTATATTCTTATACTCGTTTCTGGTACATCCTAGGCCTATCTAAATTATTGTAATATAGTGATTATTTTTGGAGATTTCTCATTCATGTTATTCGAATCTGAAGTAACCTAGTAACCTTACGAATGATGCCAATAACAAAAGGTTCCAACATATTAAAACTTGAACATGCTCACAAGCTCTCGAAAGTAGACATGTTTACAACTGTGACTTAATTATTTTGCAACTGAAAGTTCAAACAAAATTAATGAATATCAGAAAAAAACCTCAATACTTTTTTTAAATAATCTTTTTATCTTAAACATGATAATAAAAGTATTATTTCATATAATACTTTATTAATTATTTCATATATTTCATAGAATACACGAACGTGTTTCTTCACGATTATTTAAATAATTGCTATTTGTCAATTACTGTTGATTTATTACTAAACTATTCAGTTAATTTGCATTTATAACAGATTTAATGAATCATATTCAGAATCATCATAGACCCATCGAAATATCCTTAATTCTACTAATATTATTAAAAATGTGTGAGTACGACTACAGAATTTGCCAATTGAATCGGTCATCAACGCATATGTATGCTAGAAACAAAACGTTCAGGAGGAAAGAAGAGGTTTAGAAGATATGTGCTGTGCACATTATTATATAAATTGCAAACCAAATTAAAGAAACAATGACATTAACCATTTTTCTGTAGAGAATTTTTCTGTAGAGATCAGAAATTGAGTGAAAATAACGTCCAACACATCTTCATTAGAGAACAAGTTTTGTAGCATTGTTATAGCGTTCTCCCTTGGTTTATACTTCGCATTCTGTGTGCTTCTACTGCTGTCCCTCTCGTTCATCGTCGTGTCCATCTCCGAGTGGAGAGCTACTCGAAGCGACAGTCACCCATCGCTTGACGCGCCCCTTGCCATGCCCCGGCCAGCAGCCGGCCTCGCAGGGCATTACGCAAATGGGCCCGCGGGTGGACCAGCAACAGCAGCCCCCGGCCGGCCGGACAAAGAGGAGCGTCGCCCGATGCATATTCAGCCTGGAGCGCGCCCGCCTCTACCCCCGCCCCGCCCCGCCAGCTCTCACACTCCCACGTTCGCTCCCGTGTCTGCTCCGATGACATCACTGCGAGCCAGACGCCGTGCGAGGGAGGCGCACTGGACCCCCTGACCCCCCTCACACACACACACACACACACATTCCTAGCGCAGGCGGGCCGAGGGGGCTGCCGGCGAAATTCATGGGAAAACCCAGGATTGGCGGCAGCCGGAGGCGATTCCGAGTGCAGCAGTCTGAGGGCAGCCTGATTGCTTTCCAACTCTGAGTGTCAGGGTTTAAATGCCGTCACGACGAGTGAATTTCGGTGAGGACAAAACAAGTTCCAGGTAGGTTTCATTTCGGTTCTACAGTTTCATTTATCCCTAAATCCACCGCCGATTCATTTTTGAATTAATCAATATCATCCCTACGTTACATTATATACCTTTCAATAACGAAACAGAGAAGGGGAGGTGTGAATAATATAATAATTACGTATATACTTTAGGTGAAATGTTAGTATCAATTCGGACTGAGAAGAAATAGTAATCTACTTCGTCGAGTTGGTCAGCATCAATCGTTATGACGACTCCTTCGCACTACTCAGTCGATCGGCTCGGCTCCCTTGCCCATGACATCACGCTGGAACACACGCCGTCCGAGGGTGGGCACTGGACCCCTCCCCCCCGCTGCTCCACGAGGTCCGAGGGTGCAGTGGAGAACATGCATAGGAAACCTCGAATTGACGGCAGCCGGACACATAATGTAGCGGTCAGCGCTCTCGATTTTAAGTTCTGGGCGTCAAGACTAGAATGCCAATCGCTATTGGTAGAAACAGTTGTCAATCATATGAGTAGCTGGTAGGGTGTGTCGTAGTTCTACTGTTTCTCTGCCTATATTCCATGAGTCATTCAATCTTTTAAACTTACGACTCCTCTGAACAACTGATGCGACAACTGAATATGTACTCACCAAATCAACAAATGCAGACAAGACTCTCTTAAAAATATTTTTCCTTAAGGAAGACCTGACAAGGCCAGTGAGGGGCAAGGTGTGTAGTTTTGAGTTCCACTATAAGCCGTAAATTTCTATTTACATGATATTACCAACCCCTATACCACTATAACTCAATAGAGGCTTTCCTATGCATTTCTGATTGGTGACGAGGTTCCGAAATTCGACCTTCACACATTTGTAAATCTGTTAATAATTCCCAGCATTTGGCTAATCTATTTCATTCAAATTTTACATTACTGTAATTTGTACTTTGTCCTACGTAACTCTGCGAGAACTACAATAAATGAAACTACAATTTTTGTATTTTACGATATATTTTTTAACTATTTGTTTTCCATTTGATAGTAAACGTTAATAAGGGAAAAAATGGAGAAAAATATGAAAGTAACTGAAATAAATTATAATAATCTGGACGAAAAAATAATGGAGCAGATGCATTGAAAAACAAATTATTTAATTTTTGTAACGTAAGGCACATTAAATTCATTTCTTTCTAAAACATGATAAGAATAGGTTTCGACGCCTTCCTCTTGAGCAAAATTTTTATCGATGTTGGATATATAATTCCCACCATCAGTTTCAGGGGAATGGTCACATGTTTACTCTGAACTCTAGTTGCATGCAGCTAAGTCCTTCACTGCAAGATTTCTTACAGCAACTTCCCAAGAAGATTCTTTGATTATAAGTATTATTTTAATCGCCTTCTTGTAAGCTAGAAGATCACCAATATTAAGGATTATTTTCTCTTCGCAAACTTGACTTGATGTTAGGTGTGAAATCCATGTTACTAGGCTACGTTTCGTGTAACTGCCCGGCAGGCAAGATTAATCTTTGGTTTTATCATCGATTTAGAGAATACTTGAGAGCGGAGATCGACCAGTACCTGCCACTGTTCATAATCTCTTTACCGCACAAACAAATAAAAATAGTTCACATACTTCAGCGCTATGTTTTGCAGTAGCTTCTGTCTGCTTACATGGACTATTTTAGATAAACACACTGTTTCTGATAAGCAATGCGTAATTTTTCCTTCCCTTATCCACGCTAAATTAATGTAACACAGATATTAGCTAGTGGTGCTAAAACAGCACGTATTTCTCGCCCGTATTTTCACGCAAAATTACGCGTTAAGTATTCCAGTTTTCGAAAATTGTACACGATCTTATTAAAAATGTACCTTAAGGGAGACTTCATAAGGAAAAAAATCTATCTTCATAATTGTAGTTGTAAGAAGACATCGAAAAAAATTTGAATATTTACAATTTTTGCAAATCAGAATTTTCAACGAAAGTGAGATCTGTACCATTCTTTTAAACGTTCTTCACACAATCCAACAAGAAAATTTAATCCAAAACGTTGGAGACATTTTTTTGAAAATTTTGAAAATTCCCAGGGGCTTCATGTAAAGTATCCCCCCCCCGAAATCCGCCAGATTGATTGGGGAATATCAGTTTTGAAGAAAATCCGATGAACGGTTTAGCCGCTAGCGTTGTTCACAGTCGGACAGACAGGCGGGCGGGCGGGCGGGCTGGCGGGAGAGATAGCCCAGCGACCGGGAGTTCGATAATTTCGGGTTATAATTTGCCCCTGGGAACATACGTCTTACCCAAGTAAAAATATTTTAATGGTCTTTTTTCTAGATAACACCTCTTTTCGAATACTAGTCAACTGGACCATTACTACAAAACTATTTCTAATTAATTAAATATGCGAATTCCAAACGTGCTCCTTTTATTGATATGCTTCATCGTATTGGAAAACAATACTCGCGGGGCAGAGTTGGTCACTGAACACCACGCCGGCTTGCGGGCTGGCCACCCCTGCGCCGCATCGCACAATAAGCCCGAAGCGCGTGGGCCGAGAGGCGGGAGGGAGGGAGGAAGTGCCGGCCACTACCTTGGTCGGCCCGGCCGCCCTCGCAGCGTCCCTCTATCGGACCAATACAAAAGTATGGGAGGGGGCGGTCGAATTCGTTAGGGCGGCGTGGGGCGGCGTGGGGCGGCGTGGGGCGGCGCTGGGCGGCCGAGCTGTTTGATCTGCAACAGGGCTGGCGCGCGCTGACGACGCAGCGGACCGTGCCTAGGGGGGTGCCCTCGGTGCCCCGTCACACCCCCGCGATGCCCCACCCAAATGTCGCCCCACGCCACCCCCACGCCATCACCAAGCCGCCCCCACGCCGCGCTCACGCCGCCCAAACTGGGCTTTGGCATACCTAACTTGCATCTGCTCAAACTGCGCTTTGGCATACCTAACTTGCATCTGCTCAAACTGCACTTTGGCATACCTAACTTGCATTTGCTCAAACTACTCTTTGGCATACCTAACTTGCATTTGCCCAAACTGTTCTCTGGTATACCCACCTCGCATCTGCCCAAAGTGCGCTTTGGCATACCTAACTTGCATCAGCCCAAACATCGCACCTACGCTATTCGCTTTACTTCGCACAGCCCCACTCGCGCGAACAGCCTCGTGGAACTCCTGTCGAGATATCCAGCGGCGTTCGTAGGTCCCCTCTTGGTTACATTTTTAGCTATCTCGCGAACCTCACGCTAATCCGTCGCTATCACCATCACCAGCCTTCCGCAACACTTCCCCGCCATGGATCTCCCCGCCACACCCCGTTTGCTCAGGCATGCTCACTCCCGCCCTGCTCGCAGCGTCTCGCTCTTCTCGACTCCACTCATCCTGCACGCTTTATTCAGCATAGATTGCATTGCAAGTCTTATACAGCTTCGCCCTTCTCTGGGAGGTCCTCATCTGCCTCATCCTCATTTTTATGGCCTCATACTTGAAAAACTCCTTCCTCACCAATGCCCTGCTTCACATTCCTCTAATCGCTTCATTGGGGTGGTACACTCACTCTCGCCACATCATGCCCCTGCAACACACGTGCCCGCTTTACCCCGCCTCACACTGCCCTGCTCATTACGTCCTCACACTACCCTGCACGCATTGCCCTGAACACCCAGACAACTCTGCCCAGGCAACTCTGCCCAGACAACTCTGCCCAGACAACTCTGCCCAGACAACTCTGCCCAGACAACTCTGCCCAGACAACTCTGCCCAGACAACTCTGCCCAGACAACTCTGCCCAGACAACTCTGCCCAGACAACTCTGCCCAGACAACTCTGCCCAGACAACTCTGCCCAGACAACTCTGCCCAGACAACTCTGCCCAGACAACTCTGCCCAGACAACTCTGCCCAGACAACTCTGCCCAGACAACTCTGCCCAGACAACTCTGCCCAGACAACTCTGCCCAGACAACTCTGCCCAGACAACTCTGCCCAGACAACTCTGCCCAGACAACTCTGCCCAGACAACTCTGCCCAGACAACTCTGCCCAGACAACTCTGCCCAGACAACTCTGCTCAGACAACTCTGCCCAGAACACTCTGCCCAGAACACTCTGCCCAGAACACTCTGCCCTGAACACTCTGCCCAGAACACACTGCCCAGAACACTCTGCCCAGAACACTCTGCCCAGACAACTCTGCCCAGACAACTCTGCCCAGACAACTCTGCCCAGACAACCCTGCCCAGACAACCCTGCCCAGACAACTCTGCCCAGAACACTCTGCCCAGACAACTCTGCCCAGACAACTCTGCCCAGACAACTCTGCCCAGACAACTCTGCCCAGAACACTCTGCCCAGAACACTCTGCCCAGAACACTCTGCCCAGAACACTCTGCCCTGAACACTCTGCCCAGAACACACTGCCCAGAACACTCTGCCCAGAACACTCTGCCCAGACAACTCTGCCCAGACAACTCTGCCCAGACAACTCTGCCCAGACAACTCTGCCCAGACAACCCTGCCCAGACAACCCTGTCCAGACAACCCTGCCCAGACAACCCTGCCCAGACAACCCTGCCCAGACAACTCTGCCCAGAACACTCTGCCCAGACAACTCTGCCCAGACAACTCTGCCCAGAACAATCTGCCCAGAACAATCTGCCCAGAACACTCTGCCAGAACACTCTGCCCAGAACACTCTGCCCAGAACACTCTGCCCAGAACACTCTGCCCAGAGCACTCTGCCCAGAACACCCTGCCCAGAACACACTGCCCAGAACACACTGCCCAGAACACTCTGCCCAGAACACTCTGCCCTGAACACTCTGCCCTGAACACTCTGCCCAGAACACCCTGCCCAGAACACCCTGCCCAGAACACCCTGCCCAGAACACCCTGCCCAGAACACCCTGCCCAGAACACCCTGCCCAGAACACCCTGCCCAGAACACCCTGCCCAGAACACCCTGCCCAGAACACTATGCCCAGAACACTATGCCAAGAACACTCTGCCCAGAACACTCTGCCCAGAACACTCTGCCCAGAACACTCTGCCCAGAACACACTGCCCTGAACACTCTGCCGTGAACACACTGCCGTGAACACACTGCCCTGAACACACTGCCCAGAACACTCTGCCCTGAACACACTGCC
The DNA here is from genome assembly GCA_031308135.1 of Acheta domesticus. NCBI lineage: Eukaryota > Metazoa > Arthropoda > Insecta > Orthoptera > Gryllidae > Acheta > Acheta domesticus. The sequence goes on along the minus strand of JAHLJT010008446.1, from coordinate 279,653,582 downwards.
CAGAACACTCTGCCCTGAACACTCTGCCCTGAACACCCTGCCCTGAACACTCTGCCCTGAACACGCTGCCCTGAACCCGATGCCCTGAACACGCTGCCCTGAACACGCTGCCCTGAACACACTGCCCTGAACACTCCGCTCAGAACACTCCGCCCAGAACAATCTGCCCTAAAAATCCTGCCCTGAACACACTGCCGTGAACACACTGCCGTGAATACACTGCCGTGAACACACTGCCGTGAACACACTGCCGTGATCACACTGCCGTGAACACACTGCCCTGAACACACTGCCCTGAACACTCTGCCCTGAACACACTGCCCTGAACACTCGTTTGGTCGCCCCGCCTTGCCCTCCAGGTCCTGCCCACTGTGCCACCCTCGTCACCCTAGCCTGGTCTCCGCAGTTGCGCCTCCCCACGCAGCCACGGCTGACTTCTCGTTGCAACACTCCTCCGACCCGTCCTGCGCCCGAGCGCTGCCCTTACACCATATCTCGCAGGCGCCACTTCTGCTTTGCTCCACGTCTGCTTTGTTCACCTCTTTAACTCTTAAGAAACCCTCGACGCCCAGTAGGGGCGGGAAATGCCGCCTTGGAGCTGCACAAACCCTCAAACAGGACGAGGGGTGCAAGAGAGTCACTCGATGCTACTGAAAGTTTACCGCTACGAGTCTAGGACCGACTGACGGATTTTTCTGTTTTATTTGTGGGCAGCGACTTGTACATCATGAGGTCAAGTAATAGGTGATTCTTACATCCAAATACTTTACAGAAAATGTTCTCACATGCGGGCATTTGATTTGATGTTTCTCGTCGAAGAACAGTAAATATTGTATATGACATAGAAAATAACTATAATCTGTGCACGTTTTTGTGAGCTCCAGAATTATTCCCCACCCTTCAACAATAAATAATTACAATAAAGCGAAGTTAGAACACTAGAAATTGTTGTGCTCTAGTTTTAGAAATCTCACTTGCATCAGTAAACAAATGACAGATTGAGTTTTTAAAATTTCTAATCAAATATTAACCCACAACCTCTGTTCTACTTCTATTACAATCGGTCAAAGGAGACTCAACCAACCTCGCGCATAGTGAAGCCATATTTATGTCCAGAAGCAAAACAAGGATCATTCGCTCAATGGATCAGGATAATTGGACGAAAACCTGATTGAGATGTGGGTCACTGACCAATAAATTGAAATAAAGTACTTATTACAGGCACATTAATTTGCGACCTCCACCTGGTGCGTGCCATCAATAACGCTTCTCGGTGCGAAACTATACACCGACCCGGCTGGGCGAAGTCCGCATCCACTGTACGGCGATGGGGCTTCTCACACCATAGAGTGGTTTGCTACGGAGAAGAGTGTAGCTTTCCCCCACAATGGCTTATGTTTCAGATTTGTATTTGACCACAAAGAAAATTGCGCAAACTTACAAGAGGTGATCCCAGGGAAATAAGGGTAGATGAAGAAGGTTAAAACAAAAAATGTATAGACAAGATTGGAAAATCAACATACACGGTAACAGTTTGTGAAAGAACGCGAAAAGAAAAAGAGAAAAAACAGAAACACAGACCAGAATACATAAAATATTTAAGCACAGTTGAATTATTAAAATACACTTTTCAAGATAACACAGACAGTTACATACACTTTGAATATTTTATATTGTCCCTCACAATCTTCCTAAGGTTAACAACACTAGCTACAACATTTTGTATACCAATTTCCACTTTTGGAGTATTTAAATAAACTACTTCTCACTTATTTATCTCTCTTTCCAAATAAGAAATGATACAATTGTATTGTTTGTTAAATTAGTTTTGGCTTAGTTCACCAAGTTTCAGAAAATTAAGATATGAAAAACACACACATCAATTGTAATTCCACACTTTTTAGTTCACACTCAATTTACTCATTCTTATTTTAATAAATGAAATGCAGGAAATTTGCGTGACTAGAATGTACAAAATGATAGCTTTGAACACGCTATTCTCATCAATAAGAATGTTGAATTTTTTTAGAGTACTGTATATATTTTCTTTCCCCGAATTCGCAGCTAACCTTGGTTGAATATTTTTCTCTTTCCCTTCGGAGCTATAAATTGTACGCGGCGCGATGTGCGACCTTGGCAAAGTGGCGGGCACTGTAACGGAATTATATTCTGTCTCTCTGGCGATCCCAAAAGAAATATTTTGAGTAAGTCGACTGCGGAGCAACCAAATCAGGTGGTGGCTAGTCCAGAGGTTTTTGCACTCTCGGCGGGCACTTGCGTCTAATAAATATCTCCCCTTTTTACGGAATATAAGAAAAACGTGGACCTTACTTTGTGCATCGAGGGGGCAGATGGCGTGGATGGCGAATACTCCTTTGGGGAACTCTGGTTGTCCCTGGTCCGCTCCTCTTCTCACAATCAGACGACGGTTTTCAGGTGTCATCCTTATCAATTTCGCGTTGTAGTGCATTAATTTCGCTTTTATTCTCGCTGGCAGAATGCAATTCCGAAATCCATCCGTGTCCGTGGAAATGATCTCCGGGTCATGTGTCGTTACAAAAACGTATGAGGCTCGGTACTCCGGTCACAATCAGCTCCAGTTGAATTCAATTTAATACCATTTCCGTCACCATGTGATGCGGTGGTTGGGAGCATGGTACACCAAATATATAATTACTTAAAAAGGAAAAGTAAAGAAACGAAAAAAGGCTGTGGAAGAGAAAACGTATTATCACGTAATGCTTCTACAAGTGTTAACATCTTGCACATGCAAAACTCAAAAATTTCTTGTTACAATTTCATGCATAATTAATCACCATGAATAGTATTTAAAACTGAAAAATTACCTCTTGTTAAGAACCTTTCTAAAGTGATTTATAAGCAGATTCCAACAGATTTCCGTCCTACGACTTCACTTTCGACGGAAACGTACTGTTCATCAAGCTGCTTCTAGTCAAATGGGCGATCTATTCTTCAAAATCGGTGAGGTGATAAGTGCATGTCGATTCGAGGTATCGATTTTACTACGCTAATCATTTTGATACGTTGTTCAATGTTGTCAGCGTCAAACACTGCATAGCTCAATAGCCGTCTATCTTCGGGTGAAGGACAAAGTATTTCTCGTAAAATAATACGTGATCGATCACACATTCTTTATAAATAATACAATACAATGTAAACAAATGCATTATATATTTAATATCTAATTACATTGCTAAAATGAATGTTATTTTCCTTTTGATGGTCGCTGTTTTCTAATTGTGTAGAAAAATTAATGCAGGAGAAAAAGATTTTGCTTTGTACTTACACCTGTGTACCAATTTTTGGCACCTTGGAAAGTAATGTACATGTATTACGTGTAGATTTTTTGTAGTAAATGGTTGATAACGGCACTCGATGGCTTATAAATATCCTTATTGAATGGAAAAATGTTCCCGTCATTAAGTAAACCACTTTTGACAAAGCCATTGGCTCGTAAATAAATAGACACGGCAATGATAAGATTCCAAGTTCAATGAAGTGAGGCTTGCAGGAGTCACGTAGATAGCATTTCAATATTAATAGTACATTTTTTCTACAATTTACAAGCCTGGATACTACAGGATCAGTTTTTCCAAAATTTTATGCCATATATCAGACGAGAATGACATTCGGAAAGTACAAGCTATATGAAGGCTGACAAAATTTGAAGTAATTCTCAATGCGTAACAATGAATTTAATTGTAATATGCCCAATTCATTTATGTGGATATTTCATTTGAGGTTTCACTCAATTAAGAGACCCTGAAATTTTGATATTTTAACATCTGTCATGTGCATATTGTTTATTATCAATGGCGTAAGCGATTGCTGGTTTTAATTGCAAAACTTCAGTGAAATGGTTTTTCCTTCACTAAATATTAACCAATTTGAAACCTGTGGAAACGTATAATTTATTGTTTATTTTGGCAAAGCACATTCGTGTCATCGGCAAACACAAGAGTTCTTCCGTTTCCCATCTCTTATACAGTTAGATAATGGTAGACGAGAGTACCTGCGAGATGTTATATTTTTAATTGACATCGGCTGATTCTAAAAGTGTCTTATAAATCACCTTCTACAATAAGTGCACATAAACTTTTAGAGGTTGAAGGGACATCGCACAATACTGGAGCTCTACTCAATCAAACTTTACTGCCCGTGGTACCCCATGTTTCCATATCCTTCTCCTCCGAAACACAAAAATAAATACCGAAGGCAAATACCGGAGTGTTTGTTGGCTCCGTCAGGAACGACGACCGGTCGTAATGGCACAAGTACGCCGGGCGTGGAATGTTGCACATGTAAAAGCGCCTCACAGGCACCCGCTCGCAGGCGTGCTGAGTCGATAGCTTGTCCGTGCGTTTTGTTCTCTATCTCAGTATTACAAAATAAGATAAAATATTTGGAAATAAGAATTTAAAAGTGAAGGTTACGGTCATTTTGTTGAAAGTGGTATTCGTACCTCTTTATTTAAGAAAAAAACACTGAAATGGGGGAAAAAACGCGAAGCAATCTAGTTACATTGGCAGAATTACTTAACTGTATAGACTTCTCACTGAGGTTTGCTTATTTGGTCCAAGAATACGGGTATTTCAGAAATTAACATTCTCTCACTCAACGCTCTATTTTGTCAATGAAGTGATCTTGATTTTAGTATTGTAACAGAAATCATTATAATCAATTGTGTGTAACAGTTTATAAAATCGACATTTCGGGCTTTTAACCAGTACTCTCTAATTTGAAAGATGTATTCATGCCGAAAATACTATAGGCGCTTTTTGGCCCGTGTTAATCCTGTACGAATCACAGCCAACTCCATTTCGACCGACACCGCCTCGACCGCTAAGGCGACCGCTCAATTCCTTTTACCACCTCGTCACCGTAACCGCCATGACCCCGCCCCTAAACCAACACGGTCTGGCGAGCCCCATCCAGCATCGCCGCCACCCCTCCATCTTCACCCCACCTCCACTCCTACTCTGCCCCAACGCAAGTCCACCCTTCCGCCACCACCCTCCCTATTCTCTCTTTCCTGCTCTGCCCTCACCATCACGCTCGTCCCCGTCTCCACCCCCACATCCGTCTCCAACTTCAATTCCCTTTACCTCCGCCATCGCCACCGCCTTACCATTCCTCCGACTGGCTTAGTTTTACAGGGCGCTTCATCTGCCATTATAACACAATTATATCACCATCTGCCATTATATAATCATTAATAAAAGGAAACGTTGCAGATAAAACTAACCTGCCGATTAAAAGCATGTACATAATTTAAAATGAAGGTTTGAAGCCCGTATCGGATATAGATAAAACAAAAACAGGGCGATAAAATAAGATAAATAATATTTATAATAAACATATAACTGACTATATAGGCGCCAAGTAACATGTAATTATCAAAAAAAATATTTTTGTCTCTTAGATGGTATTATATATTCCTCTTTCTCTCAGAAAGGAAAAAAAAAGCTTGAGAGAGTGGATTCGTCATTGCCAATCACCTCTCTTACAGAAATGACCAAGCCAAGTCTTGGTCGGCTCCGTCTCCTCCAACGCTCCTTAAATTCCCTTTACCCTCGCGCCACCTTTACCTCCACCGTCGCCAGCACCCAGCGTCCGCCTCCGTCGCCTCTCGCGTCGCATCGCATTGCGTCGCGTCGCGTCGCGTCCCAGGCAGAAACTCGGACGGCTCACGTTCGGTGCATGGCTGACAAGCGACTTTTTGCTGGCACCCGACGCCGACGCCCAAGCGTCCGGGCAGGTTCTCGCCGATCGCCGGCCTTCCACAAACGAAGGGAATCCGCGGCCAGCCTACCCGAAGGTGCTGCGGCCGACTGCGACACCGAGGTAACGACGAACTTTTACAAACCTCCTACCCCGGGAATGGTAAAACGAATCGACATTTGAAAACCGGAATATTAAATTCTTTTACACCTAAAGGCTTTAAACTAATGTATTTTAAACCTCATTTTTCTGCTTGCATGACGGAATTCAGTAGAAAATATATGAATCATTAACTAATATATTATTTCGATGAGAACTTATATTCTTCAGTGATTTTAACAAGTTGCCATGTGATATAACGTTGTTATACAACCGGCTTCTTTTACAATAAATCAATTCGATTGCAGATCCTGATGCCTCCCGCCATGTCAAATTTCCTTCAAGTGTAGATGTTTAATATTTATTGAAATAAAGAATATCATACGAAGGATCAGAAATATTCCAGAAAAGAAAGATTACGGAAGTTTTCAAGTTACATATTGAGATTCATAATACGATGAGCCATTACAGGCACCTCAACCCAAGAAAAGTGTTTGCACTTGGAAAGTGGAGGGTTACACCTTCTCGCAGTTTATGGTTGTATTTACTACGTACGAAGAGAATCATAGTTGTGCCTGCGGCGACCAAAGCGACAGATCCATCTGGAGAAATCACACCGCGCTTTTTTTAAGAAATTCTGTTCCTTGCGTAACAACGTTCCAAACCTTTTTGATGTGGAATACGGAGTACTACTTTCTCATATTAGTCGATCATACGATCAAGTCAAGTCGTAACTCATATGCCATTGGCTTTTATCCCTATCGACCAGGCGCTCAGCGCTGTTAATAACAGGAGATCCCAGACTGTCACCCATTCCGGAACCCGCGGTTTTTCGAGCTGCTTGACATCCGTGACAGCATGGATCTTGGTTTAGAACAGACCTGCACAGCATTTTGCACATTCACTGACGTCAGGAGCTGCGCGCGTGCAACTCGGGGGCAAATGAGAAAATCGATGAAGGGTGGGGATTTATTTATTAATGTCAAAAACAGTTAAAAACTGTGTGTGACGAGCTATGGGGAGAAGTGAAATTTGTGCACGTTTTCATAATTCTGTGATCTCTATCCTAAAACATATTCTAGTCGAATTTTGAATACAGAAAAACAGCGTTATTCTTAAGTTTTGTTGACAAAATATTCGCTCCCATATAATCAAATATATTTTCAAAGGTAAATTAGCTATAAATTTCTGCTCTTAACCCTCATCATGTTCTTCATGAAAGAATAATACTTTATGCCGCGATAATAAGGAAACGGTAATTTGAATAACTATATTTCCCACTGACATTCAGAAGACGTGCACAAATAATGAAGTTATATTTATGTCCAGAAGCAAAACAAGGGACCATCTCAGCATTTGCACAAAAGATCAGGGAAACTGGACGAAAAAACCTGATCGAGATGTGGGCCATCAACCCAGAAACTACGGTACAATACTTGTTACAGGTTCTTCAGAATTATACAGCCCAAATGATAAATAATTACATTAACTATCATTATTAAAATTAATGTTACTTTCCTTTTTGATGCTCGGTATAGTCTCGAACTGTATAGAAACAGTCATGCAGCAGAAAAGATTTTACTTGGGACTTAAACTTTTCTATCGAATTTAATCGTTTAATGTCATCTGGCAAAGTGTTGTAGAGTAATGTACATGAATTGTATGTGAATTTTTTGCAGTGAGCTGTTGATACTGCCACCTTGTGAATATGATTACTACGTCGTGTGTTATACTTATAGACATCGGCGTTTGCTGAAAATATATTCCCGCCCTTAAGTAAGTCATTTTTGTCAAAAACTACTGATTCGTAAATCAGGAGACAAGGTAATGGTAAAATACCTAGATTAATAAGAGAGACTTACAAGAATCCTGTGGGTTGGATTTGCTTATTATTCGTACAATTCTTTTTTGTAATCTGAATGTCTGGGAGCTATAAGATGTGTTTCCCCTGAACATTATGCCTATCTCAGGCGGGAGTGAACATTGGCACAATATACACAACGAGCTGTATGAAGGCTGACGGAATTTGAAAGAATTCTGAACGCGTGGCATAATGAACTTAATTTTGTGTTCAATTCATTTAAGTGGGCATTCCATTTGAGGTTTGACTGAATTGATAGACCTAAAAATTTTGTTATATTAACATCAGTCAATGGCACACCGTTCATTTTCAATGGAGTACAGAATTTTTTATTTGAAATGAAAAACTGCATTGAAACAGTTTTCTTTTCATTTACTATTAATTTGTTATTACGGAACCAATTTGAAACATCTGATATTGTACTATTTACGGTTTCTTTGTTGCAAAGAATATTTGTATCATCCGCAAAGAGAACTGTTCTTCCGTTTCGAATCGCTAAGGGCATGTCATTTACGTATAATAGGAAGAGAATTGGGCCTAAAATCGATCCTTGCGGGACTCCACGTGCAGTTGGCAAAGAACCGGAAAGGTGTGTACATAAAGTTCCATCATTCCAGTAAGGTCTTTCTACTCTCTGAGATCGTTGTTTAAGGTACGAAAATAGCCAATCTAGAGCAATACCGCGGATTCCATATGAAGGTAATTTTGAAAGTAAAATGTTATGATCAATGACGTCAAAAGCTTTTGAAAGATCTAAAAATATTCCAATAGTTGCTTCGTTTTGATCCAATGATGAGGCAACATCTTTAAGAAAAGAAAAAATTGGCTGTTTCCGTAGATTTTGATTTCCGGAATCCATGTTAGCAATTTGAAAACGTGTCGTGTTTATTGAGAAAGGTTTCCATTCGCAGATAAAAAGTCTCTCTTATATTTTTGAAAAAACTGACAAAAGAGAAATTGGCCGATAATTTTGAATTTCATTTTTGTTGCCTTTTTTGAAGAGCGGCTTAATCTTAGCTGTTTTAAAAATATCTGGAAAAATTCCGGTGCATAAGGATGCATTGAATATGTGAGTTAACGGGTGTATAATGGCTGGCGCACATGTCTTTAAAAAAACAATCCAGAAATTCATCTAAACCGGCCGAATATTTATTTTTTAATTTACGGATTTTTTTAAATTTACGGATGACACCCAATCTAGTGGTGGTGACCACCAATCAGAATGCGCAATTCGAAAGATAGCGCGTAAATTTAAAGAGCAATCGGTAAGAACATGACGGTCATATACAGTTCAAGTAATACTGCCTTTTGGATTATATTGCAAATGTTGGTTCTCGGTATATGGCAGGGCGAAATATGAAACTACAACCAATTACACATATTAGATTTCGACGCCAAGTATTATAATTGCTTGTAGGGCTGATAATGGAATTCGCTTTGCTACGATGTAATCACAAATTTGGTGTTGTGCTAAACACAAAATTTTTTTAATGAATTGTTTTTGTTTGATGATGACAGCAATAAACTATTTTTATTAACTATGTTTAATTGAATGAGACGGTTCTCTCAAAGCAAGAACATACTCTTCTTGAAAAAAAATAATGATTATTTTCTGTTCTAATTTCTGAGAAGAGTGTATAGTCGTTTACGACATCGTATAAAAATATAAAGCCTCTTGCATTATATTTAACAATGCCCGTGATTATCTTATGATTGTCCGTAATATATCGTCACAGAAGTTTGCTCGTTGAACTCTTTTATTCAGTTTCATAATGGGGGAAAATGGTCACAAATATGCTATTATCCTTCATGGAATTGCCACATATTCTATTTTATGTCAATCTTGATGTGAGAGATTGCTCTCATGATTTTGTTCATTTTTCTATGATTTGGAGATTATAACATTCGTGGTGAACAATCAATTATTAAATTGCAATTTTTGTCAGATATTTTTCTTATATATATATAAAATATATATATAAATATAATATAATATATATAAATTCTTATATATATATATATATATATATATATATATAAAAGATATATTTTAAAGCTATTGCTTTAAAAAATGCTTAAGAGTCACAATGAGCATGTCATTTTCATTAAAAAAAATTAGAAAATGAAAATACATACAGTGGTGGATACAAAGGTGGATATACAGCAGTGCACAGAACGTAAACAGTGAATTATGACCCTGTTAACTTCAAATACTAGACATAATCCATTTAAACAACGGGCATAAAATTTTGAAGCATGAATCATTGTATTAGACGCCCAGGCATTCAATCTACGGGCCACGTTGTGCTACGTCACACTTCTCCTCTCCCCACAAAGCTTTCTACTCCCCACTACTTGCACTTTCGGCGCTGCCGCGGGCAGACGATCGGCTCGCAAGTGCAGAATGCCCGCGGGAGCAGGCGTTGTGCAGGTCTGGTTTAGAAGATGGGGTACCTGCGCAGGAGGCTCGGTACCAGCATTTCTAAAACAGGTCGCGTTCTTGGTTTCTCTCGTGCCGCTCTTGAGTGCAGGTAATACAAGTAGTGCAACAATTGGGACACAATGACATATGTTCCTTCCAGGATTTCAAGGGGAGATTTACTTAAAATAATTTCTTAAAGGTCCCAAAGCATGAGGACCCCGAACCCGAAAAACATCATGAAATAATTTTGCATCTGTAAAATAATTTTCAGTCAAATAATTAATACGAAACAAACCATGTATTTGTAGTGAAGAAATGAAACATTACAATAAAAATTTGAAGGGTTTGGCTCGTCACATTGGATTTCTTCTTACAAATAAGAAGATAAAAGTTTCAGTCCGACATTCATTGTCACAGTAAATTAGATATCTCAGTAGTAGAGCATTATTTGTTGCATCCGCACCACAATACTCGTAAGAAATGTAATATTCAATATGGGGAGTACGTTAGTAAGATTATCGTACTTTTGTCTAAAGTGTAGCATAAGAGTTTCGAGAGTCGAGCCCTTCGTAAATGTATTGACTCATCGGTGACACTCGTCATATTCAGAACATTTCAAAATATATGCCAATTGCAATGTTCAACATTTTAAATATTTTTTCTTAATTTTCTTAACTTTTGGTTGAATTTTTTAAACCTACCAAAACGTTTGATATTTCCTCACCCTGCAAGCTATAAGATAATTACATCCAAATTAGACTGGTAATGTGTAAATGTATGAAAATTCACATAATATATTTTTCAAACGCATTGTAAATAATTTGCATTCAAAATACGAAAGAAATACAAACGTTTTAGGAGAAAAGGGATTTAGTTCTATAAAACTATCAAGTTAAAGTATTTTCTGCAGTGAAACGTGCGTTTTGTTCTGTGCTGGTTAACATTCAACGTTAGCAAGGAAGACAAAGAAGCAGAAACTACTTTATCGACTAACTAAACTAAACTAATCTATCGACACTAAAAATTTAAGTCCTGAAAGTCAGACTTCTAAATAACGTAATTGGCATAAGAAAATGTTTCAATTAAATTAATTGCAAGGAATTAACTCCCAAGGATGAAACTCCGTCCAGCATTACAACATCAGTAAGGAGACCTCATCAGCAGTCCCGCAATATAAGGAATTAATACAAGTATTCAATATGAACGACCATGAAAGACATTCATGTTCCATTCCGACCCCCACACTCACCTGCAAGTCAATTTGCAACTGTCAGTTTCGGGGGAAGGGGGAACAATAATAAAAGCAAACATCCAATAGAAAATGTTAAAACTCAAGCAACATGAAAAATAGTGTCAAGGACAAAATAGAAATTGCACGAACCGTGAGTATGGTCAGAATACGAAATGAAATATCCTTGTTTTCATGCATCATTTACGCAAGGTTAGAATGTGATTTGAAACGATTTGAGGATACTGAATGATAGAGTGCATATGAAATATAACGAAAAGATGTCTCATTCATTTTTGCTCGCGAGTTGACATAATATATCAATTGAAACGACGCTCCGTATTTGTTCTTCTCAGAAACAATATTATATTTTGGAGGGGAATGAAAGAAAAACACGTGGACTCCTCTCACCAAATAGTTTAGCATAGATTGACGTTCAATTGCACAAACTCGACAAAAGTGGGAGAAATTAATTGGGTCTGGAAGTTACTGGATCTTTTGCAGGAACTATCAAGATCATTCATAGATATGAGTAAGAAACAAAAAAGCAGTATAAAATAATCATGCATAAAATGACACTAAGCAAATTCATCATCACAATAAATAAAATATTTTCCATTTAGGTATTTGAACATGTTACAAAAATACAGTTTCCTAATTACATTGTCTCTGCAAACGAATTCGATGTTGAGTAATAAATTTAGCTAACATTGTTTTGGAGAGGGACAAAGTTTATTTTCCAGTCAGCAGCAACTAGCAACATTTTTCATGCTGTTTTCGCAGGTGTCACAGAATCTTTCGTTGCTCTATTTACAGTCTCTGAACTCCAAGTTTCCTGCTGACAAACTTAAATTTGTAGGTGAAAACAGAGAAAGGAAATTTCGAAATACTAAAACAAAGGACTATTGGGAAACATAAGAAAATAAAATAATATTTCTTTGTATTTGTATATACAGCACGTCGTCTGAGTTTTCACTGTGTGTTTTCCTGTGTGTTCCCGAAATATTCCCTATTATGTTATAATTGCTGACATACAGCGTTAAGACTGAATGACCAGAGTGAAACGTATTTCGTAACATTAAGTGATATGATTTTCAATTCTAAGAAAAATTACTTTAAAATGTTGTCAATTACTTACCAGTACGCGGTAACTCATTCAATCACATTAACAATTGAAATGGTTTGAAAATTGAAATATGTCAATAAATTTGCTTCAAATTAACAAACAAATAGGAATTATTAATAGGTTATTGTGTTATATCATTGAACTCTGCGAAATTGTAATTTTAAATAAAACGTATCTACGCAGTTATGCATCTCCTATGCAATTCCGGAAATTGAATTTTAAATCTCAAAAAATTCGCATTACATAATGTAAATGTTTTACTTACGATCAAATCTAACACTATTAATGGAAAGTTTATTGATCGATAAGTCAACAAGATGTATCTGAAAAGCTGGCTCGGTGTCATGCACAAACAGATTTTATGAACTAGGTATGCATCCCGTTTTATCTTTGTAAACACCTGTACTCGAAATTTTGTAGTGTATTATTCACTAACGCATTGAGGAAAGTAATGGAATAACAACACACAATACAATGATTTTCAAAGGGGTAGAAAACGTTACAAAAATTTGCATTTCATGGCATGATTGTGGGTACTACGATTCTGGTACTTTACATCTGTATTCACACGTCAAACCTGAACCAACAACATGTAGGTATTAAGTGGTCACCTTATGCTATTTGCATAAATCTCTGCCAGGTGAATTTGTAATCGATAGGGAAAAATCTGATGAGATGAGGGATGTCGGTCACCGTCTCTGGTCGAAATAGAAACAATTAAACAATGGGATGAATGCATCACTGACAGAGTTCAGTTAATTTATCTCAACACTTTTAGTACTTACAATGACAAAGATGGTTGCGGGTGTGAAAAGAACATATAAATTTCCTTGAAATGCTCGTTTTATTCTGAATATTTTTGTGCCATAAAAATTTTAGATGAGTGAAAATAAAAAATGAAGGGCTATGAACACAATAATGGCAGACTAGACGCTCTGTCGATGAGGGTTAAGGGCACAAATTCATAGCTAATTTACCTTTGAAAATATATTTTATTATATAGGAGCGAATATTTTTGTCAACAAAACTTGAAAAAACCGCTCTTTTTTCTGTATTCAAAATTCAACTAGAATGTGGTTTAGGATAGAGATCACAGAATTATGAAATCGTGCACAAATTTCACTTCTTCCCATACCTCGTCACACACAGTTTTAAGCTGTTTTGACGTAAATAAATAAATAAATAAATAAACCTTTACAATTTTATGAAGAATCAAAAATTAAGTGTACGTTTGGGGGAATGTGGTCACAAGGCGACTGGGGTAAAATGGTCACAATGAATTCTGCCGTTATCACCATGAAAATTGTATATTAAACCATTAAAGACCGAATTCTTTTTTGGCGCATTGCGCTCGCTCATTGTCGTCTCATCCGATCTCGCGCGGGGATCTTTCTGGTCGCAACTTTTATCGTTTTCTGTGCACCCAACCATCGTTTTCAGTGCATTTCTTAAGGAGTATGGTCGATGTAAAATTATGACGAGTGAAGGGATATTAATATAAATAGGGGAAGCTGCCAAAAAAGAAACTTTTTAACAAGATGAACATGGGATTACATGTAAAGAAAATGAACTTTCACACATAGAAAAATAACACCATCTTCATTAGTTCGTAGAAAGAAATACGATCAAAATAAAATTTTTACCAATCCAGTATTAGTTTTACTAATTTTGCATCTCAATACATTGCGTTACATATATTTTTCAGACTATATTTTAATTTTTAAATTTTTTATGAAGTTTAAAACACAAGGTATGTCCACTTTTCCCCTAGTTTGAGATTATATTTTCGCACCTCTCTATGTTATCCCTAGGTTTTGGTTAAAGAAGAGGTAATGGGTTCATGCAATTAAATACTCAATGCGCAGAAAGAAAACTAAAATATAGTTACTTCATTAAAGTTCTCCATTCTCTTTGTGAAAATGCCATTGAGAAGATGCTAACCACTAAGCACCAGTCTCCTACATTGATAAGGTACTGTAGATTATGAAATTCAAAAAACTAATTTCGTACCTTCCTTACTTAATCATCTGCTAATCAATCCCAAATAAATTCATCACAAAATCATATAGTACTATTCACTTGAAATTATTGAAGAAATTGACTATTCAAGATTATTATTTTACCGAACGTTGTTGTGAACGTTGATGTGTTTCGCATAAATTTAACTGAGCCACACTGAAGAATACACTATTTTTTTCTGTGAAACAGTTTTTTGTAGTGTTGAGAGCCCATATTAATTATTTTCAAATTAATAATGTCGGGAAATACAGGATTAGAAGCTTACATATTTTTCTTTATATTTACTGATTAATCGAAATTTTATCAAATTCCACTCACAAATTCATTTATTTAAGTGAAGAAATAATATAAATAAGTGTCACTTTCACCGTGCGTTCAATATTTCAGAAATTGGCTGGTAGTGCTTTCTAAATACTCGTATCTGTATTTTTCGACTCATCTTTTATACTTGGTTTTAATCAATTGAATGCTTGTATTAGGCGTCGCACTCGCAGATAATTTTGCTAGTTATTTGTGATGTGCATCATGTATTTGGGATCACTATGTTCCACAATAACGCGTTTCGTTACCTCTATGTCAGATACTTGTCAAGTACATGTCGCAAAATTAAGTGAAGAACATGAATGATATACCGTCATAGAGAGCTGAATCTAAGGGCAGTGGTGTACACGGCACACATAATGGCAATTTAGCAATGAGGTACGCAGTTACTATATCATATATCTGATAATATAACGATAGAAATGCGGTAGGAGGAGCTTCAACTGTGAAATGTGGGAGAAGAAAAGTCGAAAACCATTAAGAAGCAACAAAATCAGTAGGAGAACAGCAACAAAAGTATGGAAAGTTAACGACATGGTCGTCTACTCATAGAGACTAAAAACTGACATCACTTACCGGTGTCAACGTCCCTGACAATGGAAGTGGCGAATGCAGTAACGAGAGGAAGATGGAGAGGGTACATGAGCTGTTAAAAAAGCTACGGCGAGAACGACGGAAACGACAACGAAGACAACGGCGGCAACAATTACACTTACTTGCTGCGCTATTCCGATCCCCATAACATGCAATTAGTGAACAGATGAAAATGAAATAAGGACTTCCAATTTACATAGATATGCTCCAAATTATTTCTGTGAGTGATATTGCAAGCCCACAATCTGCGCAATGTGGAGGATAAAAATAGCTATAAAAAGGAGAAGTAGAAAGACAAGGAGTAGGAGATGAAGGACAAGGAGGAGGAGAAGGTGGAGAAGAAGGAGAAATCAAGAAAATTACGAGACTGGTGAGAAGGGAAAGAACTCTATATGGAAAGACAATGGGCCACTGAACTTGTGCCCAAAACGAGCAGCCATCAATCGACGGCGTCAAAGCCCGTGGCAATGAGAGCAGCGACTGCGTCAGTGAGGATGAGCTGGTGGGGGACAGTGTGACGCGGCAGGCGGTGGCGGCGACGATGACGATGACGGCAGCTGCGACAGCGTCAGCCAAGGCGGCGGTAGCGGCGCCGCTTCAAGGGTGAGGGCGTCGGCAGCGTCGGCGTCGGCGGCTGCGACGTCTGCGGAGGCGACGGCGGCGACTGTGTCGGTGGAGGCGTCGGCGGCGGGGGCGGGGGCGGGGGATGCGACGGCGGTGGCGGCGGCGGCGGCGGCGCGCGGGCGCGCGTGGGCAGCACTGCCCCAGAGGCCCGGTTCTCACGGCCGCGAGCCGCTGCCTCGCTTTATGGTTGACCACCAATTACGCCCAGTCGTGAGGTTTTATTGGCTCTTTAATTGCGTTGTGACTGTGCTGCCTTGTAATTTCTCGTCGCGGCGTCCCACGACTCGCGCTTGCGCTTCCGAACGCGTCTCCGGCGCTGGCGGTGGCGATGGGGGACGGCGGCGGTGGCGCCGGTGACGGCGGCGGTGACGGCGGCGGTGGCGGCGGCGGTGGCGGCGGCGGTGGCGGCGGCGGCGGCGGTGGCGGTGGCGGTGGCGGTGGCGGTGGCGGTGGCGGTGGCGGTGGCGGTGGCGGTGGCGGTGACGGTGACGGTGGCGGTGGCGGTGGCGGTGATGACGACGACGCCGGTGACGGTGGCTATGTCGGTGGCGGCAGTGGAGGTGGCGGTGGCGATGGCGCTGGACGTGGCGATGGTGGCGACAGCGACGGTGCGATAGTGGTTGTGGTGGTAGCAGTAATGGAGGAGGTGGTAGTGGCGGTGGTGGAGGCGGCGGCGGCGGCGGTGGTGGTGGTGGTGATTGTTGCGGTGATAAGTGACAGTGATGCCGGTGGTGACGGAGGCAGCGGCGGCTGAGGGTCGTAGCGACGGGAAGAAACGACAGTGGCGACGGTAGCGACGGTGGTAATGGTGATGGCAGTGGATATGGTAGCGACCTGTTACTGCGACGATAGTGGAGACGATGAAGTGGAGGTAAATGAGAAAGATGACTCATTGACGAGAAAGGAGATGACTCGGTAGAAGGTCTATAGGATTTCTGGCTGGGGTGGTGGTGTCAGTAGAATTAGTGGAAATGCGAGGTGGAGGTGACGGAAAGTGTCGATGCATGCAATAATTGGTTGATTGAGGGCGACTGGGGCGACGTTTTAGAGCTGTAGGCTGCAATTAAAACCTGTAGTTGCATTAAGACTGTAGCTTAGTGCGTTAAATGAAATCTATAGGGTATGAGGATGGAAGAGCCGAGAGGTAAATGCGGATGATGGAGTCGGAGTGGGGTCCATCGAGTCTATGGCGATTATCGGACGATGGGAAATATGGGTGACAGACATGGGTTCGAGGAACTGATAAGAGGTGGAATCTATGCAATCGGCTGAGGTCAGTGCGGTTTGAGAGCACATACCGATGAAGTCTGGAGGTGCCACTATCGTTAGGGTTGATGGAGATGATAGTGCTAAATAAGATAAAATCGTTCACTGTTTAGTTTTTAATTAAAAGATTCAATAGAAACAAAATATTACAAATACTGATAAACAACAATAGTGTGAATTGTCAGCAGAATAGAGAAGATTGGATTTGATTGCCGTAACTACTATTGTGTCTAAAATTAGAAGAACATTCAGTTTGTTCTGAAGTTCGACGTAGGGTTGCACGCAGGAATGATTGCGGGGTTGGCTGCAGAGTTATACTTCGATTTTTCTTCCTTGGCGGAAGGGAGTGGGTCAATAAAATAGAATATCTCACGGTATTTCGCGTCGTTCTCAGTTGTACCGCAAGGAGTCACATGATCGCGACTGTATCGGGAAGTGCTGGCGATCATGCCATTCCTGGCGGCACAAAGGAGAACGACGCGAAATACCGCGAGATATTCCATTTTATTTACGCACCCCCGTGCGCCAAGAAAGAAAAACCGAAGTATATGTGCAGGGTCAAGTGCGGATTTATGTGCGAGTTCAGGTGCGAGTGGGGGTGTTGTACGGGATGTGCATCAGGTTTGGTGGAGAGGTCAGGAACGGTAACGATGACCGAGGACAGAAGTCTAATTTCAGTGGACCAAGGACGGGGTGGGGAGATGAATAGCGGAAGAGGGAGGGGCGAAGAAACGGCTGGGTCGTCGCAGGTGGCGGTCGTATCAGGCACTTTGGTCGACGGTGTCGGCTGCGCAATGGTGTGGTGCGACAAAATTTTTGGTGGGGGGGGGCGGCGAGACAGCTAAAACCAATTAATGAAACGTACCTGCGGAATGCGCGTACTTAATTATGAAAAATACTTTTAATAGTCGTGAAATGAGAAAAGTGCCAAGCTAAGCAGCAACTCTTGTTTTTTGTGTAAGATGCCTTCGAAATGTCACGTTCGCTGGACTTCAGGATATTTTATGTCAATCGCGGAGTCTGAAGGCTGGAGCTTCGTCGACTTGGAAAGACGCGAGCGGAGCGAGTCAAACGGTCGATTATTTTTGGCAAACTAAGTTAACCCAATCACCTTAACGCGTACAACTTCTTGAAGCACTATCCCAGTGGTGTCAAGGCCTTCTACTGCTGGCAGTGGCACGCGTCGTGGCTCCGTAGTATGCCACGAGGTACTCTGCGCAACTAGCGTAGGGAAAGGAAACTATTAGTAACCCCGTCGTTTTACAATATTGATGGCGTTGTCTCTGGTGGCGGAGTGACAACTACGTGAAGGGGGAGTTCGTCGTTGCACTCGTGCCACGGACTCCCCTTCGTGGCATCGACCTTGACAACCCTGCACTATCCGCTCTACAGCGCGTTCAACACGTGTTCCGTTTATCCTTTTGATTAAGCCGTTTGTGAAAAAGAAATGACTCGCGTGCGACGCGTGGGGGCCAGCGAGGAGGCCGGGCGCTGCCCGCCGGAAGTTGTGGCAGCGGGCGGTGCGGCGGGCACCGCTTCCGATGCCGCCTGGCATCCGGTCTGCGCCCGCCCGTCTACCGCCCCGCGCCGAGGAACCAAGGTAAAGACCTCGCAGAGAGGGCAAAGCGCTGGGAAGGGCTGGTTGAAGACGTGCGATGCAATGGTATTCCTACATGTTTTACGTTGTTACGACATTCGGTGTCTAGTGATGCCCGCCTTCCCACCCACCCCCTTGGCTGAGACATCGAAGACGCTTCGGGTGCACCCACCTTTCAATCTGGCAGTCTCTCCCATTCGCCGATGGAACTCGTACACCCATATCGATCATGTGCCTACCTGAAATCCTCTGAGCGGACGGAGCTCGGAAGCCTTCAGTGCTTGGTCAGGTTAAAGAAAGAGAGCCGGAAGCAGAGGCGGGTCCAGGGGGGCATGGCCCCCATGCCCCCCCCCCAAAAGGCCAAGAGTTTTCGTGTCTTACCTTCTCTTATTTGGCAAAATTGATTTAAATATTTATTTGTTAGAATTTTTTAATTATTTAAAAATAATATTGTATAGTATCATATATACGCTACAAAAATAATATACAATATAATAACAAATTTTATTATTTAACAAAAATATATGAAGGCTCCCTCCAAAATGATTGGCTGGATCCGCCCCTGGCCGGAAGACACCTACTAGATAGTGCTACGATGCGGCCAATAGGCCCTGACGCCACACATATGCTACATAGATAAACTTAATTTGCAAGAACGTATTGTGCCTTACAAAAACGTATGTAATGTAAAACATTGTTTTTGAAATAACAATGCAGAAGTACGAAATTATTTGTTTAAATGCCTTAGTTTTATAAGTTTATGATTCAGTGTTTTCGTCTTTCTCAAACAAAAACATGGCTAATGTGACTGTTTAGAACTATTTTGTGATAGAATCGAGTGGGCCGAAGTCGAACGTTGCTCTTCCACTTTGCCCAGAAATTTTTGACAGTGTATTATTACTACTATAATTGTTTGTTCTAGGAGTAGGTAAATTTTGTTACTCCTCCCTTTTACTCACAAACTATTAAGAACTGGTTTCGACATCACCCAAGCAAAGAGGTGACTCTCCATGAAGTCAGTTCCCTTTTTGGAGAAGCATTTATAAGGGCAGCCACAACACATAAAGCTTTCACTGGGTGTAGAAGCACAGGAGCATACCATCAAATATTTTCCTATTTTACTTTCACTTCAGCAGAAGTAACAAATTGTGAACTGTCTGTAGAATCGTCAAAATCTTTATTGGAAGCCTCACCCATTACGTCAATGGTGGTGGTCGAATCTCTGTCCCTGATAGTTGCTACTGAAGAAATTCCCAAAATCTGGACCAAATTTGTATAACTACACTCGCAGATCTGGAAAAACTTCCATCAAAACATCAACTTATTTTAGAGATCTTATAAGTTCTGCTCATGGATCCATTTTTAAAAACAATACGGTAAAAAAGAAGCTATGTATTTGGAGATAAAATCAATCTTCAATACATGAGTATATGATTTTTTTTAAAATCTCATTTCCATTATTTACAAATATTTGTTTAGTAGTAAAGAATATCTATCTAATTTGCTTTGTTCCACATTGCCTCACAGATGGTGCAAAGTGGAAAAAATGCAAACTTCCAGAAAATTTAAAAAAAACAAACCAGTTTTACTAAAAGCGGCACAGATTTTCTATATTGTAGAGTAGAGAGTATTATTAGAAGGCGTCTAATACTTTTTGAAGTATGTATCAATATTTTTTCAAACAAATTGTGCACTATATTGATGCTAATAGCTTACCTGTCCCACATTGCCCCACGTTTCCCTATGGAAAAAGAAATTAAAAACGAAACTCCTGTTGGCCATATGTGCGAATAGTTATTTTCAGAAATATTAGTATTAAAATTCCTTGTTTGAAATATTCATCCCCGTTGTCATGATATCAAGGGCTATGTATTCTCCCACAAATTACAATAGGCCTATCGAAAAGAAGCATTAACCAGAAAATTGTATTTCTATTTTATATATAAAATGATTTAAACTTAATAATGTAACTTTTAAATTTAGCTACTTAAATCATTAACATTGTATCGTAAATATTCTTAAGAATTATTAAACAATATCTGAAAGCCACTGCAGCCACTTCATGTAGAATATTCTAATATTTCCCGAATGCATTTTCATGTTACAGACAAAAGAATGTATGTAACAACAGAGAACATGTACTACACAGGATGTTTCATTTTCATTGCTTAGATAATATCCCTCCTATGTTTTGTACTAAATGTGGCGAATTTCACAGTTTCTATTCAGCAGAAATGAAAAGAATGAATTTGTTTTTGGCTTCATCATATCGAGTTGACACTCAATTTACTCTCACTTAAATTTGGCGGATAATACGTAATTTATTTTAAAATGTTACGGTTTCTAGAAAACTATCCAAAGATGAACAATACTACTATTTTCAACAATTTAACATTTTCTGCTACAGCTAGAAAGTGTTTCTTTCTTTCAAATATCCATAAGTAAACTAATTGTTTGTGCTTGGACTCTTATCGACAAAAATGGAATCTTATATTTGATCTCATGCTTTGAGAAATCGCAATTTTCTCAGCAGCTGTCCATAATATTTAATTCGTTCGCCTACGTCCACTTCGGCAGTTCCAAGTACCGATGATGTCTCTGTACTTTCAGAAGCTGGCCGAAAGGTTTTGTCCGGGCAGGTGCGCAAAGCGCACAGAACAATTAATGAGCAGTTTTGCGCACAAAAACTTACTTTAAGTGCGTGGCTAACAGGAAAGTAACCTTGAAGTATATTCCCAGAAGACTGCCATCTTTCCTTTGTTTCACTTACTCGCAAATGGTGTGAAATATTAGCTTCGCTAAAAAGAAACGGTAACGATTGGTGCAATACTGGTATACAAAAACAGGAGCTGCAAAATATTGCCAATCCACCAGTATGCCACTCCTACATGCACATAATCCTTTATATAAATTGGAATGAAATATTTCTTTATCTATCGAATTTCTATTGCTGGGATCGCATTCTAGATTATTGCAAACCCAAAGTATTCGGGCATGTGTGCTATTGTAATAATTTATTATATGTAACTTAGATCGTAAAAGGCATTTTTAAGTCATGTAACAGAAAACATTCCTTTTTGTGGAATCATATAACGAGCAGAAGATACACATTTTCTATTAAGGAGCATGGGAAGATCAAGGCAAGAGATTAATTTTATCAATACGAAGGCATAAAATGGTTCCGTGCATTACCGGTGGGGTGGGGGACTCCGGAGCCCACACCTTAAAATTTGATTTTACTAATGTTTTGGCGACTTTGATAAATTAATAAATTGAAATTACAAATAACGTGTTCATTCATTTAAACAAAAAAATATTCAATTACTGACAATATGAAAATCGATCTTCGCGTCAGTATCTGTAATTAATGTCAAAACGTTTTACATATTAGGTCAAATAAAGGTCGAAGAATCTTCGTACATTAGCAATGTATTAAACTATAGTATGCTTAGGATTAAAATACAACAAATATTTCCAAAATGTATTCGGAATGTTCAATTTTCAAGAGTATGGTTCTGAATTTTTTGTATTCAAAGTTAAAGAGGATGTAATAACTCAAATTACAATCAACACTTCTAATAAATGTTATTACATCAAAGTATCAAATAATTAAATCATATTTTTTTATCAAAAGCATTTTTATAAGCAATATCAATGGATTTCAGCTTTCTCAAAAAGTTGAAATTCTCTAAAAACACGATGGATCGGTGGAGCTCAGACCACTCGCCCCCTTAGTAACACTAGGTTAATGCCATGGAATATACAAGTATCTTATGTAAAAACATGGTAGTAAGAGAGACAATTTATTGATTTTAGAAAAATGTATTCAATAAATATTAATTTTAAAAAACAAAAATTTTTTAACAGTCAATGTATGAAATATTTGTAATTAATGTTTCATTTTGCGATTTGAGCAGCTTAAATTTAGAAGAGTTCGGTGTTTATTTCGGGAAATATTTGCATACATCTTCCAATTTTTTACAATATTCGGTTTTCCTTTGTAGCCTTCTTACTTTATTCATAAAAATATTTGATTTTATTTAGAGATTCGCAAACCAAATGATTCGTCTGAGGTACATTTGCAGTTGCAAATATAAAATAACATTTTCACTAAAATTATTGGTAGTAAAACTAGCAGTTTTATGAGTAATATCAAACTCATGATGTTTGATATTTTTATATTGTGCAATGAACCCATAAAGTTATTTTATTGCTTATAAAAGCGAAGTCACTAAATCAACAACGCGACATAAATAATCAAATGCTTGTCAACGTCTCAATACCGAATTTAATTACTCCCTTGAACTGAAGCAAAAAAACTATTGAAGACTATTAAACGGGAACTACGATTAAAAATATTATAATGCATGTTATGAAGGGTCATCTTCTCGGGAGTTCTCAAAATATCATTTCCTGCATATCATCGTAGGCGTCGCGATGCGCAACGTTCTAGTGACAAATGGCAGACTCCTTCCGTACGGTTCTAGTTCATCTGCGTCCCACGAGCCCAGCAATTGACCATTTCACCGGTTGGCCGGCCGGCAGGCGGGCTGGCTGCCGCAGGGGCAGCATTTCTCTCCGTCCACTTTCACAAGATATAATGCTGAAGCCCCTACGCGTCATGATCAACCCTTATGTTTAATGTAAGTGTGAAAAAGAAAACTAATGCTGATCATACTTCAACGCGCGAAAGAATTCTTGCCACGTCCAGCGCAATTCTTCAGCAGAGACAACGTAATCAAGTGTATTCTTGCGCGAGAAACTTCCAGAGCTTTAGAAATAGCGTCGGCCGCACCGACTGCCGTACTAATGGCAACATTAAGAATTCCGGACGCCCCGCGAACCTTTATTAAGCTTATTACGCCAGAAATATACAGTCGGCGCGTGTCTGAAGTTGTTTCCCCGGCACAAAAGGAAGAGTTGCGGGAGAACACGGCAGAGGGGCGCTGGCGCGCGGGGCGCGCGGGGCAGAGGAGGGGACCGGCGGAGGCGCCATGCGATTAGCGTGCTGGGGCGGGGGCGGCGGCGGCAGCGGGGGAGGAGGGGGGAGGCGGGGAGGGGAGGTGGCGGCAGCGGCGGGAGTGGGGAGGGGGCGGCGGCAAAGGAGGGGCGTGGCGCGGCGCAGTGGACAGAGCGAAATTTCTAGTTCCAAGCGGACGAAAATTGCATTCGTAAAGATTTTCGGAGTATTAAGCATTTTGGACGTTGAAGTGATAACGCGAAGACGTACATCCACATATTTAGGACGTATGGTGAGGAGCATTGAGTCGTAAATTAATGGAGAAATAGTCATATGGTGTGGCGCAAAGGAATGAAGTAAGGTGTAGTGCCGTCATTGACTAATGCTTTGGAGCATTACGTTAGTCAACAATAAAACTTAGTTCCGATATACGACAATTTATATAGATACTATGTTGCTGCAATGCAAACTTTACTGTAAAAAATGCTGTTTTGTACTCTTCAGTACATAGATACAGAGCAAATTAAGTAATATTGTACATACTACTTAATACATAAACCTGCTCTATTTTAGTATTAAATATTTCTATCTCTTGGCAATTATCCACTTTTATTATTATTATTATTATCAACAAAGTGTTGTTGTTATTACTGTTAATATTTTTATAACAAAATATTTTCACACATTATTTCATTTTTATTCTTACTTTTTTCTTCTTTACCAAAGATTTGTGAAATTGTATATCTGATAAATGGATATAAATGCACATTTCTGAAAGACTTACTGGCCGAATTCGTTCGAATGATGGTTCTAAAAACTGAAAACTATACATGGACTGAATATGGAAAACATGTTACTTCACGGATATTTGTCACTCTTGCGACACTTCTTTGAAGTTCTCAGCTTTTATTTACACAAATAAATGACAATTCTTTCAACGCTCTTCATTCTCAAGAAATGCTTAGTAGAGAAGTAAAAGGCTTAGGATTAAAGACCCGAAGAGGAAAGACATGTACATTTTTGAACTCAAGAGAAAATTTCGAACTTTGGGGTGAGGTGCATTTAGGGAAATGCTTGAAATAAATTATTTATTTTATTTTACCTAATAATCAAATTATGCTTTAATTTACTTGCGCTGGAATTATTATTAACCGAGTTGAGAACAATTGTTCGTATTCACTCGTCAGATTGCAAGACATTAAATGACACATCCGATGATTTACAATTCCCCGTACCATGTAAATATTCGTCCTCTCAGATGCTGGAAGATTGCCAGTGTAAAGCAGAGTGCGGCCGTGATGGAGACGGTCTATATTGCAATTATGAACTCGTCCGGAGTTTGCGTTGCGGCATGCAGCGGGCATTCGTGTCCAGTCTTAAGCTATTTCACTCGTTGCATTGTCAAGCATTACTCCCCACCGCAACCCGCGTGTCAACACGCGACAAAGGAATGAAAGAATACAGATGACCCTGAACAAGCATGTCGACAAACCTCGAGAAGTAATCTCTAAGTAAAAGTGAAATAAAAGGAGGCCTACGAACGTAACGTAAAATTTCAATATTTTGGAGAAACGATTATTCAAAACCGGCCTTCCATTCCAATCCACTGGAATACAAACACGAGGACCGTACTGTTGATAACGCATATCTTCCTAAACAGTGAAGCAGTGTTTAGGAAACGAATGAAAAGTTCTCAAGTAGGAATGTCAGTACTGGGTGATATATGAGAAACGAACTGACCTTATTAATGCATCTTTCTAGATTTCAAGGATACAAAAAAGGTATATCATTTCATATTTAGGACACATAAAAACTCCAACGCTGATTTAGTACACCACGTACATGTGCAATTTTCATTTGCCAAATATGTATTAATGTGTTCAAAAAAATATCGTTTTTCAGTCAATGTTTTCGTCGCAGGTCATGATTACTTTCCCAAGGCATGAAAAACGCCCTCTTTTCTCGGGAACACTGAGAAATCGTTTCACTGTACCTGCCTCTCACTCCCAAGTTGAACTCCATTACAAGGAGATCTAGAGATTTACCAGTACGTTCATAAAAAGTATAAGTTAGTCATCCAATTGTCTGCACTCGGTACATATCAGCTTCATTTCTGGTGTCGACCAATAATTCTACGAACTATTCTGGTCGATCTGGAGAGAATATTTTTTCGAAAGAAGCTATAAAAGAAGGACAGACATAATTACGTTCTTACCAATACGATATGTTTCTGACAGAATTTCTTTGACTTATCAAAATTCTAATACTTGATATCTCCCAAATATACCAATGCCATTTCAATAAATAAAGCAGTATGGAAAATGTTAACTTCTTTGAAGACCACTTTGAACATATTT
>JAHLJT010008446.1:279564822-279626366 GCA_031308135.1 Acheta domesticus | reverse complement strand
ATTAGTTTACATTCGTACCGTACAATTTTATAAATATTTAGTGCGCCTGCAACAAGTAACGTACTTCAGCTTCCGGGTCAATGGCAACAATCTCTATCCCTCTCTCAGGTTTGAGTCCTATTTTTTTGATCCATTGAGCACATGCTGGGACGGTTCCTTTTTTCTTCTGGACATGCATGTTTTGTTGACCTCTCCTTTTGCTAACAGTGGGTTACTACTTTATTAGCGATATAAACATCAAACATGTCGTTTGTTTACCGATGTATTTAAGCACAATACGTTTTCTCTAAATTGGGAGCAAAAAGGTCTAGTTATCAAATGTTGCTAATCGCGCTTTGTTGCAAATTTTATTCATCATTCAAGTTAAATATGAGTAAATGGGGAAATATTCTGGAGAAACAAGCACAGATGATTCTTCTTCCACTGAAATCACATTCTGTTTTTACTGACCTTTGTCAAAATAAATCAAATTAAAATCAAATCCAAATGAATTCGAAGTGAAACTCGTAGAAAGATACTGAAGCCAGAATATAATTAATTTATACATTGGATTTTTTATATGATTTCTGAAGACAAGATATGTGTACCAGTCAAAAGTATGCAAAGAAAAAAGGAGGTTCCATGTCCTTCGTCCTTCGAAGAAGAATAAAATAATCTGCCTGCTAATAAAATATTTTCCGTATTCAACAATATGTACAGTACATTTTAACATTTTGTCGTCATGACGATGGAAAAACCATTTACGGAAATAGCATGATGCCAAATTTGAATTCAATAAGAATTACTACAGAGAATGCAAGAAAGCAATTTCAGCCGTGGTGGAAAAGGAACTTACGCGTTGGAAGTATTAAGGTTATACAAAATGTAACGCCATGCTCCAAACGGAAAAGACAATGATGGAAGAACATTATCACGTAAGAATACCACAAAACGCTCACAACAAGATGTAGTTCCAAACAAAATTAGACGAAAATTACAATTCATGCTGATATAGAGCGGATCTTAAGATTACGATAATAATCCATTTAGAAATAAGAATTTAAACAGCGAATGTGTAAGCCGATAGGTTGACCGGATGTAAACTTAGTACAAAGGCAGGGAAACGTGGTAAATAGTATCAATGGAAACTGTCAAAAAGCAAAACCAAGCGTGGGACCCTGGCATAAAATGGAAAAATGAAAATTCTAGGAAGAGTCCTATGCTTAGTGTGAATTGTCATGGAATCAAGATATCTCTTATGAATACCGAAACCCGGTATCTATAATCACTGAAAAATGATTACCGAGAATAATAGAAGCCGAAGAAGACATCGTAATGTCCCCATTTATTGTGGGAATCGAGGTCATTTATTGTGAGAATCACTTATTATGGGAACAAAAAGAAAATCAAGCACCACAAACAAACAGAATTTTGCAAAAATTGAAGACACAATTGCAAAATTATAACATTGCAAAGATTATCAGTTACAAGTGCAACGGCGCGAAGTCATCAAGTTAATATATCCGCGCGTTACAATACTTCGTGTCAATGATAAACTGTGAACAGTTCACTTGTAACTAGTGTTTACTGCAAATAAAGAAAGTGCGGAAACAATTAAGTGTTATAAAAGTAACACAAAAATTAGTGCAAAAGAGGCTGACATGCAAGAACTATTACCAGCTACGCCTGATTGCAAAGTGCAGTTTAAAAGGCTTTCGGTGATACTTAGAGGCTTTTTAAAGAAAATTTCGGACTCGGCGAGAGAAAAGAATGCGCTACGTGGTAATCTTTCTCCCCGGCCATATATACACACTTTTTTCATGGACATATCTTCAATTAGAATAGAACGTCCATGCTAAAGCGGACACAACCTCTTTCGAAGAAGGAGAAGAAGAAGAAGAAGAAGAAACAAATCCATTGTTCGGTAAAACAGTTATTTGTAAAATTTTAGGTGCCGGAACGCGACCCAAATTAATTATTAATTTTAAAAAAATATTTATATATTTATAAAATAATTTAATAATTCACTAGCGAACACAATTTTTACCTCTAGAAAGAGCGAATGTGTAACAAACTCAATTTATGCATATATTACAAATATCACAATAAAAACGTCACATCACGTCACAGTTTTTAAATATACCGTAGCTTTATACTGGATCACAGCGTATTTTGCTATTAAGGCAAATACATTTAAATTCCTTCTGTAAAATTTGTAAAAACAGTATGCAGAAAATCTGTTTAAAAATAAAATATTTCTTCAGTTCATCTATGCCATTTTTATGAAATATTAACAAAATTAGGCTTTCGTGGGTTTTTACCTTCTGTATTAGAAGATTGCTGTCTTTATTCTCGCGTCTTGGTAGACGCGCTCAATTGCGAGTGGACTTAGTGATCTTAATGGATATTTTGAAAACAAGTCACGTGCACCATCTTATTTACTATTGCGCATCAGTCACCGAAGGGAATTATTTTAGCCTCTTACCTTATCGCAAGTGTTCAAGTATCCAACTAATAACTTTTTTTATTCTGGGCCTCAAGAGAAAAAGTGCGCAGATAATCTTTCCCCACACGTCACATACAGTTTTTACAGTTTTTTGACCAAACAAATAAATAAATAAATTATTGGGGTGGCAGAAGTCAGTAGGTGTCATGCGGAACTCTAACCGCAAGGCGAGTGAACATCATGTCTCGTTTGCGTGTGCCACAAATACATTAATGCATTATAGTAAATGTGGTTTTTATAAAATAAAATTTGCCATATGATCTGTACAATTGAATTGGTTCGATAAAATACAAATCGTTATTGTACATCGAAAAAGTGCGAATCAACCCCAAAACTTACGTTTGTGGAAGATTTACACCGAAACCTCAAAGAAAAAAAATGAAATTACAAAACTTGCTTATTATTTGTACATCGGCTGTGTTCGGGATCAGGGTAAACTATGGGCTGCTCACCAGTGTTGTATCACCTGTAAAACGAGCCTTAGATTCTGGTTGTAGGGAAAACTCGAATCATTGTCGTTCGCTCTACCAATGTTGTGGAAAATACCAACAATCCGTTTTAATGTCTGCATATTATTGCACGAATGTGGATATTCCATTTTAAACTTATACTTACCTCATTTTGAAGCATGCTCATAAAATTTTGAAGTAATATAACCCTACTCACATGTAGAAATTAGTTTACGATATTGTTTATTTCAAATACTAATATGTTTATATCTTTTGAACCTTGCATGATAGAAACTTTTATAATGATTTTCGGAATAAGCATGATTGTTTTCTTTGAAATCACCTACTTTTGTCCTTGAGGTTTGAAAAAAAAATTTTTTTGTTCCCTAGTGTCATTGGCGAGGTACTGAAACGCCGTTCCGTCGCGTTGCGCCAGAAATCAAGCCCTGAGTATAATTAACTCAGAGACACGTAAATAGCGGCTTGGCTGGCTCAGAGCATTTTTCACTGCAGCGCCTCTGACCGGGAGGTTCTAGGTTTCGAGTCCCGATAGTGGCAAGGTTTTTGACACTAGCTTGTCAACTAGGTCAAATTCAGTTGCTGTCTGGAGGAGAACTCTTATGGCCAACTCTGGCCGCTCTGATCGGTAGTTCTCCGATCAACATCAGGCGAATGTCGAAGGATTATCCTAACAAATGGGCCATGGATCGCGCGCGATCTTTCTTACCTCTTCCTTGTCCTCTCCTCACCCCTTAATTACACACTTACATGCGGTAGACTACCACACATGTCAGGAGACCAGTCAGAAGTTTAGATATTGTCCCGACTGGGGAGGTGCCCTGCTGGAAGGAGATACCAGGTTGAGGGAAATACAGTCAGCTGATGTGTAGGTCGGCGCCGGATTTCACCATCTAGCGAGGAACGGTTACTACCACCTTCTGCGATAAAAATGCACTAAATTTACGGCGCTAAAGACCCTATCAGTTGACGAACCCTGAAAGAACAATCACTTAATGGGAGCTCCATATCTTTTCCTGCATCATATATTCCTGCTGCACATCAGCAGTATACCGTTGGAATGAAGCACATTACTGCAGCTGTCAGCGAGCACTAATCATTTGTTTTCTTTCGTTATATCAATAATGTCAAATTCGAATTTTATATTCTATTTTGCTACCGAAATAACACTGGTTGTTTCCTAATTTGTTGTTTTGTACATAATGTTACTCATTCTAAAAGTCTGTAATGAATAATAATAAAATAGCTCGTGGGCGCAGGTTCCACATATCGACCGTAGTTTTCGTCCACTTTCTTAGGGATTCTGAGATCGAATGCTGAGATTTGTTGACTTCTGGGTATGCTCACCCCTTCGAAACCACACGTAAAATGCACACCCACACGTAAAATGAATAGCTATTTTGGAAGGGTTGTAAGAAGTACGTCATACGTTAAATGCAAGTCTGATGATGTGCTCTTAGAAATGTAATGTAGTATTTAACTCATATTCGCGAAACTCTTATTTCTATGATATTAATTAATGGAACGAACTGAGAAATCATGAACTTATTATACTGTATTCAGGATGATTTTACAATATAAATTATGACGTATGTTTGTGTTTCTCTTGCAGGAGGAAACAGGTAAAAAATGTTACGTTTCTGCTTAGTGCTTCTCGCAGAAAATATATTAACCATCTATGTTTTTTAATGACGTTCTTCTCATCCTCATCCGTAGAATTATACTCGTACGAGATAAAATGAGTATATTCGAAGAACATACGCATGTTAAGCGAATTCACACACACAGTAATTTGTACTTTGTGTTTGCAACTGCTTATTTTTCATGCTTTCGCCATCTCGCATTTTTATATGCTCATCCGAACTTTCTTTGTACGCGTGGATGAACGCAAACGACTTCATACATACGACTTAATTCCTCACCCCTTCCCCCCGCTCTCGTTACAGCAAAGCGCATTTGCTGGCCACGAGGAAAAGTTGTTGATGTTGATGTTAGAAGCGATGCTGCCAGCACAAAGGAGGAAATGGACGCCACGTTGGCTACACAATGCGTCGTGTTCATCTCCTGTGCCCCTCCCGAACAGATTGAGACGACCCTACGGCAAGATTTTTCTGGAGTAAGGCAAGCAGAGCGTGATGGTAAGCTCTTTGCATCTAAAGCCGACGGTATAGCTAAGTTTTCCTCATCCTTGAGCCGCTGACCGGTATGTAGAACACATCCACACGTGTATATCATTACAGGTAATATTCCAGTGAGTAACGGGCGAAGATTCATAGGCAGAATGGCAATTAGATTGTTTTTGAATAAAAGATGTTAACTGAAAATGTAGATAGTCAACACTGATTTTTAAAACTGGTTTATTACAATACGCTTAAATATGTATCATAACATACAACGTAATAATTGACTAGTCAGCCTGGGGCGGACTTGTAGCCATTGGCTCATGATCAGAACTGTGATTTTTTGATTAGTATTCTAATGAGCGATAGATGATTATTAAGCTATTGTATAAAGGCGGCTCCCCACATTCGCGGTTCGGCGAACAGTGAGCAACCGCTCGCCGAATCCCGAGTTGTGTGGATGGGTCGCTTACTATTTCTCGAGTGACGAACATTCGGCGTTCGCCCTACCCACCGCGTGTCGGTCTCTTGCACACATCAAAGGGAGCGAACATTCGCCGAACACATCAGCTGGTCGGGATCGGGTGAGCAGTAGCTCGCTGCTCGGCGAACGCCGAATGTGTGGAGCCACCTGAACGAGATATTCTGTGTAAACATGTTTCCACGGCACAAGAGGAAAACAATGCCTTTCGTACTTTCAAATTTACAATCTGAAGTTGGCGGTGCACCTGTCTCATGCGCCTCCAAGTATTCAGCGATTTTTGTACATGCTAATAAATTTACTTTCTCTTACCATTTTTTATATCTTATGTCACTTGGTTACGAAGGACTTTGGGGAAAATGATTATAATGAAATGAATGTAATGGAAACATACCACGCAGCTACAGCTCCTAACAATTGAGGATGTTAAAAATAGTTGAAATTTTAGGGGTTGTTCTGGAAGTATATAAGTAAAGGATAGGTTCCTGATTATTTTTAATGTGATCATAATTTCTGGGTATAATCTCTTTTTCTCCCATATTTAAACAATACTATATCTCATGCTTCAAGGCCAACGCCCAAACCCCTTTTAATCACTGTTTTCCATGACAATCCTTTATTATCCAGCATTTACACAACGTTTCGTAACTTGTTTTCTTACATCATCAGGTTCCTAAAATTACCAAATAAAGAAATCAATATTCTATCTACATATCAAATTGGTTAGTTTATAAAATATTTCAAATTTTTACTTAAGTAAAAGTAAATACAATTCGGTTAAAATTATTTTCAATCACTTTCAATCGAAAGTAAACTTCCAACGTTTATGAATTCACTACACGAAATTATCAAGAGATGGAAGTTCAAGAAATTAATTACACAAAAAAACTTATAATACTGTTTATCCGACAACCGGGAGAATTTCGAGGGTCTATGATTTAATAAAAGTGTATAAAGAAAATTTCCCAGTTAGACTGGTAGTATCATCAATAGTCACACCTCAGTACAATCTTTGCAAATTTTTAAATTCATTATTTATTTATTTATTTGATTACCCACAACAGGGCAAAGCCTCAATTACAGAAGGCATTACTAGGAAAAATATACATTCAAAATAATAAAAAAAACAGCTTCAAATGAAATAACAAAACTAAATTACAGAAGTCCAATTACAAGAATACATCTTTTTGCAAAATAGATAAAACATAACACACCAGTAATATTAACAAAAATGGAATCATATCTTCAAAACATTCATTACAAAAAAGGAACAGAAATGAGTATAAAAATGACAATATTACAAAAATGGAAAACGCATCTTCAGAATAATCGGAACATAATAGCTAGCAATACTTAACACAATAAATCCACATTCAGTGATCATTCAATATTGAAACCAGTGTTAAAAATTAACGCATATTGTTAAGAATAGTTTTGATTGAACTGAATTGTTGCAAAATATGATTGTACCTCACGATCATGAAATATTTTCAATAGTCGTTGCAATTTTTCCAAATATACCACATTCCTTGATAATTGAAGCTATAAGGGAATGTATTTTTAGACTCCCAGGTTTCACGTTTCCTTTAGAAGAGATTGTAATCATTGTTAAGTGTTGATTGAGAAATATTGAATTTGTTTTGTATAATGTTGTGTATAGACAATTAACAGGAACACCTATTGGAGGCTCTATGAGTTCCGTATTTTCGGAACTTGTCATGAGAAAAATGGAGGAGACAATTCTACCACGTCACAACCCTTTATTTTATAAGAGATACGTAGATGGCATATTAATCATAATGCATAAGGATGACATGGAGGATCCTTTAACTGATTACAATTTATATGATTAATAAATTCAGTTTACAGTGGAAAAATCAATCAACAACTCTTTAAATTCCCTTGACATTACCCTAAATTTGAATGGGGATAAGATAATTACCAATTTGTATAAGAAGGATTGTTCATAAGATAGAACTTTAAATTTCTTATCAGCCCATCCTATTCAGCATAAGAAATCAGTAGTTTATGGGTTAGTAGACCGGCCCTAAAATTATCTGATAAAGTTTTCCATAATACTAATTTGAACAATGTTAGAAAAATTTTGGAAGAAAACAATTATCCTCAGTGTGGGCGATCTCTAAGGCAGTAGTGTCGTAGTGGTCTCGGACCGAGGGGTCGCAGGATCGAGTCCCGCCTCGGGGATGGTGTATGGTGTTCGTCCTTTCACCCCTTATCATCACCATATCGTTTTATCCTCATACCATAACGTTAAATCCAATAGTGGTTGATAATGGCCTAGTAGTTTATGCGACTTTAACCCCCCCCAAAAAAAACACAAAAAAACAAAATCCTAAGTTATTGGTGAGACGCTGCATCAACAAAAGATTTAATAGATTAAGAGTATTGAGTGCTCAATCACAAGCGGATATAGTTATGGTAGATACAGAACAATTAGACAACGAACATACTATATGTACCTAAAATACAAACTAAATACAAAGAATATCTTCGATCAAACATTGCACTCCGAATATACAATACATTAATCAATAAACAGAATCTGATAAAAAATGTCAAAGACGAGATTCCCTTTATGGAACGTCAGAATGTGGTATACAGTTTACCTTGTCTAAATTGTAAACTAAAATATGTAGGAAAAACGGAGCGCCTAATTAGACAACGAATGAATGAACATTATAGAAATATTAAAGAATTTTCTCCACGGCTTAATTCTTTATTTAGACACAGAATTAATTTGTCACACGAATTTGATTTCGAGAACCCACTTATTTTCGACACCGGGGTCAGGACATTCCCTCGATTCATTACAGAAAAACTTCAGATTATATTACACTCAAGCTCTTAATACCAACATAGAAGTGAATGTTTTTACTAACGCTTATGACGTGTTATATAAAATTAAAAAAGATCAGGAGCAATGCCTATTTAGTTAGTAATATTGCCATACTGCATATTCACAGGCCGTGATTACGTCATTCATCACGGGGTCAACGTGGGGTCCGTTTATATTCTTTTAGAACATCTTTGGGTGAGGTCGTTACCAAGTTCAGAATGTGGCCTCCAGTGTTCCAATTCTGAAACTTGCCTTTGTAACAAAATGGGACAACAGTTCCCTCACTAAGATGAGTATCTATTTGAATTGTATTGATTTTTTTTGCCTTTAATATTTTAATTTAATACTTTTAATATTTTAATATTTCAGCAAGTTTTCATGAACTTTTGCTTTTAGGTAATTGACATGTTTGATATTATGATTAACTATTACTTAATAGACATTGAAAATAATTGTAACTGAATTGTATTAACTTTTATTTAAGTGACCATTTGAAATAGTTTATAAACCAACCAATTGAATCTGTAGATCTGATATTGATTTCTGTATCCGGTAATTTTAGAAACCTGGTGAAGAAATAAAACAAGTTACGAAACGTTGTGTAAATGGTGTGTAATAAAGGATTGTCAGACAAAACATTGGATACGTTTTATTAACAAATATATTTTGACAATCAGGAAGAATTTACTCCACGACACGAGAAAATTACACATAAGGAGACAATGTAACAAAAAATATTAGAATACTTCGTTCCGATTTAAACTTTACCGGAGTACTTCAACTATTGATATAGTTGGCCTTTTTGTAGTTAATTACCTCAGTTACACTTCCGTAAGAGCAGTATTTCGTAGTAAGATTAAAAAAAAAACTGTTGCGTCTTTTTCGACGGAATGCGTATCCAAACCCTCGTTGGACGTCTCCAAACCCTCGTTGAAGTATGAGTAACCCTTCATTAACAATTATTTTTGTCAAGTCTCGTCACGTCTCAGTTAATGCCTTTTATCCCATTGGCCAGGTTCTCGGCGCCGTTAGTCACCGGGGTTCTCAGACGGTCACCCGACGAGGAATCTGCGGAGTCCCGAATTGCTTAACTCCTGTGACTTCACGGAGGGTTGTTAAACAATTCGGCCAGCGATGTCGGTTTTGGAGGTGCAAGCAGAATTTCCCAACAGATCTTTAGAATATGAAAAATTCCAAATCTTAAATCCCACTTTATCATTTCAAAATGTAACAGTCCATCAGCCAAAACAGGATACGAGCCCATGATCGATAAAACCTATCACGTGCAATCTACGTATAATGTGTCGCGAAGACGAAGCGGGCGGGGCGGGCCGAGGTGGGAGTGACAGGCCAGGGCGGGGGCGGGGCGGGGCGGGGCATCCGGGCGGCGTGTTTGCCGGGCGGGCCGCAGAGGTGGGCGTGGCCCAAACAAAGTGACACGCTGTGTGCCCACGTCAGCCGGTCGCTTAGCGCGATTGCGGCCGGGCGACGCGAGGCGCTGAGGCGCCGCGCCGCCGGCCGCCGTGGACAGCCTGCGTCGGGGCGGAACACCGCTCACCCGCGCGCCCGCACGCCCGCCGCAGAAGTATACAAAGCACTGCATATTTAGCCATTGTCGTCTTGATTGTGTCCGGCAAAAGCTGTCTCAGAGCATCTGCTGATGTCACTGCAGTGCCTCTGACTGGATGGTCCTAGGGTTCGAGACCTGATGGTGGCAAGAGTTTCCATTCTATCTACACAGCAGGGTCGAATTGAGCCTCTGTCCGGAGGAGAATTCTAGCGGCCGGCTGCTCTGATGGTAGTTTTCCGTGTTTTTTCCGATCAAGGCCGGAGTAGTACCCTAACACAGACCACAGGCACGTGCGCGATCGTTCCTTCCTCTTCCTTGTCCTTTCTTCCCTCCTCCCCGACATGTGTGGCAATGTAGGCATGTGATCGTGTAAGTACACACTCACATGCATGTTAGGGGCTTAGAGCTTGTCCCGCGGCGGTGCGATGTTGGGAGACACCTGGTTTTACCAAGGTATTTAGCATTTTACCAGGTACAGCGGAATTTACGAGTCCACAGTGATTTGTAAATCTACAGGAGGACATTTGAGTCGATACTGGAGATTTCATACTGACTAGTTAATAATCTGGGGCAAATGTCCCATATTAAAATGTTCTCGTGAGAGCACTATTAACTTTTTCTATGATTCGCTCATTATAGCTATTTCAATTCATTGTGTTTCTTACCCCTTCCAGGTTTGGAAGAGCTACTCTAATTAGTCCTGGCGTGAACCTGGGAGCGCCAAGGTAGAACTGATTAGAAGATGTGGAATACACTGATTATAAAGAAATGATATCATTTAAATTCTGAAGAAAAATTGAAAAATACATAAAAGACATTAAAGACAATTCTAACCAAATGAGCATGAACACGAGAACGGAAAATTGATGAAATGGTTGAGTTAAAAATTAAAGATGAGAAAGACCTTTTATAACGCGCACCACAATACCACACGTCGCACTTAGAATTGTGAATTTAAAAATCCTGCAAGTCACATGTGGTCTGTGCGATCTAGTGATCAACTCTTAATAGAAATAATTTAACTGAGCCAAAAGGTTTTTAATGGGATCATGCATCTGCAAAACAAGAAAGACTACTTATAAAACTGGATTTATACCTGTTCTAACATATCTCTAGAACGCGAGAAGGTATTTTAACCAAGGTTTGGAAGACTTTTTAAAAAGCTAAAAAAAACGGAAGTTCGCGATAAAAACCTTATTCCCAAATTTGTTTTCCTTTTACATAATTTCATTTGATTCGGCTTATTGCTACTCCCAACACATTTAGATATTTAGGGAATTCGAAGCAGCGGTGCATCATGGAAATGATCGGTTCAGTGCTGGAAGCAATGAGAAGCGGCGCGGGGCTGGATGTGAATGGGGAAGACCAGGCGAAGTAGACGCTTAGAGAAGAACAGTACAGCGCTGTGCGTTGCGGTGCAGTGCGAGCGAGGAGTGGGAGTCGGTGCGGGGCGTGGCGGTGCGGGGCGTGGTGGTGCGGGGCGGGGCGGGGCGTGGCGGTGCGTGGCGGTGCGTGGCGGTGCGTGGCGGTGCGTGGCGTGGCATGGCGTGGCGTGGCGTAGTGTGGCGGTGCGGGATGGGGTGGTGCGGGGCGTGGCGGTGCCTGGCGGGGCGTGGCGGTGCGGTGCGGGGCGGTGCGGTGCGGTGCGGTGCGGGGCGGGGCGGTGCGGGGCGGGGCGGTGCGGGGCGGGGCGGTGCGGGGCGGGGCGGGGCGGGGCGGGGCGGGGCGGGGCGGGGCGGGGCGGGGCGGGGCGGGGCGGGGCGGGGCGTGGCGGTACGGGCGTGGCGGTGCGGGGCGAGGCGGTGACGGGCGGGACGGGGTGGAGCGGAGGGGGCATCGCTGATAGACTTCATTCTTTTCCCTGTCTAAAAGACGATTGTGATAAATACCCAAGCAACTCGAAGTTACTTCAACTAGTCGCGAATAAAATAGCCGCAGGCGCTGCCAGTTCTCCTAACTCGTCAGAGTAAAAAGTCTCCGGAGACGGACGTCGCTTATTGCTGGTACTTTAATGCGGATCTTATGGACCCTCTTCACGAATTCCCGAAGCTCTCGACCACAATCCTTTAATGTTTAAAACGAGTTTAAGCACCCGCTTTACACTGGGATTCCCCTCTCCGTCCCCCTCTACTCCCCCCGCCCCCCCGGCGTGCGTCGCGGCGCGCCCCCCGCTGCTCCGCTCTATAGGAGGTGTTCACGATGTGTCCTGGGGTTCTGCCCTTAAAATACTACAAAAGGGGAGTCACCCTTCCTCCTCCTATATCCCTTCAACATGAACTTCCCTCCGCCTGAGTAATATTCCCGGGATGACGTGGCTACAACTGTCTTGTTATCGGTCTTAATAAAATATTCTTAAACCAAAAAATGGGGTGTATTATGTACTTGTTAACATGAGGGGAAGTGTATTCAGAAATCTTGAAAACTGCGGGAAAGACGCGAGGGAGGGGGTTAGACGCGAGGGAGTGCGGCAACAGTTGGCAGCGTCACGTGAGGGGAGCGCAAGTCGGAGCTGCCTGTTTTTTATTCGCGTGTTAAACGAGATTCCGCACCGCCCCCGACGCCCTCAAAGTAACGTGTCCTGACGGAACGTCGAGGTTAGACAGTTGAAAAAGAGCATATTTCCAAAGTGACGTATCTTCATATCCGTTTGTTTTCTAGTTTGATGTATCAATGCTTTCTGAACACGCTTCTTCATTAAGCTGTCAATATTATAATTATGCGTACTTGTGATATGCTTACGTTTATATAATACATTGGGTAGTATAATACATTCGTTGTAGTGGCGTCGAAGTTGGTGTTCCATTTCAAGCATTGTGCACCTTTCGCAGTTCTACATGCGAACTGTGAAATGTCAATCATTTATTTTCACGTGTTTCTTGCTGCTCTAATTTGCTTACAATTTATATTCATTCAGCCTCTGTACTTGGGTATATCCT
This sequence comes from Acheta domesticus, assembly GCA_031308135.1. Lineage (NCBI taxonomy): Eukaryota > Metazoa > Arthropoda > Insecta > Orthoptera > Gryllidae > Acheta > Acheta domesticus. The sequence continues at coordinate 279,613,450 of JAHLJT010008446.1, read as the reverse complement.
GGCACAAAAATCTCAATTTTTGAGAAAACTCCCAGTAGGAATGTCCTTTGCATGGAGAAAATGTTAGAAGATATCTATACTGGGCAATTTGAAGGAGTCCTAATTCTGAATCTCGGTCCGAACTTACGAAGAATTAGATCTCCACTAGGCCCTACCTATTTCCTGTCCTGCACGTGTCTTCCCGTTGGCGAGTACAAGCAGTATCTTAGTTTTAAGAGAGATTTGTGTTTTCAAGAATTCGAGGATTGGCATGCAGATATTCGGATCGGGCAGTTTGGTGCAATCTTGCATTCGAGATCCGCCTTGTAGACCACCTACTGCTTATCGAAATGGATTTCCATTATCGTGGCTCGGAAAAGGTTCGGGGCATCGCCGGAGCCAATTCCTCCTCCGGTCGTCTCTCCCCGCCCGTTCGCCTGTTTCCCCTGTTCCGGTGGCCTGCCGCGCAGCATTCAAATCGAGATTTCTGTTGCGTTCCGTCGAGCGGTCGCTATGTGTTTCCGAAAACAAACCGAGAGTTTTTACACGAAAACCTGCTAGCGAAACTGGCAAAATAGAGGAAACGTTGCTGACTATAAATATTAATCTTTCATAGATAACTAATTATAAGAAAACGAAATCATGTTTTCCTGGTGGACTGAGAGAGCTGTTTAAAATAAGCGCATCACGTGGAGTAGTGCTCTTATGCGCGATGACAACTCGTGTACCCACGAGTACCTGGACGTTGATACGAGGGCCACGGTTTTGGGAAGACCTGGCGCAGACTAGTCAAGAGCTAGACCTCAGCCAGATATCCATCATTTTAAATCTCTGCATGTGCCCGCCGGAAAACAAGATGAACTCACTCGTATTAATTTCGTTGGTGTCCGTCTTCTCGAGCATTCGAGAATTAAGCATCATGAGCGGAAATGTACAAGCAAGCCAGGTTGACGTACCTTACGATTCGCACCTCGCATCGTCCTCGAAACGAAACAGAGCTCGCTCGGACTCGCAAATTCCGGTACTCCGCACATTCTGCTTCTTGTAAACAACTTAATTCGTCGCAGTGGCGTTGGGACACGTGTGTTGAAGCATTCAATTATTTACCCCTGGCTGGGCTCGGCAAATTTGGGGCACGCGCACGTGCCTGCCCTTTGAGGAAAACAGCCTGTCGCTTGAGGAAAACAGCCTGCTGCTTCAGAAAAACAACCTAACTTAGTTGTAGAGGCATCGGGATTCATTCGTCCTATCTTTGGAATATGCAGCACATCGAGTCGAATAGTTCGGACTGGCCCATCGCACGCACCCTATTGCAGCGAGCCCTCCCGACCTTGGCCGCGTTCCGGAAACGTGGCGCCCCATCACGTGCCTGCCGCTTGAGGAAAACAAGCTCAGTATCTCGGTTGCTCGAGCTGAGGCGCGCGTCGGACCAAGAAATTCTTCGCGCCGCACGTGGCGCCAGCGCTCCGCCCCCGACGCACTTCCCGCGCCGCCCATCCCCGCCCGGCCCCGCCCAGCCTCGCCCGGCGCCGCGCGGCCCCGCCCACGCTTCCGCGCCGGCCCATACGTCAAGCGGCGGCCGCGGCCACGCGCCGCGCGTCACGACCGCGCCACGCACCCCACGCCGCTGCGTGCGGCGCGTGTTCACGCACTCGCGGCCGCACGCAACTCCTCCTCCGCTCCCCCCGTCCTGCCCCTACGCGCCGGAAACGTTTCCTGTCCCAAAAAATCCTCCGCGGCTCGCCCGCTCATTTTACTTTCCGGTTTCGCCGTGCCTCGTCGTGAGGTTCCCACTGTACGGTGGATTCACCTGTCCGACTGCGCGTAGGAAAGATGTGCGTTTTTAGTCGCGGGCGTTCGGGTTTTCCGGTTCTTCGCTTTCTCCAAATTCACGTTTCTCTCCTAAATTTTATATCGTGTTCGCCGTTTTCATTGCATCCTTCTGTTTATCAATTTTCCCCTTTTCACTATCTCGCTACGGAGTAGAGGGAAAGTTATGTATGCGCAAAAAACGGCGAATTTTCAGCAGAAAATCTCTTATTACACGGCTCTGGTGACGAAAAAGTGGATGAATTTTGTTGCTAAATTTAGAAAAAAGGCCTCTAACACGTGGTGAACCAGAATCCATGATCCTGTTACCTGAATCCATGATTTGAGGATCGTTGATACCGAAAAATCGAATGTCAGCAAAACGTCTGTCTGTCCGTCTGTAGGTCTGTCTGTCCGTCCGTCCGTCAACAACACTAGAGGCTAAACAGTTCAGCTGATTTTCTCTAAAATTGGTATTCCCCCTATCGATCTGACTGATGTCGTGACCCCTTGAATTTGAAACATATTTTAATTTTGGGGTACTTTACATGAAACACTTGGGACATTTTCTAAATTTTCAAAAAAATGGCTTCACCGTTTTGATTAAATTTTGTTCTTGAATAGTGCCAAGAACGTTTAAGACAATGATGCAGGTTGATGTTCGTAAAAAAACGAATTTTTCTAAATTTGCATAAGTTCAACATTTTTGGGCGTCTTCCTTCAACTAAAATATAAAAGACTTTTTCCCTTGATGAAATCTGTTCCTTAAAGATGGATTTTTAAATAAGGTTCAATTTTTCGAAAATTTGAGTACTTTTCGGGTAATTTTGGGTGAAATTACGGGCGAGAAAGTACGTGCTGTTTTGGCAGCACTAGTTTCTATTTTTTGTCTTCTTTTTCCTCCCATTTATTGTTTCCCTCCTATTCCTTCCTCATCTCTCTCCCTTTTCCCCTCTCTTCCCTTCACTGTCTCCTTCCCTAGTCATTCATTTTCCTCTTGCATTTTGAATTGTCCTCCCTATTTACATTCGCATATTTAACAGTGTGTTCTTCTCTAGGTCATTTTGTCCGTTTACACTGCTTCTCCATTCACTGTCGTCAGTTTGGTGTGCTTTTGTAATTGCCTTGTAGCTGTCAGTCCCACGTTTGTATAAGTCAACACCTCTAGTTTCAGTTCCATCACCTCAATCGTTCTTATTTTCTGCTTCTCCCCCTTTATCTCTCTCTCTCTCTCTCTTTCTTCCTACAATATTCCAGTTTGGTTTATATATCAGAGAAATTTATTCCATTTAACTCTTTCTACATAATCTACGTTATTTAAAATTTTATTCCGTGTTAGATTATCTCCCTTTTCCCTTAGACCCAATCTCTAATTTTCTTCCTTGATTCATGTCGCATTTTAACTGATTTGCTGAATTTTGCGTTGCTTCACCCTCCGTCACGGACTTTTCCGCTACTTGTGCGGCTATTTATATCCAAAAGGATATGCGTGTGCGTGTTCAAGTCTCATTTGAACGTCTTTCCGCCTTTTACTTGTTATTACGGTTATTTTATTCACGGTACAATTATACGAAGCTACGCAGGGCATATTCGGTCGTACTTACTGTATCGTCTTTACCCTCACATCAATCTCTTTTCCGTACCTTTTCCCCCTTTCATATTATGCATCTGAACATAGTTATCACATGTGGGTCATGAGAGAGGCGACCGAAGAAACAGAATTACGTAGATATTCTAGAAAAGAGATGTAGTACTTACCTGATAATATCTTCCTACTAAGTTCGCGAAATTGGTGTAAATGAATTAAAAGTTTTTCATGTCCTTTTGCGCAACATTTATTGCGGTGTGAAAGTCGAGCCTTATCGTTACAAATAAAGAAACACGATATTTTCCACGTGAAATTGGTTATCTTATGTTCCTTCGTGTGCAATATCAATGATTATCTAGAACTCTTCCTTAAACATTTTCGGCTGATTAGTACATTATTTTTCATCATAAAAAACACAGAAATACTTTCATAGTTGCTTTTCAATTTATTTACTTATCTGTTCAGTTATTTGGTGTTTAGGAGATTGAAGATATCGTAAGAATAGAAGTTAGTATTGAAATAGTTTTACGGTCAATAAGTTGTAGAAAAACATTGTAGTCATGTTGGTATGGGGATGTTTTCTTGTAGATGCATTGGAACGCTCTTCGCTGATTATGATTTTGCGTGCCGTTTTTGTATCATTTTAAGGTTGGAAGTGATCAGGCGTAACATGTTATTTTTAAAATGTATTCCCAAAGGTTGAATATCATGGATGTGGATCCGTAATTTTAACTTTTTTTACCATCTCATCGTAAACCATAATTCACCCTTTTCTTCAGCAAGTAATGGTAACTCTCCTTTTTCACAGTCTGGCCAAGTTTCAGTTTAAGAATTTCGTTGAAGACGAAATTCTTCTTCATAAGGATGAAGAAGAAAACACACATCTCAAATCATACCTCTGGACCCACTCTGTATATCCTTAAACGACGATATATCAAGACGTCTCAGAGACATGTGCATCCCGATGCGTCAGCGCTGTGAACATTGCCCGAAACAACTCAAAATCACTGATTGCGATTAGATTGTACGACGTGAAATCGGAGAAAGGATAACGAAAAAGGAGGACGACGAAGCCATCACAACACGTCGTCGATGCACAACGAATATGATAAATCATACAAACTTTATTTTACAGGGTAAAGGTTTAATCGTGAGAGAAGCCGTTTATTACGCGGGGATGACACCGAATTCTCATGTGGATCATTTTTCTTATGGATCGACGATATCATGAAAACGTTTTTCTACTTCGTTCGAACTCTTGGCGGTATCTTTGTTTTCGTGCATTTATTAGCGTCAAGTTCATTGCATGAAATGTATGCTGAGAAATTAGATAACTTATTCTGTCTATTAAGTTTGTTACATAAAATTACACAAATGGATGTAGTGACGAGAGCAATAGAAATGGGAACATGTTCAAAGAAGTAGAAAATAAAATATTAGTAGCACAGTATTTATTAATTGTCTCCTCGTATTCCTTTTCTCGTTGAGTGAACATCACAGTCTTCATTCATATAATTATTATAAAACATCCGTCGCTCTTTCGCTCTTTTATAGTCACAAACGCTCTTTTATAGTTATTAAGCTTTCTATCCATATAGCTAGGTCACATTAAGACGCTGGAACGTCTGGAGAAGAATCCTAGCGGTCGGATACACTGATTAGTAGTTTTCTGTTGTTTCTCTAATCAATATCAGGCGAAATCCGCAGCAGTATCTCATCAAATAGGCCACAGACCTCGCATGATTTTTCCTTCCTCTTCCTTGTCCTATTCTCTTCTTTTAAATACAGTTACATGCAGCTTAGAGCTTGGGGTCAAATGGATCAAGGGGACAAATGGGTCAAGGGAACAAATGGGGCAATGGAACGAAGTGGGACAAGATGACAATGTGGGAAAATGTGACAAGGGTACAAGGGACAAAATAGGACGAGGTGAGAAAATGGGATAAGGGGACAAATGGGTCCTCTTCGAGATAGATACCTCGAGATAGATACCCGCGAACCGATGTGTCAGAGCAAGATCTCACCCCAAAGCGGGGAGAAGGCACCGCCACCTCCCGGGACAAAACATTCACTATACTACCGGTACTAATGATTATATCCGTTGACGTGCCCGGAAATATCAATTTATTGCGCGGCAGCGACGACGCAAAAACTATAACAAATATGACAGATGAAACTGAGATCAAATAATGAAATACGTTTATAAATACTGTTATACCCAAGTTCGCGGGTTCAAACCCGATCGAAGCCATGGATTTTAGGAACGAAAAAATCCTTTGTACGCCTTCCTTCGGAGGGGAAGTAAAGCCGGCTATCCCATGTTAGTAGATTTACTGCATGTAAAAGATCCTCAAGCCAAATGACGCCTCTGAGCAAAATTCAAAAACGCCTGTTTCGTCGCCCAAGAAATACCTTCCTTCTCCGCTAGCTGGTGAAAGCAGCGTAGCGAAATTTGCGTGGTCAGGCGGAAGAGCTTGGCTTGAGCCTCGCCACGCCACAAAATAAGGCAATTCAGTTCAATTCAATTCAATACGTTGTGATCAGCGTTTCTCCGTTCATCACTCTCTAGTAATGCAAAAGAAGAAGTTTGGCCATGTATTTGATTTCTGCGCAGACGGACAAAAAGATAAAAATAGGCAACAAACTCAACTTACCTTGGATCAATTATAGATATAAATGGATCTTCCGAGATGTAAAAAAAAATTAACAACGGCATGAAAGCAAAAAATATGCTAAATTCTGTAATTTTTACTTTCTCGCTACGGAGTAGTTTTCCTACAACTAAAATATTAAGGATAATGATTTTTCCCTTAATGAAATCTATTCCTTAAAGACAGATTTTGAAATAAGGTCAAGTTCAATTTTTCGAAAATTTGAGTACTTTTCGCGTAATTTTCCGTGAAAATACGAGCAAGAAAGTAAATGCTGTTTTAGCACATCTAGTTTAGATATATTATCCACAGAATGAAAAGGATAATTTATATATCAGTTATCGGGAGTGTGATCAATGACAATGTACAGAGCAATGCAGGGACTAAAGAGAATAAACGTTTGAATAGAATGGCTGCCGTAGAAATATACTTCTGGTGAAGATATGCCAGGAAATCACGAGAAGAGATCAGGACAACTAATACACAAATGATTATGGGGATGGAGTGAAATGTGCATTTAATAATTCATTTTCACAATTATGTGAATTTGATTAAAAGACAGACAATTCATGTGAGCATCTCAGTAGAATGAAGTAGAGTCGGATATCAAGGGTAGTGTAGGAATGGGAACTGAAAAGGATAAGAAAAGAAGAAGAAATATTGGAGAGCAAATGAGAATTTCCTGCGAAGAAAATCTTCAACATTCTATAAAGACCTGGATTCACAGCAAAAGACACAACGTACAGGATCAGATCGATGGAAGGAGAGTCAATGGAGAAAATAATTTCATATTGAAAAGAAGAAGAAGAAAGAGAATGGTGTTGTTTTTACCTGTTTGCTTATATTTGAACAAAATGATAAATAATTTCGATCAACTGTTTTTCTTCGGTTCCGCTTATCATCACACGCTACATTTCTTCACTTTTGAGTCTTCCGCTATTCACCGCCTTGATCACACACTGTTTTTTCTAAAACATACATTTTATGTTTTCAAAAGTTCTGTAACAACAAAACATGGTGCAACAGAATGGCAAACACTTTCTAGTACTAGTTAATTTCCACATCTGTACTATCATTTCAATTTTGCCCCACCCTTTTCTCAGTCTTTCTCGCCTTAAAAATGATTTTTCACGTTCGTTTAATTTTTCGGATCCCTAAAAGTAGACATGATATATGACATTAAGAATATTACAGAAGAGTAAAATTTTCGTGGAAAACTTTAAAGCCGTTTTATGTAAAATTCGTTTGACTGATTATGAAAATGCGTAATTTCGATTTCATTTTCACATTAAACTTTTGAGTTTTCGAGAAACTTCATTGGAAATCATTAAGAGTTTCTACTCATAAATGCAATAATGTATTCAAATCGCCGATAGTGTAACTACGTGAGAGATCTTTTAAAAGATGTACATTTGTGTAATTTTTGATAAAAAACAACAAAAGAATGAAGCAGAATGGCGTTTATGTGAGTGCATTTGCCACTATTCGCACAAACGTTTGAAGAAAAACACTGGAGCCGTTTCTGAGAAAATAACATTTGAAGGTTTTTGAAAACACTTGATTTTGAGCTCATTTTTACACAAAAGGTTTTAAGTTTTCGAGAAACTTTATAAGATGTTATTTTAAGTACTTTCATCCACAAATGCAATTATACATACAGATTGCCGGTAACGTAAATATCAACGACGAGAGAGAAGAGAGAGAGAGAGACGAGAGAGAGAGAGAGAGAGAGAGAGAAAATATATTTGTGTATTGATTGGAAAACAAAATAATACAGCAAATTGTTTATGTGATGTACGGTGCAACTAGTACTATCCGTACAAAAACTTTAAAGAAATTTTGGAGCCGTTTTTGAGAAAATCTTTTTAATGTTTAGTTATATTGCCAATATTTAATCCAAAATTACGCGGAAACTCCGAAAAGTTTTAAAAAATGTACATGACTTTAATGACATGATCTTCAGCGGCCAGTTTCGCAGACACAAAAAAGTTCAAACTTTTGTAATTTTCGAAAATTCAGAGTTAATTGTGAAAATAGGATTTATAACATCTTTATAAGTGTATTTTATTCTTACAAGAAAGCTAAAAAATGTGATTTTTCATTTATAATTACGTATTGGATTGAAGGGTATGCTAATTTTATTCTAATTCTATTCTAATATGCCCCTCTGCTGTTAAATTAAATGTGTATTTGTGATATAATTTCGTCAGATACGTTATATAAAGACATATATGTCTGGTGTGTGGGCATCAGTTGGGGTGCCCTTGTGTTTTGAAACTTGGTGATAATCATACAAAGAACATTTTTATCCCCATTACGAATGATTTTGTCAGAAATATATTCATCATACGCAATTCAGTGCCTTATCGGCAGTTAGATTGGCTTACTAGTCAGATTTGCGCTTTGTTTCAACTTCATTCCCAGACGGCTGGAGAGGAAGGCTAAGGGGACTCCTAGAAGGCATCGGACTTCCGTAAAGTTGCTAGTGTCCACTTTGATACTTTCTACGTTTCGGCTTTCAACAGTATCATTACTGAAAACCAGTACCGGAAATTATTGGCTTAAAAGTATTCCATGAGAATGTTCGGCGATTCATTTTCTAAAATATCGATTTTTTTAAATTACAAACAAGAATGTCTCAGTGTTAACTATGAAATAAATTAACACTATCATAATTATAAATATTTTTTCAATGATGAGAGTTGCTACGGTGATACTTCTCAGAGGCTTGGAAAATTAGAACGTAAGGAGCAGACCCATAAATACAAATTCAAAGGCACAGAGGAGGTAGTGAGTAAGCGCCAGGATATGAGTGGATCCAGGAACATAAATATTAAAATCTTCAACATTTTTCACATAAATTAAGCGTGATTTTGACAAAAATATTTACTATTTTGTAGCTTTCGAGTTCTGTTTGTACAAGGAAAATCCCTGATTGTAGTATTATCGCGAAGAAAAAGTTGAGAGTTCGGGGGGGGGCGTATTACATGATTGGCATTAGGAATAACAGTTCTAAGCAATATACACAATTATGTTATTTCATCATTGAGTATACACTTTCTTAAATTAATAAGATCATAATTGTACTGGATTGGTGTAGGTTGTTCGAATTGCTATATCTCAGGGCTTGAAGTTTTTGAATAAAATGCAACTCATTTACACTAATGTAAAAACCTTTCAAATAATTTACTGGAGCAAAAGAGTGTAAGGTCAGAAGTACCGGCGAAATCCTTCTGGAATAAAATAATATTTTTCCTTAAGCGTGCACTTACATAAATATTTGTCTTAAGTGTTCTGTTTGAGTAAGACAAAAATCTCTCTTCTTTACAGTTATCAACCCAATTTTTAACATTTATTAATTCAAATGCATTCCGTGGGAAAATTTCTATGCTGTATATAATTTATATCACACACGAATTCGGCATCAGAAAAAGTTAAATGTATCACTCAGTGATGTTATATCATGTTCAGGACTTGATTTTATGTCATTATTGAGTATAACGTTTCTCAAATTAATAACAATATAATTACACAGAATTGCAGGAGGCTGTTAGAATTGCTGCTTCCAGAGGCTTGGAGATTTTAAACAGAACGCAACTGGCAGACCAATGAAAACATCAATTAAATAATTTATTGGAACACCGGCGGGCCCAGGTTGGCTGCGGGGGGGCCACGGGGGTGTCCTTGCCCCCGGCGTCGGGGCCCCGCGTCGGCCGGCGTCCGCGCGCGTGTCCCGGGGCCCCGCGGACAGTGATATATCGCGTACGTTGTTCCACTTTGTGGGGTCTCGTAGTTGCTTCCCGCCGTGTTTGAGTGCGCCCGGACCGTGACAGGGAAATTACAGCCGCCGCTGTCCGATGGTTATCGTTCTCAAGTCAGGTAGCCATCTTGATTAACAGCTTGTAGTCGGAAGAAGCGAGTCTCCTCGCGACCCCCGGCGCCAAGCCCGTGGCTGCGCAACGACTGCGCACATCTCGAGGCGCTCGCGTCTCGACTGAGCGTCTCGAGGCTTAGCGTCTCGACTGAGCGTATCGACTAAGCGTCTCGACTGACCGTCTCGAGGCTTAGCGTTTCGACCGAGCGTCTCAAGGCTTAGCGTCTCGACCGAGCGTCTCGATCGAGCGTCTCGACCGGGCGTCTCGACCGAGCGTCTCGACCGAGCGTCTCGACCGAGCGTCTCGACCGAGCGTCTCGACCGAGCGTCTCGACCGAGCGTCTCGACCGAGCGTCTCGACCGAGCGTCTCGACCGAGCGTCTCGACCGAGCGTCTCGACCGAGCGTCTCGACCGAGCGTCTCGACCGAGCGTCTCGACCGAGCGTCTCGACCGAGCGTCTCGACCGAGCGTCTCGACCGAGCGTCTCGAGGCTTAGCGTCTCGAGGCTGAGCGTTCGAAACGATTCGAGACTGGGCGTCTCGATTGATTGGTGGATTGATGTTTCCGGGCACGTCAACTGCTATGGTCATTCGTCCCATGAATGTGGGGAATGTTTTGTCTCGTTGGTGCCAAATATCCTGCCAACGCATCAGGGCCTACCTACCTACCATCGGGTTGTGGGGTAATTTCCCCTCCAGATATCTCCCACAGCGAGGCACTACCCCAGATGGGAACACCCTCTGATCTCCCAACTTGTCTCCCAAATGTGTGGAAGTGTTAAAAAAGTATTTGTGTGTGTGTAAGGGGGAGGATAGGAGGACAAGAAAGTGGAAGAGAAGATGACGCGCGGTCCATGGCCCCTTGTTTAGGGTACCGCTGCGGCATTCACCTGATATTGATCAGAGAAACCACGGAAAACTACCAATCAGAGCAATCGGCCTCTAGAATTCTTCTCCAGACAGAGGCTGAATCCGACCTATCTAGCTAGTGTCTAGCTGCTATCTAGCTAGTGTCACAAATCCGTCACCGTCGGGATCGAACACTATGTCGTCTCAGTCAAAGTCGCTACAGAGACAGCGGCAATGTTGGTTCTAAGCTAAACTCTGCCGCTGAGCTTCTCGATACTGAACCCTTGGAGAGAGTGCGTCTCGAGAATGTGTGGGACCTGCGAAATGTAACATATGAACTACCGGATTCCCTAAGGATTGTCGTGTTGCAAAACCGACACATGGACGGGACACGTGACAATTCTGACCGTACGGGTTTGTGCGTCTTTCAGCTAATGGTGCTACAACAGCACATACCTCCTGAAATTATTTGTACATTTCCGCAAGATTATATTACTACATGAATCTGTAAAAGTGTTTCCAACTAGCATAACTTTTTCCCTGCGACGAGACTCGAATCAGATCCATCGCGGGAACTTGTCATGAGCCTTAATCGCTACACCACGCAGTCTCTGGGCCGTACTCACATAAGGACGCTTAAGTGTTTTTATACGTCCTTTGCTATATCAGTTAACGAAGTTAACTTGGTTTAACGTTAAAAAAGTTAACGAAATAACAGTTAACGTTAAAAAAGTTAACGAAAAAATATTGAGCCGTCTATGAGAAAATGCATTTTTATAAATTGTATTAACTTTGAAGAGAAAACTGCTCGTTTTTTCCAAAAAATATTGAATGAACTTAAAAAAATAATAATTAATTTTTAATTATTTTTTTTATAAAATTTCATTTAAGACAAAAATGTCTATCTTTACAATCGTAATTTTTCTACGTTAAATATTTGCATTTCTTGTAAACACCTGCCTGACAAAAATGGATCATGCCAGTTCTTTTACCGATCATTCTTACATGCGCGATAATTTAACGAAAATATTTGGAGCCGTTTTTGAAAAAATAATTGTTTAAGAATTGTCTTATTTCACGCAAACTTACGATTGCGCAAACTACTCTTTTTCTCATGATTGATTGTTAGTGAATCCAGGCGCGTGAACTACTGATGTCATTAGTTTCGTCTGAGTAGCGCATATTTTTTCATAGGGAGATGGGATGGTGGTGGTGTTCCCCCGCTTGATGGCGTGATCCAGCACCGACCTACCGTCGACTAGAGGAGTTTTCCTCACCAGATATCTCCCACCAGCGGGGCACCGCCCAGCCAGGACACGCTCTAAGCCCCCGACCGGTCTCCCGGCATGTGTGGTAGTGTAGTGCCTGTTAGTGAGGTGTGAGAATAGCACAAGGAAGAGCAAAGAATGATAGCGCGCGGTCCGTGGACTGTTTGTTAGGCAACTGCTCCGGTATTCGCATGGTGTTAATCGGAGACCACGGAATTCTATCGATCAGAGCAGCCGGCCGCTAGAATTCTCCTCCAGACGGAATTCAATCAAGCTGAGAAGCTAGTGTCGAAAATCCTGCCGCCGTCGGGACTCGAATCTAGGACCTCCCGATCAGAGGCACTGCAAGGAAATCAGATGATGCTCTGAGCCACCTCTCCCAGTCCAAATTTTTCAAAAATGGAACATGCCCTTATTTCAAGATTTGTATTTCAACAACAGAATTCATTAATGAAAGAATATCTTCAATAGTTGCAACAAATCCTGAACTTAGGCAATTTCCCTCAAAAAATGAACGAAAAAAGGGACTGTGTCACTCTTTGAGCGTTGTTTCCGCTATCTGAAAGCAAAGATTAATTTAAAAAATTGAATAAATAAGATAATTTTGAAAATCTTTGTTAAGGCTTCATAAAAGTATCCCCCAAAATGAAAATATTCGTTTCAAAGTCTCAGGGCCTCGAGTTCACTCACATAAATCGGAGAATATCGAATCTGGAGAAAATTGTCTGAACTCTTTAGGGAGTTTTAGAGTTCACCACAGAAAGTTAGACAGATGGACGGACAGATGGATGGACACACCGTCGGACAGGCAGAGACGTACGAACAGGCGGACGGACAGGCATAGACAGACGTTCCGCCGTCAATAGATTTTTCAGTACCAAGAGCACAGAAAACATGAAGTCTGACTACACAACGTGTTAGAGAAAATAATTACTTTATATAGGAACAAGATTCATCCAGTCTTTCGTTAGCAGGGCCCGCAATAAGAACTTTTCTCTTGTAAAATCGCCGATTTCCAGTGTACGATTATAATATTTTCCCTGTTTAGGAAGTAAGGTGAGAAAGTAATTTATTACGAAGTAATGCGAGAAAGTAATAAAATAAAAAAATAGTGGGGTACTTCGTTCACAGGTAAGCGAATTGACATCCATGAATTCGTATATCCATCGTATTTTTCTTTTCATCTATACCTCTTGACATTGTTTGTGTAATTCCGCCATCACCTCGATCTCATTAAAATTAAACGGTCCCTCAGTCCGCATTTAAGGTACGGTGAGTTTTTTTCTTTCGTGTTTTAGAAAAAAGATTTATGTCCAAGATCACTTTTATCACAAACCACATTACTTAATCTCTTCTATCAAGCTCAAGATATTTAAAATCGAATTCAGCAAAAGAACACAAAAAGAAGATCGTAATTGCAGGAATATTTTCTAGTAGACACAAGAGCGGTTTTATTGCTTCTAACGGGACTTCAGTTTCTAGACTCTCCAATTACTCCAGAAGCAGATGGTCGCTAGGAGGAAGTGATGTGCCCAGCAGCATGTTATAGTGATCTCCGGCACTGCGGCTGTTTGAACTGTTGGCTCTACGACACTGAAACCAGCTACCATTAAAGCAACCGCCATGGAATTCGACATTTCTGCAATCGACGTTGTCGACTTCAATGCAACTACATCGTCATATTGCTTATAAACAAGCCCTGAAAACTGCCCGGTTGTTCGACAAAAACATTTCATGCCAAGTGCGAGAAATATGGATTTAACGATAATTCTGACAAAAGTAGATACTTAACAAAATTTTGCTGTTGATCCAAATTAGAAAATCTACTCACAGAATTGGTCATCGAAAATAATTTAACGTCTTGCATTTAGAGTTGCATGAACAAATAGTAGAACATGTAATGTTTATAGAAAATTATTCGGGTTAAAATTCCATGAAAAAATATTCAAATGATATTTATGATCATAGTTAAAGTACTTCCAAACGCATAGCGATAAAAACATCACTTTGAGTACTTTTTCTTATATAAAAATAAATCAACTTCAAATAAAACATTACGAAGATGAAAAAGAGCTTGTTAGTCAATTCTTGAGTATGATGTGTTTCTTTCTTTTCATACTCCCAACTATAAGTTATTTCACAAGTATTTAATCTGAGCAAAATTCTATTCTTGCATTACCCTTCGCACCTCACTCATTATTTATGGCCTTCCTAAATTCATTGTATCATCCGTATTTGTACAACATATCAAATATCTACGGTATCTACTTATAGTAATTGCTGTCCTGTTTTCTATTTTCCTTCTTAGTTTCGTGAATTTCTTCTTCGACGGAATATTATCATCATCGACGGTAGATTAGCAGTTGGACACATGTTTTCCACTATAACCTAAAAACAGGGAGTATAACAATTAAAGTATAGTTAAATTAAAACGGTATATATTTTATTTTCATACAGAAAACGCTGAAACCGTTCTTGTTATATAATTATCAAGTGGAGAACCGAATATAAGAGGAGTCGAGGTGCCTTATACTCAGTTGTCTAAATCTCCATTTATCTGAACTGATATCGGAAAAAAGCAAAACAATATCTGGCGGGCTTTTGCCGCATGCATACGTGTTAATCCCTCAAATAAATACTACTTTTCGATATGTTGTAAACAAATGGGGTATTTTATTCATATTGTATTGCTGTTATTCATACTATATTGTATGTATGCATGTGTGTGTGTGTACCAAAGGCTCATAAATTTTTAATTGGTTTCTTTTTATCTAAATCTTGTAGTATTTACTTTGTTTTTTATTGTTTGTCAAACATAAATTCCTGAATTAGAATTAAGTTTTGTTTGTCTGAACGACGTTTTTTATTCACAAAATTTCTTAGCTTTATCCAATCATTCGAATTTTCGCCTATCTGGATCAGCCCGTATCTGGTTTGGTTCGATAAATTTGAGTTCTATTGCACCAAAAATAACAGGTGTGTAGAAAGTTTTTCTTCGCCACATAGTTAAGAATTAAATAAATACTCCTGGACAGCAACTTCCCTTGTCAAGCAACGCTTTAGATGTTGATACAGAGTTTTTTTTGCATAACGCTAACGAGTGTGGGACTCATAATTCTCCTAGTTCCAAAAAACTTCCCTTGCTCGCTCAAGCGCACGTCAAGTCCGGGTCAGCGTGCGGCGTCTGTCCCTCCCACGCGTTTCTCATCTCCGCTCGCCTTCCCCACCCCGCTTGCTCCTCTCCCCCCTCCTCCAGCCCCCTTGCCCATCCACACCGCCTTCTGCGCCGGCCGCCGTTTCCCTGCTCACGATAACGCCCTGGCAGGCGGGCGGGCGCTGCGGAAGTGTTTAATTCTGATGAATTAAATAAAAATAATTTTCATTTTTAAAATACATAGACTTAATTGTAGCTTCGGGAATGTTAATGGCGGAGCCCGAGCGGCAGCCAGGGCGTTGTGTGCAGATGAGCCGTCCCCGCCCCCACGCCTCACAGGGGCTGAAAGGGGGCCGAAATGCGCGCATTGGAAGAAAAAGCAAAATCCTCAGAAGTGGTACAACACTAAACATAATGTCTAAAATACATTTGCATCATAAAATGTAATAAAAGCCTTGAATGGGTATTCAAGAACTTACAGGTTTGCTTTTATTTAGTTAAATATTCAAAGCAAGTTAAAATAATCCGTTTCATCTGCTTCCTAAATGTTCATAAGAATTCTCAGATTTAAAAACTGAAATCGAATCACATTTTCAGAAATATATTCACCGTATTGGAGACGTCACTTTAATTTTAAAACAGGATAGCAAATTCGAAATTAGATAACTTTAAAACCGAATGGTATACGTTCCTACAATGTATTTGTAGACCTTTCAATTTAGATTATGCCTGTGTTCCTTTGGAATCTCCGTCAAAACAGAACGAAAATAATTATTAATAATTAGAGTGGCGCCATCTCTCATTTGTTTTTTTACAAACACTAGTTATTTTAGATCTTATATTAAATATTTGTAGCCCGCAACAACATCTTGAACGCGTTATTTTAACAGAATTACTTGTAAAATACAATGCGCGGGTTTCAGACCATTTCAACCCACTGAGCGCCGTCCCGTTGTGCCCAGATCCGCCCCCTCTCCGCCCCCTCTCCGCCCCCTCTCCGCCCCCTGCTCCGCTCGCGCAGTTTCTGGCTTGGCGCGCCTCCTGACGTTTTCCTGTGGCCCGTGGTGCCCCTCCCCGAGCCCACTGTAATCACGTAGCCTATTAAGCAAAGCGGTAAATTTCGTAGTCTACAAGGCGAAGTGACAGGGCGTCACGAAACATGTAATATTTCACGAGTTTGTTTCAAGTGAGACGTAATGAGCGCACAACCAGATGTGTATTTTATTATTTTGTCTTGCATACTATCAGAAAAAATTAACAAAATTAAAATTTCCATAATAATTGTATATTATTGGTATGCAACATGATTCTAATATTTTCAATACTTTACCAACATATCGGTGTGTTGTGCGAACAAGACTCCGAAAATGTATGTACAGGGTGTCCGGGGAGGAAACATCGAAACTTAGAATTGTCTTAAGAACGTATTTTCGAAGCAAATTTTGTCGAATAAACTACGTGGATATTCCAATGGTTAAGCCGTTTTAAGCACTCAAAAGTTGGTTTGAAAAAATGATTTCTGGGTAAAAATTTGCATTATGGAAAAATAGAATCACTCCAGAAACATGTAAATTGTTTATTATTTACAAAATAAATGAATATATTTGCTTAGATAGACAAATTAAGCCAGAAATAAAAAAAGGAGTCGAATTGTGTAAATTGGGTGCTTTTTATTGCTCGCTTAATTCCTGTTTTTGAACAAATATATCCATTTGTTTTGTAAATAATAAACAATTTAGGAGTTTCTGAAGTGTTTCTATGCTTATATAATGCACATTTTTGCCTAGAAATCAATTTTTCAAACCAACTTTTGAGTGCTTATTATGGCTCAACCATTCTGAATATCCACGTAGTTTATTAGACAAAATATGCTTAGAATTGTCTTAAGAACTTACTTTCGAAGTTTCGACGTTTCCTCCCCGGACACCTGTATATATTTTGTTTATATTACGCTTCCGTAAATAAAAGGGTTTGGAAATAAATTCAGGACAACACGTTTTTAATGGCGAAGCGCGCCATTAATTTAAGTAAATTCTCGGCCACTAATCAAATCGATATTTCTATTTTAGGCAACTTGAGCTGGAATTGGCAAGTTTGATTGTGTTTATTAGTTTGTTATTGAGGTTGATGTTGTTTCTCATAATAATATTTTCAGGTGTTCCATGACTGACAATCACACTCTTCTTCACTTACTAACTCAACTCATTTTCGTTCGCGAATTGACGCAGGTGAATGTTTTAGTATACGGCAATGGAATCAAATACTTCTTCACTGTCATTGTGTTCATGCGTCGAAGTAATATTTATGTGTGTGTGCAATATAAAATGTAATATTCATTATCTTCACAAATTATCTCGTTTGAGAACATACGTCCTCTTAGATCACTTTGTCTTCTGAGTTAACGTCTACAACAACTCACCGTCATGAAATATGACATTTTCAACACGGAACCGAATGTATAATTCATGAATGTAGAATATTACAGTATTTTGTAAATCTTGATAACACAAGATGTAAGTGATTTATATGATAAGATATATATGAATTAAGACCCCTAAAGCAAATTCAAGAAACTTTATGTTAATCCATCGAAACACAAAAAATGATAAATTGAAAATTAGCAAAAAGTAACAGGGAAATCGAGATCCCATGGATGTAAAATACAAACAGGTTTCAGTCACTGTAAATGGTATCAATTATCGGCAACAACGTAGTAACAGTGTTTGAGTATTAAATTTACCAGGGACCTGCAACTCTTCAAACACTGACTGCCATTTGAAACACACACTGGATACCCACTACTGCTCGCATCTTCATAATTTTACATCTCCTTCGACACACGTATTCACGACCGCAGTTAATTTCAACGTCAACACCTTTTCTGGACATTCACCTCCTGCGCACTTAGATGCACCCCTAGGGGTCAATTTGCGCTGAATTTACGCAGATAATCTTTCCCTACACGTCATATACAGTTTTTGCTGTTTTTGACCAAATTAACAAATAAATAGACTCTGATAGGAGGCCAATATTTTAAGAGTATAGCGCATTTTATGTAATGTGCTTCGAAAATCTAGGGAACAGGTATATAATTGAATGAAAATAACAATGAACAGAAAACAATTAATATACTTGACAATTACTGCACAACGTTACATCAGACCACTGACCTAACAATTGTAAGTGGGAAACTACACACGAGAGCCAGAGGAAAGGGAATGAGTGACAAAAACAATTTAATTTCTCAAAAGGAATTGATTGGACGGCAGCAACCTAAAACCTGGATTGCTGAACGCTAATTGTAGTATCGCCAACGTGCCGCTCTTAAACTCTCGTCACCCTATTCCCGGTTCTTCTCCACTTCTCACGAAACTCAACTCTCTTGAAATGCACCATTGCCCGCATCTGCGCAACCTTACATCCCTACGACCCACTCAACTGTGCACGAACCGCGATGAATAATACCGCAAATTTCAACCGCATGAACGCCGGGACCTTGTCGGACTTCCGCCACTCGCGCACTTGTAAGCGCCCATGTGGGGCCAATTTGCGCTGTACTCGAAGCCCCTCAAAGAGCCCGATACAAGCCGTCTTCCCCGCCACCGCCACCCCCTTCCTCGCCGACCTCTCCCCTCGCCGGCCACCCTTCGACACCTGTGGCTGCGTCCCCTCCCTCGGAAGACGCGCGGTCGCCCCGATAAAAAGGGGAACTTTAACAATATTGTGCTCACCCCACCCTTATCAAAACCCCCCACTCGCGCGCTCAAGTATTCTAATGGACAGGAAAATTGAATAAACTTGAATGATAAATGTTTTCCAACACCCCTTCTCCCGGCTTCGCGGCTTCCGAGGGCGGAGGCGGTGCGGCGGGGGCGGGGGCGGCGGAGACCCCTTGCAGGAAGCTGCCCCTCGCCCCCTCACCGGGTAGTGGAGGGCGGGCGCGCTTAAAAAGGGCAGCCGCCGCGAGTTGGTGAATATTGAGGACGCGCCGCCGGCCTCCTTCCCCCTTTGCGGACGAGCGACGCGCAGGGGTCGCCGAAGGTGATGGAAGAAGAGGGAACCGAGAAGGAGAACGAGGAGGAGAAACAAAAGAAGAAAGAAGGTGAAGGGGAAAAAAGAAGAAGAAAGGGATACAAGAAGAACGAAAAGAAGAAGGAAAAGATGTGAAAGAAGGAGAAAAATAAAGAGAAAAAATGAGAACGAGATGAAAAAGAAAAAAGAAGAAAATGAAGAAGAAAGAACAAGGAGAACAAGACGAAGGAGGCGGAGAAGGAGCAATATTAGTAGGAAGGACGAAAGTGGAGGTTGAGAAGTGGGAGGAGAAGTAAATAGAAGGAAAAGGGGCATGGGGGAAGAAGGGAATAACAACGAAAGGATGAAGAGAGACAATTAGGATTAGGTGAAAGAGAAAAATAAAAATAGGAAAGAGGAGGAGCAGGAGACGAACGAGGAGAAGCGGGAGAAGGAGGAAGAGAAGGATTAGAAAGAGAATGAATAGTAGGAACATGGGGAGATAGGAAGAGGAGAAGGAAGAAAAAAGGTGGAGGCGTAAAAAATGTGATGGTGGAGGTATAGGCAGGAGACATACAATCAGTTCATCGGAGTCAGGAGTTACCAGTATAGGCAGATGGTTAAGGCGTGTGAACACAGTAACTAATCTTGTGTGGTGGTAAAGGTAGGCCGCCTCAAGAAAACGTCTTCTCTTGCTTCCATGACGCGCGAGACAGCGGGCGTCACTAGAAACGAAGAGCCCCTGGCGACTGAGGAGGTAAAAGCGATGAGACAGAGAAGGAGCAAATCAAATCGGCAGTCGAACAGAGGATCAACGGACAGAATGCCAAAGCTGACGCAGCTACCATGAGGAACGTGGCGATAAGGTCGTTGATGCACTGCTAGTCTCCTTTACGAACGAATGCGAAAAAAAGGGCGCATTTCAAGACCAAGATCCCTTTGCTGAGGAAGCGGCGGCAGCGGCTAAGATGAAGCTATGGAAAGAGAAAAAAACGAGGAGGAAAGTCAGAAATCTGGTAAAGAAGTACGCGAAAGAGTATTGACACAGGAAGAGGAACTGATATCGAGTTGGAGACGGACCAGCAAAGTCTATGAAGACCAAAGGCTGAAGGCGAGAGAGCTGGCACAGAGAAACTGATGCGATAAGACTCTCTAGGGCGATGGCAGGAAACTAAGGAATTTTTTATCGGCGAGGAAGGCGAATGTGGAAGTGGTGGGAAATGGGACACAATAGACTGAACGACAAGAGGAGGAGAATGGGAAAGTGAGGGAATTAAAGCGAGAGTGGAGGCAAAACCACGGAAAGAAGAGGCGATTAGGAGGATGCTAATGGCGATGTCGAAAGTGAAGATGACAACGACCAGAATGGCAACGATAAAACAAATAAATTCTTAAGAAAATATCAACCTCCATTGAATGTTGCTTGATGTTTTCATACACGTCAACTTCTAGGGCAGTGGCTTCAAGGTCTTCTACTGGTGGCAGTGGCAAGCGTTGTGGCTCGGTAGCAATGCCACGAGCTAATCTGCGCAACTAGCGTTGGGAAAGTAAACTATTAGTAACCCCGCCGTTTTACAATAGAGATGGCGTTGTCTCTGGTGGCGGGGTGACGAAGTGCGTGAAGGGGCGATTTCGTCGTGGTACTCGTGCCGCGGACTCCCGCTCGTGGCGTCGACCTTGACAACACTGTTCTAAGGTCATTAATACAGTTAATGATTTCTATTACGGGAGGTAGCGGTGTTCCCATCGGAAGGTGCGATCTGGCGCTTACCCTACACTTGGTTGCAGAGGATTTCCTCCTCCAGGTATGTTCACCAGCTGTCCAGTACCTCACCAAGCGGGGTACTGTCAGTGCCGGGATAAGCTCTCAGCTCCAGACATGTGTGGTAGTGTAGTGCGTGTAAGTTTAAGTGGGCGTAAAAAGGCGAAAGACAGGAGAAGGAAGAGGGAAAAATGATGGCGCGCTATCCATGGCTTGTTTGTTAGGGACTTTTTCGGCATTAAAATGGTACTAGGAAAACCCGGCAGACGTTCTGCTCTTCATCTCCCAATTTCTCCTCCCATCTCCCTTTCTCACTGTCTCTCCCCTCCCTCCCTACCTCACCCTGTCCCTGTCTGTGTGTCTCTGTTTCCGCCGCTCTCTGGCCCTCTCATTCACATTTACTTGCAGATTCTGCACGTTTCTCAGCAGGTGAGGTAACATCCGAAAGCGCCGGACCAGCAATAATATAGTTCAAGAAGAGCTCATCCTGTAGATCCCTGTGTGAGAAACGTTTCTTTGAGGACTTTGGCTTCAAATTTCAGTTTTTAAGGCCATAGAACGCCTCGTTTAGGAATTATTTAACGATATAGATTTTTAAAAAAATGCTGCCGAGAGTGTTGCGGGTTGCATTTGACGTGAATATTTAGTTTTGTTCTACAGCGCCATGTAGTGGAGTTCCAACAGAATTAACAGCATATAAACCTTCTGGGTAAAAAAACACGTAGAAGTGCCAACTTTCATGGAGATCTGTCTAACGGTTGTCGGAGCTCAGCTCTTATATATACCAACATTCTTCTTTATATATATATATATATATATATATATATATATATATATATATATATATATATTGAAGAAGCCACTGATCAGAGCAGCCGGCTGCTCGCCGGTCTCGAGACTGCAGGTGAATTCGACGTAGCTATGTAGCTTGTATTGAAAATCCGCCACCGTCGAACCCCAAATCCAGCATCCCAAGGCACATTCGCTGTTGAGGCAACGGTAACACTCCCTCTGAGCTAACTCACCGGTCTACCTCGTGTGCCTTCACGCTACGCCACTGGTCGTAATGCAATGGTCGGTATTACACTGTAAAAGTTATTGGACAAATATCTTTGATGAGAAATTTGTGGAAGTTCTTTGAACTTTAACGAGGGAAACTTTGACAAAGAAATTTAATGACCGTATTACATTTCGCCCAATATTTTATGAAGTTTTGCTCGCGATTCAAGATCGATGACGCACAAGTAGTTTGTATTTGTAGTACTTCATGCTTAATAATAACTGACCTATGTTTAATGCAAAAGAAGTGAAGGTAAAGAGGAAATATTTGAGGGTGAGGCCATAGAACAACGCCATGATATTCATACTTGGCGAGACCATGGGTCGCATTATTTAATTAAAGAACTTCGAAATGAAGAATTATTTGAGGATGAACGAGGGGAAACAGTTAAGTTTCTTTGTCGTTCTTCTTCTTTCGAAATTATGTCCTCTGATTTTGAAGTTAAAAAAAATTAACTTAATGAATTGGGCGTTTTCCCAACATCACATTTTCCACTTATCGATAAAACATGTCATATGCATGGAGGAAAAGGAATAAATTTACTATATTCCTTCATGTCATACGCTTCAATCCGTATGGTTTTATTTTTGTAGTCCGGATGGATTGTATTACATAAACATTCTAAACATTATAATTGATCATACTCTGCAATTAAACTTCGGTTTGAAGCAATACCCTACGTATCGGACGCCATGTTACCAAGTATATGATAAAACTTGGAGGTCTGAGGCTACATTTTATCAAAAAAATTATAAAGAAATCTTTTATAAAATATTAACTATTACACTGTCATATTTCTTTTATAAAAGTTCTTTGACAAAGATCTTTTACAGTGTAATACCGGCCAAACTTTGGTTGAAGCAATACCCTACGAATCGGACGCCATGTTACCAAATATATGATAAAACCTGGACGTCTAAGGCTGCATTTTATCAAAGAAATTTTATAAAAGAAATCTTTTTTAATAAAATGTTAGCTATTACACTGTCATATTTCTTTTATAGAAGTTTTTTGACAAAGACCTTTTAGAGTGTAATACCGGCCAATGGCTCATGGGCGCGTATGAGCGCGAGGGGCGCGGTGCGCGGCGCGACCGGAATGCGCGGGGGGGGGGGAGGGGGGCCTGGCGAATGGGCGCGCCGCGCAGCCCCGCCTCGAGAAAGGGTGCGCCCCGCGACTTTTAACCCCCTCCCGAGCCGCATGCAAAGGGGGAACGGTATTCTAATTGGCCCAGACCTGCGCCCGCGATTTGCCTGCGCCTCCTTTAGAGGGGGACACGGCGGGATGGGTGGGATGGGGAGGGGCGGGGCGGGCCCGCGGTGGGACGAGTTACGTTCCTTGTAGCTCTCAGCCCCCATTTATTATTTACTGGCGGCCTGTAGCAGCAAAATTGCTCAAATGTAGCAACAAAATCACTGATAGTGGCTTTCCAAACAGTAGCAGGCACTCTGTTCCAGAACAACAAATAAAATACCAGCGCGTAACACTGTAAAAATGGGTGATAACTGTTTAAAAGTTGTGCACCATGGTCATGTGTGTGGCTTAATTGCGGGTAGCAGGTGTCTGACAATCAAATCTACCATACTCTGTCTTCTATGTTTTACATCTTGAAACTTTGATGCACCTCTGTGGGGAATCGCAATTCAGCAGTAACAAATCAAGGTTTTTTTTTTTTGTGGTGTCTTATAAAAGTGAATAACCGGACGTCTCTTCTTAGCATATTATTTATACAGAGTAATTTTAACAAAAACTGTCATTACGATTAGTGTAATAACATAATATATAAGGATACGTAGTGCAATAGTTTCTTAACATACCAAGAATATCAATAACCTATTGGAAAAAATGTTCAATAACACAACACGTGAAATAAAATATTTAATGGCGGGCAGACTCTTCCTTGCAACCTTGATGTCGCATGATGTCAGCTGTTTCCTAACTAGAGACGCATTGAATATGAGAATTGAATCTGTACGCGTAGTACGCGTATAGGCGGAGTAGTAAAAGTAAAAAAATTGCAATTTTCACTTAAATAGAAACTTTCATTGTTTCTAGATTATCCCGGAGGTCCTGGGTACCTAATGAATCCACAGACAACTCTCACATGACGGAAGGCTGCATAATTTTCTTTCAATTCTGCGCGCTATGAAAAACAGTAATATAGATGTTTTCTGCCCAAACCTCTCGGGTACCTAACCAAACAGTAGGCACAATTTAAAAGGTGTAGGCCGCAAATTTTTCTTTGAGTTTCGGCGATAATTTGTAATTAGTAGTATAGATAGCTTTTTAAAATTTTTGGGCGTATTAAAAATTAGTAATATAGATATTTTTGTTCCTAGATACCTAAAGAATCATAGACACCTGCCACAAGGCCGAAGGCCAGATAGTTTTATTTTAATTTCTGTGCGCGTTGGAAATTACTAATATAGATTGCGGTTTTGAGACCCTTGAACTTTTAGGGTCATTGAGGCCCTTGAGTGATCTAATGAGTCGCCGATATCGATTGTGATAAGGTAAATGAGGGAGTGGTACGGAATGATGGGGAGGGGAATTGGGAGAACCCCGAAAAACCCTGACGAGAGCGCGCCTTTCTGACCAGGAATTTCACATGAATTGGCGGGGTAACGAACATGTGCTGCAATGACTGCAACATAAGAAAGTTGAATTAGTTCTTCAAAAAAATTATAAATAAAAATGGCGTCGCTGTAT
Organism: Acheta domesticus; assembly: GCA_031308135.1. NCBI lineage: Eukaryota > Metazoa > Arthropoda > Insecta > Orthoptera > Gryllidae > Acheta > Acheta domesticus. The sequence continues at coordinate 279,588,736 of JAHLJT010008446.1, read as the reverse complement.
TCTCGCAAGTAATGGACGCAAGTCCAGAAAATGATCAAAATATAGTCTGTGCCCTTGCCACACTCCACGAACTGAAAATAATTTAACGCAAATTCGCAGAAAATAATTTTAATATATTGTTAAATACAAATAGAACTACTTCTTAAGTATATAAAATGTTTCTTCTATTATATTACAATTTAACCTGGGATTTGTCGTTGACTCCCCACATTTCCGCTCTCCGAGTTCCGGAAAGGAATTGGTATTGACAATTAAACGTAAGTGGAGTAATCAAACGTGTTAGAAAAAATTCACAAACCTGAGAAAAAGGAACAAAGTTCGTCCTCAAATTACACTTTGTTAAATTCAATCTTCGTATTCAGATCTCATTCTTCTCTAACGTTTCATCCATATAAATAGCTTGCGCACACACACACACACACACACACACACACACGCACACACGCACACACACATACACAAGCACACACACACACACACACACACACACACATATATATATATATATATATATATATATATACATATTATACATGTATATATAAATATCTAAAAAGAACCCACAGTTTTCCATTAGTTTAATGCCCTATTGATGCCCTTCTGTGTTGTGTTCCAGATAGACAACATTCACGACACAAGCCTTCGCGGTCTGTGTTTAATCATTAAGCCGACACGCTCCGAACGTGTTGTATTTAATGCCCATAGTATCCTTAGAACAAGTGCAGGAATTGGTCTGATTTGCAGTAACGGGAATCGGTGACCATGTGAGGTTGGGATAATTTCATTAATTGGACTAGTGGTCGCCATCTTGCTTCGCATTGCCTTCCGACATGGTGCAAGGGGAGAGTTCCTCGGATGTTACGATGTCGTAACCTCTCTACGCGACGGTTAAACTGCCTTGGCCGTCGTCAGAAATAGATGTATTACCGCATTATTGTACTCATCACCAATATGAATTTTCGTTCATGGAATTGAGTTTAAATAAAAACCGAAGGTAGAGCTGCTTTGCTGAAATGCTTTCCAAATATTACTGAATTATAGTAATGGACAGTGAATATCTAAAAAGCAAAGGACTATAAATAAACAAATATCTTAAGAAAATACCAAACACGACAATTAGTGACCACACATATTAAAGCTAGTTGTATTAATTCATCTGTTCGATATTCACGAGTTTTGTATTGACGTTTAACCAAGTTTGACGCCTAACCATTGCCGTTTCTCTTCATCCAGTTTGCTTTCAAAAAGGCATTTTTTATAATTTCGTGACATCTACGTGAATCATAAGAATAATATTGGAATGAGTTTATAAGACACAAATGACGTTAACAAAAGAGCATTTTTATTTAGGCATAAATATTACCTTCAAAGAAAATTTGAAAATTATGGAATGGAATGTTCTACTTCGTAATGAATATTTCTCATGTATATCATTAAAGGTCCAATGCTTTTTCATGCACAATTTCCTTCTCATACCAAGTTATTTTTTGAGTCACTGAGAATCCAGACTTTTATTTAATAATCCAGCAGGACGTCTTGAAGCACGCTATCAAGGCCATAACAATCAGTTTCGAAACCACATCACGAACACCAGACGGTAACTAAATATATCCACGAACCCATCATAGCTGTTTCCAATTTCTTCCCCTCTTTCTTTTTGTCACACAAATCACATCTTAACTCAAGAACCAAACCGATATCCCCCTCGCGTTCAGTTTTTTCGCATCCACTTTTTCCGAGACACCTCTGGATTTTTTGCAGGCTCAACTTGCGGCAATCGACAAGAGAGAGGGACGGGGCCGGGTGAGGGGGGCGGGGGCGGGATTTCCTTCGCGAGCGCGACATCCAACGCCAGGAGTGGTATTAAGAGGCGGGGCGGCTGGTTTCGATCAGTCCTGCGGTTTGGGGTCGCTTTGATCTCAGCGCGACCGCTCCTGTCGGTGAAGCTGGGCCGACCGCCGCTTCGCCGCTTCGCCGCTTTCCAATTATGATATCTCGTTCGTTACTGCTGTTTCAGCGGGGGCAGCTCGTACGAAACCGTTTGCGCGCCTCAATATGCCTCGCGCATACCCGAACAGGCCAGGCCGAACCTCCGTACGTTATGGCATAAAAGAGCCACTTTCCCATCGACGGGGGTCAGCCGTGTTGGCGTGAAGTGAGAACTTGTTCATGTTTCCCACGGAGCCCTCTGCGCCCAGATGCGGCCGAAATCGCTGAAGTGGTAGATAAAGATAAATTATTCAAACTGCAATTGGGTATAACCCAGTGGCAGCTAATTACAAAAACATAAAAATTCAGTCTCTCAGTAACATAGAATGCTAATACCAATAATAATAATAATAATAATAATAATAATAATAAAATACATAACCAACAAATTATATAATAATTATTGTAATAATAATAATAATAATAATAATAATAATAATGGTAAAATAATGAAATAATAACATAAAAACTGACTGATTCATTAAACTACAGTGAAATACATTAAGAGAGATAGAAAAAAAATTATAATCTACCTCCACACTGAATGTTCATACAATTAGGATCACACTGCACTTCACTTCACTAATACGTGTAAAATATTTCCTCGTTTATTTCTCTGCTATACACTGCACGACACCTCATTTCAAGTAGATGCACAAGTGCTGACTAGGAATGCTCGCTCTCAAGTCACTCACGAAATGTGTAATCGATTCTAACCCTTAAAATATCACAAATGGTCATTTTAAAATTGGAAGCGCGTTTTCACGTAATTAATTTCATATATTCAGCTTGTTATTCAATCGTGGTATTGTAATCAAAATTGCAAAATCCCTTGCAAATAGTATACGAAATTAATTTCAATGTTCCAGTATAATATGTGAGGATTCCAGTACCAGAGTCCAAGTGATCTGCTTGGGATGATGAGAATTAAGATTACTAGAACAATGAAGAACAATAAAAGAATGGGAAACACGGAAAATTGAAGACATTGGAAATTTGCAGCGAACCAGAGTTGCAGGGAACCAGATTTCTCCCCAGTATATTTTACGTGACGTATTCCGCTTATCAGCTACGCACAAATCGGTAACAATGGACTGCACGCTGAAGTTATGGGACTCCCGAGTATTGAAACAGAGCAAGATGGAATATGCTTAAAAAAGTCCGTACAAACTGTATCATAGTAAAAATTTTGCATTAATAGACTTTGTTTAATTTATTTTAATACTCCATCGTCACTAACAAAGTGTATTACAGAGTAGATCACTTTTACATTGATATTAAATTATTAAGCTGAAGAAGATTTAGAATACGTATACGATAAGGGCGTTGAATTATTTGAAGCCCAATATTTAATCAGTACAAGAGCACATGATATGATAAGAAGCTCTAGATACTGTTGCATAAGTATTTGGAAACTGCATACATTCGGTGCATACTTGGCAGATCTGGGTTACACAAGCAAGAGAAAACGGAAAGGTTGAAAGGCTCAGAGATAAATTATGCTGCTGATAGGAATGAGTTATAACTCTAAGATAATTCAAATACAACTAGACGCAGTTAACGGCTAAAGCAATCGATTTATTAGGCGACACAGTACAAATTATAATAAAACAATATTATTTCCTTTCTTTCCAATAGCATTTTTACCCAGATCGGGACTTAGTCTAACTTCCACAATTTCAAAGCCCTCTCTTATAATTTGGTACTTCATAGATTAATTGTATCAGAAAAAGTTACATCAAACTGACCCATAACATTGAATTACATGGTGCAATTAATATCAAAGACAATGCTGCACATTATTTAGCAGGAAATTAAACAAATTGCAAATAAATATTGTATATAAAAGACAATCGGCGAATATGTGTAGGATGTTAGAGGCCGGTTCTTTTAAATTTAGATGAGAAAAAGAAGGGAGAATTTTGGATTTTCCTCCCAGTATTGGCATCACCGCAGAAAAGAAACACTGGCCTGTATATCATAACGATGGCAGTCTCCAGGACGGTATCCCAGACCGGGTTTCCTGGGAGCGCGTCCCTCCCGATCTCCGGAAAGCAGCCAGCGACCGCCGGAGGCCGCGGCTTCCGACTTCCGGGAGCGGATCGGTGAAGAGCACGGGAGAGGGGGGGAGGATTGAGGACGAACCCAGAAGGCGGTGGAATCGCAGGCGGAGGCGAGAGTGGAGGTGGGGGCTGAAGGTAGGGCAGGAAGCAGAGGTGAGGGATTACGAAGACGGGTGGAGGTACGGGAATATGAGAGAGAAGAAGGGTACAATGTGGGTAGATGGTTTTGAAGGACAGGACGCAACGGGAAGGCGCGGAGGCCGGGGAAACACGGACAAGAAGGAAAGGGAATAAGAGTGGGGAAGGAGAGCGGGAAAGAGGCGAGGAAGAAAGGAGGGAACGAGGCGGGAAGAAGGGAAGGGGAAAACGGCAAAGAAAATGGTGATGCAGAGCAAGGAAAAGAACGAGGGAGAAGGGTGAGGAGAACGGCATCTCCACACCGTGAGGGCGAAAGCAAGGCTGAAGTCGGGGTGAGAGGATGGTAGGATGGCGAGGGAGAAAAGCCAGGCACGCGCAAGCGATAATTCAGTTGTCGAACCTAGGCGGGGAAAAAGTTTATAAATATAAACATAGCTGGAAACTGCGGTGACCCCAAAAGAAGAGCAACTGCGCGGCTGGAGTGGGCGCAGTCGCGGCGGAATGAGATAATGGGCCCGGTTTTTTACGGCGCGACGCCGCGGCGCTGACGTCTTCATCGCCCACGAGGAATAGCGCCCTCCCGGCGGCGGGCCGACAGGGAGCGGCGAAGGCGGCTGGGGGGTGTCGCGTTGTGCGGCGGCAGGGTTGCGGGGGCGAAGGTGTTGCGGGGCGGAGGGGTTGCGGGGGCGAGGGGTTGCGGGGGGCGGAGGGTTGCGGGGGCGGAGGGGTTGCGGGGGCGGAGGGGTTGCGGGGGCGGAGGGTTGCGGGGCGGAGGGGTTTGCGGGGGCGGAGGGGTTGCGGGGGCGGAGGGGTTGCGGGGGCGGAGGGGTTGCGGGGGCGGAGGGGTGGAGGGGGTGGAGAGGTTGCGGGGCGAAGGGGTGCGGGGGCGGAGGGGTTGCGGGGGCGGAGGGGTTGTGGGGGCGGAGGGTTGTGGGGGCGGAGGGTTGTGGGGGCGGAGGGTTGTGGGGGGCGGAGGGGTTGCGGGGGCGGAGGGGTGGAGGGGGTGGAGGGTTGCGGGGGCGAAGGGGGTGCGGGGGCGGAGGGGTTGCGGGGGCGGAGGGGTTGTGGGGGCGGTGGGTTGTGGGGCGGAGGGGTTAGCGTAGGCGGAGGGTCTGCGGGGGCGGAGGGGTTGCGGGGGCGGAGGGGTTGCGGGGGCGGGGGGTTGCGGGGCTGAGGGGTTGCGGGGGCGGAGGGTTGCGTGGGCGGAGGGGTAGCGTAAGCGGAGGGGCTGCGGCGGCGGAGTGGTTGCGTGGGCGGAGGTGTGCGGGGGCGGAGGTGGTGGCGGGGTGGCGGGAGTGGGTGGTGGCGGGGGTAGCGGGGTAGCAGGGATGGAAGGATACCGTGGACGGAGGGGTAAGGGGGCGGAGTGGTAAGGGAGGGGAGAGGTAAGGAGCGGAGAGCTGTGGACCAGAGGGGTGAGGGGGCGGCGGGGTAGCGGCGACGGAGAGGCAGCGCGGGTGGAGAGGTAGCGAAGGCGGAGGGTTAGCGGGGACGATGTGGGTAGCGGGGGCGTAGGGGAAGGGGGTTTGCTAGGCCGGAGATGTTGGGGCAGAGGGGATGCGGAGGCGGAGGTGGGGTTGCAGAGCTGGTGGAGTTACGGGACGGTGGGGTTGCGGGGGCAGTGAGGTTACGGCGGCGGAGGGGTTGCGGGGGCGCAGGGGTTGCAAGGGTGCTTGTGTTCAGAGTATTGACGTCATTTAGAAAACGGACGTGGTTAATTCGTTACGTTAATCACGTGTGCCCACAGCCTTGCAGGTACCACGCCAATCGTATAACCCCTTCACTATCAGTCACACTTAAAGAAGTCTTCCTGGCCTTTAAAAAACTGTGTACAATTGCAATAGCAATTTTTAAGGAATTAAGAGATTTGGAGCATTTTCTGAGATTTTTTATTAAATTACATTACTTAAAAAATCAGGTGAAAACAACTCTTTTTAAAAAATTGTAATGAGTAAGAGATTTTTTTCAATCATGAAATTGGTTCTAGAAAATTAGATCTTTAAATTAGGTCAAGTATTATTTTGTGAAAAAATAGTAGTTTTCCCATAATTTTTACTTAATGTAAAGGCAATTTTTAAAAAAAATCTAAAAAACCGCTCTGTATTCTTACTTTAATATTTTTCCTAGGATAGAGCAAAAGACATTAACAAATATGTACGTTTTATTATCACAGAACTGTCTGAATTCTCGAAAATTACAAGAGCTAAAAATAATGCCAGAAAATATTTGCTGTTGTAGCGTAATTCTTTGTGTCTCTTTATTTCTTACATAGAAGTTATTTATTCGTCAAAGAAATAATAATTATTAAAATTATTATTGTCGTCATTGATTATAAAACATCTTACACGAAGAGAATTTTAGAACTTCAAAATACACCCATGAGTACATACTAATGATTATATTCCTATAAACCATTCGATATAATTTTGATAAATAATGTCGTTTCAAATGGAAATTAGCGTGAACACGATATGTTTTTGAGATTTTCTTCCTCGCTCTCACACACACACACCACACACACACCACACACACTCACACCCTCACTCTTCCCCACACTCCCAAACTAGTGGTGGGGAAATAGCTCATTTCTCGTAACGGTTTTATACTATTCTTATACTGCACTTTCTATCCTAACACTTAAGCAATTACTTCTAAAATGCAAAGGATATACCTCAATATCCTTACCAAGTAACCAGTGTCCATTCGTCTGTGGGTCCTTCCCTCACTCACTCACAGTTTCTTCTAGTTCCCGATTTGAGACAAAATGAGGTAGCATCAGACGCGTCTCCGTCTCCTGGTAGAACTGACAATTTTTATCTTTCGGGAAAAGGGGGGAGCATCTAAATCGCATTTTGGGGAATTTTTAAAGAATCTACAGAGGTGGTCAACAGCTCCCTCGATTCCTCTCGACGAAGCAACTGGGTTAGACATGATGTATATTCACTTGGCTTGTAGTCGCTTCTCTGCCTATTTAACTGACGTTTCAACTCATTTCCAACACATTAGGAACGCAAGATATTTTTTTCGAATTATTAGAGAGTGACGGGTGTTGGTTCACTAACAACCACTTCTGAGGGAATCGGAAGGTCTATGGCATACACTAGTAAGTCGTGTCAGACTCAACAAATTCAGGTGTTCGAGAGAAGGTTTCCCGCTCCATTTGAACTACGGTCCCATTTGGATGACTTCACATGGATGTCTGCAACTGCCAGATCCTACAAAAACATTCTGAAAAATTCTAGAAAAACTATGTTTATTGGGGGTATTTCAAGGAATCTCTAGTGGTGAAACGCTGTTACTAAACAGACTTTCCAGCATAATCTGAAAAAAGAGCAAACAAGAAGAGTTGAGAAAACACATTTTTGTATTATTTAATTTTAATTCTTAATCGATATTTTTTCATGTACCAGGTCCAAGGGTAAAAAAGGCATACAACGTTTGTTTAATTTTAATGTTATTCAGAACTTGCGTAATAGAAATTTTTAACATATGAAAATACTTTTAAAACAATTTAAAGCATCGAAGTTGTCACATTTATCTAGTTACCAATAGCGAATTACTAATATATTAAAGAAAAACCATTAATTAATGATAAGTCGCCAGTTAGTGGCCAAATTATTAACAAAGATATTTTTTAAATTTTATTGTTTAATTGATGCAATGTATTTGTTATTGACGAATGTTTTTAAGTTTATGTTTTTTAACTTTATTGTCGTCAGCAACACAGTTTTAAGGGCCATTTAATATATTTCGTGACATCATTACGTAGTGTGTTTAGAAGGACGTGCGATTGCTTATTGAAGTTTTACACTTTCGTTCTGTTTCGAATTGTTATTAGAGCCAGGAAGTGTACATCATGTACGCAGACTATGGAGTGGGTTTGTAGCATTTACTTAACGATTTAATGTTATTATTAGCTCTTGGAGTTGCATAACTAACCTATCCGAAGGAAAGCTTACAGTAGCCATGGCAAAGTTTTGAATAACACTATGAAAAATGAATTGGAAAATTAGGAATTTCGAAACATCACTAAAACCATGCAGACGACTATCACCTTAGTAAAGAGTAGGAAAATGTGTTAAATAAATTATTTCGCCATGAACGTAAACGTGAAATACGTCCTTGGAGAACCGTCAGAAATCACAAAAATTTATAATCATTTTTCAAAAAGCAGGAGTGCATTTATCAGAGCGAATCTGTAAAGGTTCATAGAAATGAATGTGAAATGTCGATCATCTATTATAAAACTCACACTCACACCTGAAATTACGAAAAAAGGTTAAATTTGACCAAAACTACCATCCTTTGACCGAAGAATTTTAGAGCAAGATCGATAATGTATTTAAACCATAAACACCGCGAACAAGAACTAAAATGTATTAAATTAGTATTTTGTAGGATTACTTCTCAGCCGATACAGAACCTGCAAGGCAAGACAAATCCATTCGATGGACGCGTAATATGTGTCTGCATTGTGAGGCGAGTAAAATGTCCTACTGTCCTACTACTAAATGAACTAAAACTAAGTAAAATCAAGCTCTGAGCACTTCTTGGTGAGATCCGTTAGCCCGTTTACAGACAAAGTTTCAAATGATCTCAAAATACCTCTTGAGTACAATATTTGACCACCTGTAATTTTAAAGAACAGAATTTATTTACCAAATATGTCTTCAGAAATATAGGTGTAGGAGAAGACCTTAAAATGTTTAACTTTTGCCATTATAGGAAAATCCGACAACACATTAGACGTTAGTGTTTTTAACCCGCTGACGGATGGACCGATTGAACGGATCACAGACGGACGAATGTATGGACGGACGAACGGACGGACGGACACACAGGCAGGTAGGTAAACAGGCAACAGGTGCTCATCCCGAGTACCACGTTTCAAATGTCACACAGGTGACTAGTGTATGCCATAGACCTTCCGATTCCCTCAGAAGTGTTTTGTCAGTGAACCGATGTCCATCACTGTCAAATAATCGAATAATTTTCTTTGTATCCCTCCATGTTATGTTCCTAATGTGTTGCATATAAGTTGAGATGTCAGTTAAGTAGACAGAGAAGCGACTACAAGCCAACGAATATATATTCAAATATATTCCTTTATAAGCAGCAGAAAAACAAAATAGAAAACAATATTTTTGTTCTGATAGTCTTCTCTTGTGTTGGTTCTTGGAATTCCTTACTTACCTTAACAAGTTTTAAAGGAAATGTAAACATGTAACTAAGATAATATTTAAATGTTGTTTAATTGTCATCAACATATTTATGAAGGAGCATACAGCAGAATCATGAAACCTTTTAAAGTATTAATAGTCTTGCTACCTTGTGGTTAGGGAAATTGGGAATAAACTAGGAGACTTGCGTTCGAGTCGCTGTAGGGGTGACTAATTTGAATAACTAGAAATAACAGAAAATATTGTGTGAAGCATGTCTTATATTAGTCTTTAAAACTAGTCAATTTTAGTCCAGTCAATTGGTGTTCAAAAAGATCCGATACAGGAAATAATTCCGGAAGATTTACCAAGGTCCTTGTTCTATCAATGACCCATACCTTCTCTGAAACCGAGCTAATGTCACCTCGTCGACTTCTGGCCATCCCACGAATGTCAATCCTAGGAACCCAGAGACCGACGTAGCTCGAAGCCATAATGGGATGAGTTGAAGGAAGTGATGTGGTGCTTTTTTTACACAAAAGCGAAAATGGGGGCTTGAAAATAAAAGTTTTCAAGATATGGAGAGAGCAGAACCCAGATATGAGACCTACCCTAGATTCAAGGAAGCTTGCCAGTCAATGACGATAGATACTCAGAAGTGGACAATTCACAGCAGAGCAATTTGCTGCCATTCAGGGAACCGCGGAGTAGTTCTTCGATACAAGTATCCACATGACAAACACGTAGAACTTGAAAAGGATGGTCCCTGTTGAAGGTTAATCTCTTTCCAATTAAAAATCCGTCAGTGGTGTAAATTCATCTGACAATGAATCACATGATAAGGATGCGAAATCTCCTTTGAAGTGAGATAGGAAGAGTTCGTCAACTTCCATTCGAATCTCGTGCACCGCTGAAAAGAATGTATGAAAATGCCAAATCTAAGAGTGATAGAGACAGCAAATTCTGTCATAAATGAGGTGGTACAGACCCCAGATAGAGATCTAGATATTACAGAAATCAGACACTAACGTGTTCAATATTGTATACATTTGGAGCTCTGGTATCTCAGATAATTTTGGAGCGAGCCAAACCGACAGCCAACAGCAAATCAGAGTAAACAGTCCCTGACTCCCATAGGCGAAAAGAATTATGAAACGGATAGCCTCACACTCGGAGTAAAATATTATTCTTAGCCGAGACATCGTCTAAATCATCGCACATCTATAAAAGGTAAACGAAAATATTCCATGTTGAACAAAATTACCAAATTGAAATGACACAGGCAAGCTCGTGCTAGCTGGGAAGCTAAAAGAAAAAATCAAAGCATGGGCTCAAAGCATAAGATGTTACAAACGTAGAGTAGATTTCCGTACGCAGAATCGGTGATTTGAAACAGACGCGTAGAGATTCTATCTTAATCCGACTCAAAAACCAAATGAAAATGCTGTCACTCCTTCTAAAGATGACGTCGAAGCATTTTGGGCAGAAGTCTGATAGATAAGCTGATCCTACAACAAAAACGCATCTTGCCTTCAATCTGAAGTTCATACTGCCGATGAACTTGTGAAAACAGTGGAACATGTTCACAAATACTTCTAAAGGGACCTCTTCCCTCCAATTAAGAATATGAGAAACTAAAACTTCCCCGGGATTGATAAGATCCAGAATTATTGGATTAAAAAATGAACAGCAATACATTCTCATCTAGAAAACACTGTTAATAATTTAGATAACCAAAAGGAACTCCTGGAATGTGGCATCACTTATTTGCTACCCAAAGCGAGTGACAGCTTTTTGGCGAAGAACTAAAGACTAACCACTTGTCTGCCAGTAATGTACAAAGTTATTACTTCATTCATAGCTAACAAAATGTACAGACACTTAGAGAAGAACCATGTGTTGCCAGTTGAACAAAAAGGATGTTAAGTTTCCTATATCACCCATCCTCGAGCTGATGTACATAGACTTAATGTGTCATGTAAGGAAGGAGGAAGAGGCCTCAGACAAACTGAAGCCTCCTGGCGCAATGCAATAGTAGGGATGGGAAAGTATGTAGTCAGCCATCAAGATGACCCAGTAATGAGGCAGGTTATGATATCTGACCGAAAAATGGGAAACATGCATTGTTAGTGTAGCAGGAAGCATTGCGAACAAGACTATGCAAAACACCCAAAAACAGAGACACTGAAATTCTGATGCTACTTAACGTGAAATATGAGACAGAAAAAATGTTAAAGAAATCGTGAAGAAACAAATCACTCCATGGACAGTATTTAAAAAGGATGGACAAGGTGCAGATTAATAAAGATCAATCATTTATGTGGCTTAAGAGGGACGAATGAAGACAGAATCGGAAGCACTTTTAATAGCTGCCCAAGATCAGGTGTTGAAAACCGACATTATGATAAAGCGTTTCTCAAAATTTCCCAAGATGATAAATGCCGCATTTGCTAGGAACAAATATATTTAATATAAACCGTTGTTCACGTCGGGTCATCGTGTCCAATTCATGGCACGACAGAGTGTGTAGTTATCTTCACTGGAAGATCTTATCGTCTTCGAAGTTCCAAACACATGGCCCAAATCGTACGAACACTCAACAAAATCACCAACCGGTGACATCTGTTGGTCAATACAGTATGACCAACAAATTCAAATGGATCGCACGATAGGGGCAAACTAACTAGATATTGTTATCTGGAATTTGGAGAAAAAATCGTGTCTACTTGTAGAAGTTGCTGTGCCGTGCAATCCAAACGTCGTAACCATGGAGGCAGAGAAACATCTTAAATACAAGAGTCTGGAAATCGAGATCATCCGAATAAGGCGCGCAAAAGCACAGGTCGTTCCGATAGTTATCGGAGCTCTGGGAATTGTTCTTCACAATTTGTGTAACAACTTGGCTAATTTCTCAGGTGATTCAAAAGTCTGGGAAGTACAAGACATTGCTTTATTAGGGACAGCTCTGATTTTGCGCAAAGTATTGGAGAGGCACCGACAGACCTTACATCTGCGTCTTCGGAAGCTCATTGCAACATGGAGTAGATTTTATATTCAACCGACTCATAACATCTTTAGTCGTGACTTAGAGGAATAATAATAATAATAATAATAATAATAATAATAATAATAATGTGCATAAAAAAGCGCTTTGCATTATTTACTGTTTAATAGCCTGGCTATATACATTTTCTTGCCTTCGCATTAATGAGGATCTGCGACAGCATTGAACAGACAACCCACCGTGAAGAAAACGGTAAATAAGGCGGTCTGTTACATAACGAAAGCTAGAATATAACAATCTATAATCCAAAGAATAGGTTTGGGAATCAAGTAAGTCAGTGCAACGTTCTCTCTTTTGCAGGGCTGTGAATGGAGAGGGGCTGCAGGCGATGGAATGTCTCCGCCGACGGGAGGATGAGGCGCGGGTGGCAGTGGCGGCGGCGGCGGCGGCGGCGGCGGCGGCGGCGGCGGTGGCGGTGGCGGTGGCGGTGGCGGTGGCGGTGGCGGTGGCGGTGGCGGTGGCGGTGGCGGTGGCGGCAGCGACGGTGGTGGCGGGGTGACGGCGGCGGCGGCGCGCGGAAGAAAAACGCTCCCGAAGGCCGGGCGGCGCGCGGAGCCCGCGGCCGGTGGGGCGCGGCGGTGGCGGCGAGGGCGGCGGTGGCAGCGGCGGCGGCAGCGCCACATACCGCGCGGCGTTTTTCTGCCAGCGGGCGATCGGCGCGGGGCGGCGCGGGGCGGCGCGTTGCTGCGCCTCGCGTTGCGTCGCGTCGCGCCGCGTCCGGTCCTGGCGGGCCGCAGGAGAAGATGGAGGTCGCGAAGTCGGAGTCGCCGTTGGAAACTTCTGGACGCGGGCTCATCAAGAGGCGCGCGGGAGCCGCGGCGGTGACAAAAGGCAGCAGGAGACGCGGAGGGGAATGGGAGGTGGAGAGTGCAATGTTGGCGGTGGTGGTGGTGATGGTGGTAGTACTGGATGTGGTGGTGCTGGAAATGGACATGTTGCTAGTAGTGGTGGTAGTACAGATAGTGATGGTGATCGGGGCGGTGGTGGTGGTGGTGGTGGTGGTGTTGGTGGTGGTGGTAGTGGTGGTGACAGTGCTGTGCCTATATAATAGTCTCCATGGTGTTAGTGCCGTGATTGTAGTTGCAGTGGTGGTAGTGTAATTGGCAGTGACAGGTGCTGTGATGGTTTTGGAAGTGGTGGTAGTGGTAGTTATGGTACGGTCAAATGTATTAGTGGCGTGATGGTTGTGGAAATGAGGGAAACGACAGTGGTAGCAGCGTTGCTATGATAATCGTAATGCTGTTATTTTGTTTTCCTACTTATCACTGGCTTCTTCTGCATTCAAATGTCGATTATGTAATCGGTTTTATCTTCTGCCGTCGAGATCACACTCTTCTGCCATTTTCTCCACTTTTGCTGCCACTACAACGATTATATTCATATAGACACCGCGCCTTCTTAGAGACTACATCGTTTCCCACATGCATCGCATGCTGGTTGGAAATAGTCCGCTCTCACGTACATCGTATCGTTAATTACATTACCATTGTTGTTTCCCTTATTACCTTTGTCACCATCGTTGCTGTGGGTGTTGCTGTAGTCTAGATGCTGATACAGCGCTAGGCGTAATCTTGTAGACCCTTTTTCTCTTGGGTGCTTGTCATACGCTCACGAACATAAATTTCTCACTATATTGGCTTTACCAATATAATCTGTGTCATAAAAGGATGGATTTTGTGCTCTTGAGTACAGGTCTGGTAGGAAGAAATAATTCTACATTTATTTTGTTGCCAATTACTGGCTGCAATTTGTCCCATTACTGGATCGTCATCAGGGTTGGACCTTCAGTTTAAGTTTAGACAGGTTTAAGTCACCTTACGTTTATACAGGTTTGTAGTTTACTCCTACGCACAATACATAACCTATTTAAACTTAGTGTAACGTAATTCCAGCCCTGATGAAGGCCTAAAAAGGGCCGAAACGTTGGGAAAAAAAAGAATGAACATTTTTTTCTACCATGACCTAAACTCAAGAACTCCAAATCCATACCTTTATAACTCAAAAGGTCGAGAAACAAACTAATTAATGTGTCAGTTTCTGAGGACGTAAACGTCATCCTCATGCAATCTTATTTTTTCATACGCATGTATCACTATAATCCAACACCCTTGTGGCGATATTACCGTCACGCGTCGCGATATTACAATCCCCGATTCCTTGATCTCACCACATTCTGTACAATGTGGAGTTTTGTTAATTTATTTTTAACAGCTTATTCCAATGTTATACCTCATATGTGAAACGCCTGGACCATCATTAATCTAAGAGATAATACGGGTTACTTTCCGTTCCCTGGTTACACAATTCCAGGGGTAGATTGTAAATGAAGAATGGTGTTTGGGAGAATAGATGATAATGAATAAAGTAAGGCTACTGATAAAGTTTCAGCGAAATGAAAGGTAGAATAATTGGAAGAAACCGCGCTTTTATGAAGAGAGCGCGCTAATCTACCAAACATTTCATCTGGACACCAAGATTCGATATGCTGACTCACATAAAAGCTAACAGCTAAATGTCAGGATTACCAGATAGAAAGGACAATTTTTAACCGTTATCTTTTGTAGGTAATTGCAAAAAGTCCTATTAATTCCAGTATTGTACTTGTTCAGTTTGAATTTTCATTTTCACATAAAAAATTATCTGGCAAGGGGCAAAGGAATGCAACCCACCATGAAACACGTTGCTCGTCAAGTCTCGCTTGCTTACTGCACAGGTTGAAAACAAAGAACAAAATATGCAAAACAAAAGCAAATATCCTAACAACTTTAAAATCAAAACATTCATATTACACTTTTGAAATACATAAATTGCGAAAATTACAATGTAACTGCATTTTGATCTGATTATGTCGCTAAAAAAAGTGTAAAAAATTTAAATGATGTATGCGAGAGAAGTATAAATCTATGCAAATTTTCTTGAGCACAAGAATTCGTTATCCATCCTTTTACTGAAAATAGTTGAGTGGTGAATAAAGATACAAACAAAGCAATAGAAATTTTCGAAAACTAAGAATTTCACTCGCGAGTAGTAAAAAATTTAATTGCATCGGTAAACGAACGTCAGATTTCATTATATAGCACTGCTAACCAAATAGCAACCTACAGCCTAGGCTCTACTCCTAAAACAACTTGCAAAAGAAGAGCTGAACAAAACGTGTGCATAATGAAGCCGCATTTATGTCCAGAAGCGAAAAAAGGGGCCAACATTTGCTCAACGAATCAGGTGTACTAGACGAAAAACCTAGATGAATAACTTGTTAGAGTCAAATTTCAGTTTTTAAAATTGCACTGTACCAATGTAAACTAATCATGGAATATCATTCTTAAAACAAATATTATTTTCCTTTTTTTGTTATCAGTGTAGTCTGTAATTGTAAAAAAACATTTATGCAACAGACAATATTTTACTTGGCACTCAAACTTGTGTATCGATTTTAATTGCTTGATGTCATCTGGCAATGAATTGTGAAGTAATTTGAATGATTTGTGGATTTTCTTGCAGGGAACTGTTGATAGTGACATCTTAATAAACATAAATATGATTCCTATGGACGTGTGCTGTCACTCTTAAGCAAGACAGTTTTGACAAAAACTACACATTTATAAATAAACACATAGCGAGGTAATAGTACAAACCTACTTCAGTGAAGAGAAGCTCGCAAGAATCACGTGGATGGTATTTGCTTGTTATTCGTACAATTCTTTCTGCAATCTAAATGTCTCGGTACTATAGATCTCTCACTATACACGGTACTATACACTCTTCCACAGATTATTATGCCACGAATACACTTACATATAAAAATGCTTTGGTTTCCTTAGAAATGTATTCAAGTTTGATAGAAAAATATCTCTAATATTTTTTAGGAAACAGAGAAAAGTGAAATTGGCGGATAAATTTGAATTTCGTTTTGTTGCATTCTTTTAAAAAGAAACTTAAATCTTGCTGTTATAAAAATATCTGGAAATAATTCTTTGCGAAAATAAGCACGGAAATTGTGCCTTACAGGACGTATAAAGGGAGCTGTAAAAGTTTTTTTAATAAACAATTCGGAATTCATCTAAACCAACCGAATATTTATTTTGAAGTTTCGGAGTATCGGAAAAAAGTACCGTGTCGAATGCTTTTGGGAATGTATCGTGTTGAATTTTTGGTTTTAGTCCCTTGATGAAATCCACAGCAATTCTCAAAGAAGTGTTGGTATAACAGACATGCAACTTCTACAGGATCGTTTACCTCTCTGTTACTATTCTTTAAAGAATATTCTCCACTCTCCCAAGTTTCGTGATGACGTGGTCTTTTTTTTTCAATATTTCACATTGCTTTCGTTTTATTGTTAGCGTTCAAAACATCCTAATACTTTTTTATAACTTTTGGCCTATACCATATCTTTCCTTGAAGTGCTTTTTTTATTTCCATAAATATCGTAATCGTGCGCCGGAAAACGGCGAATTTTCTACAGAAGAACTCCTATTGCCAGACCCTGGTATCGAAAAAGTAGATAAATCGTGTTTCTACATGCAGTAAGTACTTCCTCTAACAATTTCTGTAGCCAGAAGTCGTGTTTTGGGTTGTTGAGGAAAACAAATCGGGTCAAAGCTAGCAAACAAAACTGTTTAGCCGATTGTCTTCAATCCTCAATCAATTTTAATGAACTCATTGTCATCTGCCTTCGAAACGGATACTTTGATTTGTGAGGGTACTTTAAAATGAATTGTGAAGTCATATGAATGATTTGTGGATTTCGTGCAGGGAACTGTTGGCATTGACATCTTATGAATATGACTCCTATGACGTGTGCTGTCACTCTTAAACAAGACAGTTTTGACCAAAACTACACATTTATAAACAAATGTGTAGTTTAACATTTAGGAACATTTAAAAATGTTCTCAAAAATGGCTGCAATTTTGGGGATTGAAGCTTGTCCTCGGATAGCGTATAGGATCGTTAGCCCGGGAGGCGTCGCGTGGGAGAATTGGGACAGTAGGGTTTACTTTTTCACGTACAATACTTTCTGAGAATATTGTATACTTTTGTGATATTCAGTACCTATCTCCTAATTTTTTATCGGCAAAATCCATTACTCGTCATATGATTGCAGGTCATCTTTCCATTCTCAGATATGCATTTTATAGCGCGTGTGTCTGGGGCCGCAAACCTCTCGTGCGCCCTCCTACGTTAGTCTCGTTTTAACAAGTAGAGCCGACCGGCGTGTCGCCCAGGGAGACCTTTACGATGGCCAGCATTTCAGGTGACACAATCCAAATAGGCTCTATCAACTTACGGAAGGATAAAACAACATTGATTCTTCCAGAAATTGCCGGAAACAAGAATTGCAGATGGAACTTCGTCCACTGCATTCGGCAGTGGTCAATACAAACAGAATTTTCGCGACAACTGATATCTCAAATAGTACACTAGGATACAATAGCATTTGCATTCAGAACAAACACAAGAAGCACAAGTTCTAGGGAGAAAAAACTAACACGACAAAACGACATTTATGAAAGAAAGTTGAACGCAAAAGCATTATGTGAATGTGAAAAGTGCAATGAACAGTCATGTAAAAAACATTCATTTATTCAAAGACAGTCATGTAAAAAACATTCAATTATTTAAAGACAGAACTTGAAAGAAATTATTGCATAAAGAATATTATTGAATAGAAAATATTGCATAATTTGTTCGACAATTGAGTAGCGTTGCGTAACATTGTTTCAAATATAGGTAATTTTTTAATTTTTTTTCGAAGAATTATTTTCTCAAAATTGGCTTCATTTTTTAAAATGTTCTGTTTATGTACGAAAGGACGAAAAACGGATTATCCTCTCATTTCCAGGGAACTATTTTCAAAAAGTTAGCAATTCATGACTACAAAATTGAAGATAGATATTTTTGCCTTAAACAAATGTGTTCTAAACATCAGCTCTTTAGAAACGTTCATGTACAATGTTTTGAAAAAACTATGTCGTTTTCGCGTAATTTCAGCTTGAAAGTAAATGCAAATTATAGAAAACACATTTTCTCAAAAACAGTACCAATTTTTTTTAACTCCCATTTTCAAAAAATTAGCTTTTGTACGTATACCAACTCCAGGCCGCGGTCAAATTTTCCTAAGCCGTTACCTACCTTCACAAAAAGCCATGGCACGACTCCATCCCGTTGTTCCCCCCTTACTATGATGATGTATTGAACGTTTCTCTAGGTCTGCTTATAATCACCATGTTCTCCTGTGTTCGAGGTCTTCTCTGGACTGTGCAAGAGCATCTAAAAACGCTACTTATGAAGCAAACTTAACTAAAATTTTTACTCCTTCCAAACACCGGATGGACGAAACGGGATGCAGTCGGGCTCTGCCTCTCAGTAATAAAAAGTGAAAGGGGATGGGATGGGAAAACTGATCCCCACACGCGATGATACTCCTACATTCACTGTCCCCTCACCGCCGGCACCGCCTCCCGCCTGCATCCCATCCCGCCTTACCGTCGCAACATGCTCCGCGCCCCGTCCTCGGCTACGACCACCGCCGCCATCGCCACCGTGTCTCAAGCCCTCACTACTGTCCCCGACGCCGTTCACACCATCGATTCTCCTTAAAGAACCCCACTCATTCGCCACCAGAGGACTCGCTCTCACTGTTCCTCCAGAAACACCTGCCTTCGCGTGATCACAACCATCACTCCCCTCATCACCCATCCCGCACCCCCTTCATTAGCCGCCCCCTTTCCCCACGCCACCCCACCCCGACGTCTCTGCACGCTCCTCCCCTGTTAGCGGTTACGCCCATCCGTCGAAGATTCTAGCTGCGACCGTCACCGGCCCTCCTCTGCCCTCGTATACATCCTCGCCACCACCGGGTCAGCTCGTTCCGTACTCGCTCGCCGCCACGACACACTGAGATGATTCCAGCTGTATCCCCAATCCACTGGAAAGTTAGCAGCATAATCATCTCTGCCCGATCCGTTTCCAAAAGACAACGTTAGACTCTGTGCCACTTCGGCCACCGCCAGCACCTCAACTCTTCAAAAGTATTCCATGACCTCTGCCTTCACTATCCTCTCGCCGTCACCGCCCTCTCCCCTGACTCGATACACATCCTCGCCACAACCGTCCCGGCTCGCTCCGCCCCCACTCGCCGCCACGACCACATTGCGAAGATTCCCAGCTGCAGCCCCATCCAGTGAAAAAACTAGCAGCATAGTCATCTCAGCCCGATCTGTTTTCAATGACAACCTTAGACTCTGTGCCACTTTTGGCCACCACCAGCACCTCAACTCTTCAAAAAGTATTCTCATGAGCACTGCCTTCACTGTCCTCTTCGCCGTCACCGTCCTCTCCTCCGCCTCGTACCACCTCCCGCCACCACCGCCTCGACTCGCTCCGCCCCCACGTTAACCCTGCACCGTCGTCGTCGTCGTCGTCGTCGCCGCCGCCGCCGCCGCCGCCGCCGCCGCGCCGCCTTGCCCCCGCCCCGCCCTGTCGCAGCGACGGCCTCCGCTCCAGCGCAGGGGACGGCGGCGGGGCTGTCCGACATATACATAGTCAAGGAGGTGCAGCGGGCGGCGGCGGCGCCGCAGCAGCCGAGCCGGCTGTGTGTTGTTCGCCAGCCTGCTTTTTGCGCGGTTTTTGCCCTGCGCCGCGCCGTACATAAATCAGCGCGAGCGCCGGCTGCATGCTAAGTCCGCGGCACTACAAGGGCGCGCGC
This sequence comes from Acheta domesticus, assembly GCA_031308135.1. Taxonomy (NCBI): domain Eukaryota; kingdom Metazoa; phylum Arthropoda; class Insecta; order Orthoptera; family Gryllidae; genus Acheta; species Acheta domesticus. The sequence goes on along the minus strand of JAHLJT010008446.1, from coordinate 279,568,617 downwards.
GCGCCGCGCCGCCCCGCCCCCGCCCCGCCCACCCCCGTCGCTTCCCGCTGCCCCGCGCACCGCGATGGCTCCTCGTCACCGCCGCGGACGCGGGGTGACCGTTCCAAGACGATACGTCCCAGTCCCGAGGACAGTCCCGCCCTGGCAGCTTCCGTCTGGACGCCCACGCACTTTCCACTTGCGCTTCACGACCACATATAGACTTCACTCGGTTTCACATACATGGGGTAATCGTTTGTTTATGGATGTCGAATAACACTACCTTTTGTTATATTCACTTTTTACCTATTATTTAGAAACTTACTAATCATTCATTTTGTCAAGCGAGTCAGTCCCCTGCAATTCTTGACCGTACCGCCCCCGCAAACAAGCGTACGCATGGGACAATTTACCGACAGTTTCCAAAACATCTATAAATGTACAACTGTTATTTTTGTCTTTACTAAATATTAATTAGTCAACATCGATATTTTTTTAAATATGCAAGAAACCTATACTTGCAGCTTCGACCGTACGCCGCACGTGAATATGTTTGGTAACCATGTACAGATAGTATCCAAAACACAATCAATTCTTTTTAAGTATTATGCAAGGAAGTAATCCTTGCAGTTTTTATCCCTACGCCAGCGCAATAAACGTGCACGTGGTGACCACTTGTTGATAGTTTCCAATAAACAAGGATAAATGTACGAGTACAATTGTAGCTGTATTTTCGTCGTTACAATTAATTAGTTAAAGTCCATAATTTTTAATAAAATCAAATATTACACACGATGCTAAAGATGCTTTATCTGCATGAGAATAATACCTCACTAGCTCTTTCTACGCTCGTCAGGTGATAAACTCAATATAAAAGATTAAGGTGTCTTTATCGTACAAACATATTATTTTTGTACAGTAACTTATCTCCAGTCTTTTACCGTCCGTACGAGAGAACTTAATCGGCAAAGCCGGTTTAAAACGTTTACGACGCTAGCCAAGTAAAGACTGTCGGATTAGCAAAACAAATGTTAAATCAAGAAAAAACAATTAACTGATAATCAACTCCAATTAGTTTCTTAAAATTGTCAAAACCTATATTGTTTTGAATGAAATTCAGTTTGAAATGTTTAAGGTTAAAACAAACTTTTAAATTTTAAATAAGATTACGATTAAAAACTGGAGATCTTTGCATTAACTTTTAGAACGGTTTTGGCAGTTCAGTTTGTACATTTTAAATTGTTAGTTGAAGAAAAATTACAAATGTTTTATTAGATTTATTTTCAGCCTTTTTATAAACTTAATATAATAAGTAAATTCAAAGCATTGTATAAAAAGCTATTTTCACTAGTAAACCCAATTAAGTTTCGGTTTCTTTAATACTATAAAATTATTTTACAATACCCGCTCTTTTTACTTTCTCGCCCATACGAATACTTCGTTAGAAGAGAAAGATATGTAATCGTGCGCCGGAAAACGGAAAAATTTTCGCCAGAAAGCCTCTTATAGCTGGGGTCTGATGAGGAAAAAGTGGATAAAACCTGTTGTTAAATTTAGAAAAAAACCTGTATCTCGTGGTGTGGTTCTAAATCCACGTTTTGTTGCTTCTTGTTACTGCAAAATCGATTGACGGCAAAACGTCTGTGTCTGTCCGTCTGTCTGTCCGGTCTGTCTGTCTGTGGTCAACGCTAGCGCTACAAAAAAATTGTAGTTTTAAAAACTCAAAAAATCATTTCAAAATCTCTCAAATTTTAAAAAAAAATTTCTTCACTTATGTAATGAGGGACGATAAACATATGGTCTTAGTCCTCTTCCGGGAATTACTTGGTTTTTGAAAATAGCAAAAAACATATTTTAAAACTACAAAATGTAGATAGAGATTTTTACCCCAGATGAAATCTGCTGTACAAAATTGACTCTTTTAAAAATGGTAATGTAGAATTTTCTGAAAAAACGAGTCGTTTTTGCGTAATTTTGCTTTGATTTTTCCCCAAAAAATCCCAAAAACTGTTCCAAATTTTTCTTAAATTTCTCCTCAAATGTAATAAGGGACGGTAAATAAAAAAATTCGTGATGCTATAGAATGGCACCGACTTTCTTGCAGTAGTTATTTTTCTAATCGCGTTTCGTCGTGTCGTGGCTGGATTCGATTTATTTCATCTGAAATTCGGTAATAATTTCGATTTTTTTTTTTTGGGACAACCTACAACGTAAGAGTATTTCTGCCAACAAATTGGTTTGTTTAAAAGAAAACACATGGAATCTGACTTTTTACAAATAAATCCTATGATTTAGATGGAAAACTTCACATCTTATTTTTAAGGAAGCATTCAACAGTTATGTGGTAAATGATTCGGAAATGAGAAGAATTAAGTTAAGACAAGATTAATTAAGATTCAGACTGTTAGTTAACAGAAATTACTTGATCTGAGATGCGCGGGAAATCATCGGAGGTAGAAAATAAATCATAAAATTTAGATATTCAGCTAGAAAATATTGATAAAACGATAACTTGATAATCGTTTCACTCATACATGTGTATTTGAAAATATTGTTTTAGGACAATAGCAAAAATAATAAAATTCTCTGACAGGAAATATGTTTTTTAAATATTTCACTTCATGTACTTGGGAATAGGTTGAGGCTTATATAGTAAAAAAATATGGTACACTATCAAAATAGTCTAAAGGACAAATACATAAAGAAATTTTCATCTTTTCTGGAAGTATACAAAGTATTTACGTGATAAAGAGAATTTTCTTCAATCTTGAATGGGAGCGCTATACCAAATAAAATACAATCAATCATGAGAAAAGAGTAAAAAACTGACAATATATTTGTGCTTTAATGTTCAGATATACGTTTTGTGCTATTTTGTAACCGAAGAGAAGTTTGCGCAATTTAAAGGACGATGGATAAGTAAGTCGGAATATCTTAATACTTGAGCATATTCATTAAACGTAAATATATGTGTACAGATCGCAAAAAAGAACAAATGAAAGGAAGCGAACTGAAATTCTATGGCCATTTCGATGCCCAGCGTGTTCGAAATGGCGTTGAACTGCATACCAGGCCAGCATGTTGGTTCGCCAGAAATGACTGACATGTTAGGCACGTTTCTGTTTGACATTTATATCGTCGTATAATGGCTATGAAAGCAGGCTTTAAAATGTCAAAATACGCTAAATTTATTGAGTATTTGTTATTAAAAATATTCATAGCCCCTCCTCCACACCTTACCGATTTTAGTTTGGTGAAGAAATAGCAGAATTTAAAGATGATACCAGAAGGAATATTTTACAGCCATATTAAATTTTCCTTACAGACAAGATACATAAACTCAATACAATAAAATAGAAGTTAGCCATTAATAAAATTCCCCAAGTTTGCCCAGATATGAAAAATTTTTGGACCATTGCAGTAAAGAGTTCTTTCAAAGCACATTTTTATACAAGTTAATTTTGGTTGAATTAAGAATTCAACACAAATTGATTCATGACTAATCAACAGAGTGTTTATTTAATTAATGTATCACATTTCATTAAGGCAGCTTAACCAAATATCTTCAAAAATTACAATATTTCTATGAGTTCGAATTAACATCGTCATAATTTGATAGGAACAAAAATAATGTAATGATCAGAAAGAATCAATGAAAAGATATATCGAAGAAATGGAAAGTGACACAGTGATTAAACACTAAAAAGTTGCTCACCATATGCGTATTTAAACTGAATTTCTTTCATGTAATATACACCAACTGCTGAGCCTAGAAATAGTGAATGAAACATTTCAAAAATAAAACAAAAATATCAG
>JAHLJT010008446.1:279499993-279564722 GCA_031308135.1 Acheta domesticus | reverse complement strand
AAAATATCTGGGTACGTCGTCGGTAACGGAAATTGCGGCCGGCCGAAGCCAAGATACAAGCAATCCCGAACTTTCCCAGACCAGAATCAAGAAACAAGTGCGTTCTTTGCTCGGTTTGGTAGGATATTATCGACGCTTGATACCCGGGTTTGCGGAGAAAGCGCGGCACTGACAGATGCGCTGCGGGACGCGAGCGCCAGGGTAAAGTCGTCTGGACTGAGGCATGTGAAAAGTCTTTCAATGAGTTGCGACAAGCTCTTAGCGAAAAAAACAGCGGTATATGCTCCTGATTATAGCAAGGAATTTCGAGTTCAGGCAGATGCATCTCAGAGAGGCTTAGGCGTGGTTCTCTACCAAGTAAATGACGAGGGAGTAGAACAACCAGTTGTTTTTCTAAGCCGTAAATTAAGTGATACAGAAACTCATTATGGCACTCAGAACTTGAGTGTTTGGCTCTTATTTGGGGGTTGGATAAACTTAAGATTTATCTCGACGGGCAGGCCACAATTCAGGTCGAAACCGACCACAACCCGTTGGTCTGGTTGCGTAATACGTCTGGCAAAAAACCCAGATTATTACGCTGGTCCCTTTTAATTCAGCACCTCGATTTACGCATCATGCACAAAAAGGGCTCAGAAAATGTTAATGCAGATGCGCTTAGTCGCATGTTTGATTGTGTGAATTGATCCACAGGCGAGTGTAGGGAACACACACGTTCATGACATGTATAAATGTCGGTGAAATTCTATGTAAATAATTTTATAAAATCAAGGGTAAAATTGTTTTGTTATGTGATCATTTTTATATGTAGATACATACATGTGTCAATAAATTCAGTTAAGAACGGCACATGATGTATATAACGAATTCCACAATTATTATGTAATACTCAATGCAACGTAAATGTTTTGTATTTATATTTCAGGTTTTCATGTAATGCAAGAGGCGTCAAGAATTATCATGTAATATTTCAATGTAAAGTAAATGTTTTGTATTTCAGGATTTTATGTAGTTCAAGATGCGTCAAGAATATTTATGTATTAAATAGATGTAAGGTTTAAATGTAAATGGCAACATAGTTAGGAAAAAACGGGGGGACAGCCCACAGATTTATTTCACAAATTTTGACTAGATAGGGTTTTGATATTATTATGTTCATGTAAAAATTATGATGTAATGTCTCAGGACCAGGTACTTTAGCTAGCAGAATTTTTTTTCCTGGGCATATTTTGCTGCGAAAAAAAATTCTCACCCCCGGCATGGGAGGGTCTGTAGCGTCGCGAGGTGGCGCACGTGCCGTTTCGCTGGAAAGCCCGGCCTTAGCCGGATGGGGGATGGGGGTGGAATGCGGCGGCGCCTCGCCGGCGCGCGCCGGGCAGGAAATCCCAGCCTCAAAATAGCCAGGACAACTGAGCGTGCCTGAGTGCGAGTCCATTGATGAAGGCTGCTCTCTGCTGAGGGCTGGCTTGCGAGCCGAATGACGCCCGCCGCTGGTAGAGTGGGGGACGAGCCGTGGAGTATTTATTGCGGCGCCGACATGCGCTCGGGGGATACGCTAGTGAGTCGAAAGACGTGAGGTATCTCCGTGCAACCTTGCACGTTTTGGCATCCGGCCATGTAACATCTAGTTACGGGGACTAATGTCCGACAGCTCGCACTTCGCGCAGCTTCTCATGCTCTCGAGCAGAGGCACTGGGCTCAGCCTAGGGACGGTCGCGGGGTTTCGCGGCTTAGAGAATAGAAAGGTTGCCTAAGGTTTTCAATTTTGTAACATTTTCTTGTAATTTATTATTGTAAATATACTGTACATACTATTCAGAATCTGTCGTCTGTGCTTTTCATGTCCAGTACGCCACAATACTTTATTTAGACAACACCATTTGGGCAAAACCTTCACCTGCTTTTCCCACGTGTGGCAAATGTTCGGCAAGTGTGTGGCAAATTTCGTATAATATCGACAGAAAAAATATGTTTAAGAAACAACATTTTTAAAATATTGCAATATTCAATTAAATTTATTATTTAATGTATGAATACGTGTGTAATATTAGACGCAACGACACCAAGCCCTTAAATTAGTAATTACTTTATTATTTAATGACTTTTTGTACTGTCGTCCGGATTACTGATTTAATCTTTTAACAAGTAGAATCGTTGTGTGTTCTTAAGTTACTTGATTATAAGTATATTTTATATACTTTACTTATATTTACTTAAAAATATAAACACGTTATATTTTAACATTTCAATATTTAATTTCAAAATGAGGGCCACAAAATTCCTCTAATAATATGTGCTTTTAAAATATCTTCCAAACAAACGACAATATACGGACGAATACCTAAATCAGACAATATTGCGTGTGGTGTGTCAAATGAAGCCATTATTTACTTTTGTATCTGTTTGAAACGATGTAATTAGGCAAACGCTCATCTTTGCCCAATGGATCATGAAAAACTGAACGAACAAACCGATCGGTATTGGGAAACGGGTGGGCTTAACAACAATTTCTGGAATCCGTTAGAAGAGAAATACATTGCGATTGAAATCGTTTGACGTATGGAGAGGCTGAAACAAAAGCAAAATTTACTTGAGAAACGACAATAGTACTTTCTCCCGTGTATTTTATGGAAGAAAAGATCCTCACACTAGTATCAAAAAGTATTTCATGTAAGCAAACGTCTTACTCAATGCACACAAAAAACAAGGCGATTCTATGTACCGTAAATAACAGTCAGTATTTATTGCCGCACAGTAATTATAAACTATGTATTTAAGGAAATTTGTGTATACTATTTCATCATTTAGTACTTACGTTGCACCTAAACTTACGCATTAACGGATAAATAGACGTGAATTTTTCAAATCACCCCCGTGGGTTTCATGTTTCGGTGACCTCTCTGCTAATAAGACTAATCGCAATTTCATTACGCTTCCCTCCGCCGTAATGCAATTTTCTTTTGTCAACGAAGCGATCGTAAACGCAAATAAAATTCATTTGTACGAGTAATAACGCTCAATTTCCCTTAATTGCCCTGCATTCAATTTTTAAATTACCGTTTCCGCGGGCAGTCACCGGAACGCAGGTCGTAATACTGCATACCCAGTTATAAAAATGTGCGTGCTCGCTGCAATTTTTGGCATAGGCAGGGGAAAAGAGGAAGCAACTGCGGCTTGTTACTCCAGTCGCCAAGGATTTCTCACAAATATATCATTTAATACTAAATTCCGATTATCATCTGTGATTTAGAAATAATGAAACGCAGCATAATGCCTGGGAAAATGATTTGAAAATAAATAAGTTGTGCTAGGCTATCACAAGAATTCCCCCTGTTATTTCGAACACACTAGTAATTCAACACTTTCTCTGTAAATAACACGTACACGTCTGAAAAACAAATAACGTCCATTAATGACACGTATTGAATGGAAAGGAACTACGCGCTAACACATACGTATGATTATACTATGAATGGTGTACGTTTACATGCAGCATTTCCCTTATGTGTTAGCTTTTCTGAAGCGTACAACATGCAGGAAAAAGAAAAAATCCAAGTGGTGCTACATTCTTTGGTGGTGCACTTATTTTCTCGCAATATTTCTAACTTTTGCAATTTCGAAATGTAGAGTTCAACGAAAATGTGACCCAATAAAAAACTATTAAAGAGAAAATGAAACTAATTTGGCAAAAATTTCATTTAAGACAAAAATCTATACCTTGGTTTCTTGTACCTTTTTGCAGTTTTTGAAGAAAAAAACAGTCCACGGTGAAAATGCGAGAAGTATCATTTTCACCATCTATTGACAGACACTATGAATTCGAGGAAAAAATATAAAGAACAAATTCGCATCCGTTTTTGAGAAAATGAATGTTTAAAAATTGTCTATATTTCACACAAAACTAAGCGAAAACTACTCATATTTTCAAAAACCATTGCCTGGAAAAGATCATTTTTCTAGATTTGTCTTTAAACAACAGATTTCATTAAAGAAAAATATAGTTGGAAAAAGACGCCAAAAAAATTTAGCTTTTGAAATTTTCGAAAAATCAGAGGTTTTAACAAAAATGAAACCCATACCAATGTTTAAGAGATCTGTACACTATCCGAAAGCAAAGGCCAATCAAAACATTTAGAGGAAACTTCGAAAATATTCACAAGGGTCCTTGCAAAGTACTGCAAAAATGAAAATAGCCGATTCACAGTCGCAGGGGTGTTGAGTTCGTTCAGAACGATTGGAGAATATCAATTTTGGTGAAATTAATCTGAACGGTCTACACACTAGCGTTGATCACAGACAGATAGGCGGACAAAAACAAATGCAAAACGATAAATAAAACATTGAGTGTTGATGCATTCGTTTTTCGCAAACATTTTATTTTATTTTGATTTCCATGGTTCTTGGATTTTTCTTTCCGTTTTAATTTGTATTCTATTTAACATTACAAATAATATTGAAAAAATTAAAAACCGCCAGGAAACAGTAAAAGCAAAATCGATTGTTTGGAAATCTAAGTGGAATTCTACTCGAATCATTTGGTTAAAACTGTCAACTTGATTATGTAACAAAATGTCTCCAAAAAGAAGAGAATTTCCTATTAAATTATAGAATATTCATGCATAAGAATTGGTCAATTTTAAACTATTAGTGAATTTAATTAAAAGAACATTAATTGATGATAGTGAGAATAATCGAAAATATCTCCTTAACCAGAAAATAAGATCGAAAATGGAAAAAAATACAATTTTTTAGTAACCCATACTAACAGCATGTGTGCTTGAAAAGTCCGGTCCGGAATACAATTTTGTCCATAAATCTCATTTAAAAATCGAACTCAAAGAATCAAATATGTTACAGCGACTTATCTGAAACACGCTGTCGTGATGCATGAAGATCATAAATAGCCACGAGGAAATTCCCGCTGAATGTACTGCAACCGCTTTAATCGTCCGTTCAACTTCTGAATGTTTACGTATACCGTTTACACGCATGCCTTCGTTATAATCAGTCTCGTTTAAGTGGTATACTTCTCAAGAAAAAAGAAACCAACACACTTTTTCCCACGCTGTCCAAAAATTGAACAAACTGTACACACGAGAAACCGGTATTATGAATAGAAGCCACTTGAAACATTCCCACAGTTATGATTCAAATTAAAAACCAAAACGGGAAAAAATAATGTAAAACATTCGGTCCAGCATAGGTGGAGATTACATAACACTGGAACTCACCAAGAAGTCAATTCGAAGGCTTTCAAGAGGTAGCGATTTACTTTGCTAGGGTTAATTTCGCCAACAACCGTAACCGAGTGCTATGATTGCTTTACGATGGGAAATAAGCATTCATTGTATATGCAAAACGTCGACTTCGCACTGGTTTTTATGTTGTGCTTCTTGTCTTTATTATCGAGAGAATTCCTACTGGTGAATGTAGGCTATTTTTTTCTGTTTCTTCCCCTTCCACCTTCTTGTCTTTTATCCTTCTTTTTCTACTCCTGTTCGCCTTTAAGTTTCGCGGCGAACGGAGTTTCTCCCGCAGGACGGCAGCGTTCGCATTTGTTTAAAAGTTGCACGGCCGTATTTCAGCCATCGGCCTCATATAAAAGTTCTCTGAGCTGCATTAGTCATCTGTTAAGTTGGGGTAGGAAGCTACGATCCGCCCAACTTTTCTGCAGCGCGGCCGCAGGACGAAGGTAGAAGGGTGAGGCGACGGGTGGAGGATGGCGGGTGGGGCTGAGGCGGAATTGACGACCCGGGACTGAAGGCGAGGGCGGTCGTGAATGTGGAGGAGGAGACTTTTTCCGAAGCCGAGCTCGACAAGAACGGATGTAGTGGAAGAAAAGACTTTAGGCCAGGGGCCGGCTTCAGGGGAGTATGGAGCCACGCCCCCCTTGAAAATTTAGAAAAAAAAAAATACTTGTAATTATAAATATGATTCGAAAAGAAATTAACGAAGAACGTATTTTAAAATTTACCTTTTTAAAAATTGGCTCTACAAATTAAAACCATTTCTTCCAGAACAAGATCTATCCTAAAGGTATAGTTCAAATGTTTGATTTTCACTTTATTAATTAAAATACATACATCGATAGTAATAGGAAGCATACTTTAAAAATATTAACAGGAATGTTTTTCAATAAAAAATGTTCCTGTCAATATTTGCAAACGCCGAATTCGTAAATACTTTCTGAACCCTCCCTTGTCATAGACTTGAACGTATGTCGTACTGAGTTTCAATTCTACGCATATTAGGAGGTTGACGAAATTGGTAAAAAAATGTTTCATCGCATTAAACACTACAAGAAGTGTCAAAAATAAAAGAGAAGACGATGACTAGAAAAAAAGGTATGGCATGTCTTGTATGCATACTCGTACAAAATAAATAGGGTCTGTGTAATAGTAATGGAAATAAGAAGAAAATTCCGAACTCAGATTTTCTCGTCAGTTGTCAAACCTCAAAACGATGAACATAATGCTGTAGTTTGTCCTTATGTCCCTCTATCCATCCGACTATGACGAAAAGGTCAGATTTCTAACAAATAGTAACTCATTTCTGTGTTGATCTTCTCTTTAATATCAATTGCTGAAAGGTTTACGTTAATTAATACATTTTAAAAACAAATTCACTATTTTTCAGTTATTTAACGTTTGGACGAAACAGACAGTAAACACGGAACTTGTACTAACAACACAATTCACGCGCTAAATGAGTCAATGTTACACGATAAGAGAAAAGCCATGTCGTACACGGCCATCTGGCCGAGGAGACTATGATGTTGATTGATGTCTTCATCACAAATTGATGAAAAGGCTTTGTATGGTAAACAGGAAACGCGAGTGGATTGCCAGCCATGTGATGATGACCGCAGATAACTTGGACTAATAGTGTTCTGATGATTGAAGAAGTGGAAAAACGAAAAGCAAGAACATGATAAGAGTATGAGAAATATCACATAGAGACACAGACACGAAAAGAAGAAACAAGAATAAAGAAAGGAGATGATGAGAACGAGAAAAGAACTCTGTGAAGGGGACAGGAGAAGAGGAGTAGGCAGAGAAGAGGAGGACGAGAAAAAGGGGCAAGCGTAAGGGGTCGAAGATGAGAATAAAAAACTAGAAGCGAGAAACTTAGAGGAAAACAAAAGGAAGAAAATAATCCAAAAAAGGAACAGAACGTGGAAGGAGGAAAAACGAATATGATGAGATACATATGAACAGAAGAAGACAGAGGCGGAGGATAAAAAGGTGGGCGAGGAGAAAACAATAACCGAGAGGCGAGATGGGGCTTGGCGAGCGAAGAGAGCGCGGAGGCGGTCCATTGCCCAGATTCGGAAGTTGGGATCCGCGCGCGGCGGTAACGAGGGAAGTAACGACCGCAACAACGGCCACGATAGCAGTTTCAAATTGGCCGCTGTTGCGCGTCTCTTATTTGCAATAAAAATTACAATTCCTATCTCCCATCGGAAAGGCGATGTTAAAATGTTAAGCAGAACCAAATTACTGACGATTCCATCAGAAAAATTGTAAATATAACAAAATTAAACATGATTTCAGATGTGTTCCGCTGATCGCACCGCCGGTAAAATGTTTAATCCGGACCACCTGCTGGCTGGCCGTGTTTTAGGGGTAATTTTCGAAGCGATTCCTAAGCGATGAGCGGTGAAGATTAGTGCTCACTCACAGTAATTATCCAGCGCTCACACCGCCGACCGACGCCACGGCGTGCTTTGCGACAGGCCGGGCCCGATGCCTCGCAACGGCCTTCACGTGATCGTGTGCACCCCTGCTCCAGCGCCACCGCCTGCCCCACCTGCCCCGCCCCCTTCGCTCCTCTCGCGCCCGCCCCGGCCTTCTGATATTCTTCTCCTTCTGGGCCGCGTCCTCCCTCGCGCCCCGCCCCCTTTCTCGAGCGTCCGCTCGTTTTCTTTCGGAAATGCGCCTCTCCTTAATCTGAAATATTAATTTGGCTGTTAAAAACACCGGCATTGCTCCCGCAGCTATCGAAACTGGAATACAATATCTTACGCGCGGGAAGAGTGTGGGCCGGGCAAAATAAGACGATCGCCGGCATCGAGCGGTGCGGTGGGCCGCGGTGGGTAGTGAGGGAGGAGGGGGGAGCAGAGCGCACATGAGATGGGAACAGGTTCCAGGTACGCTCCCGTCCGCTGCATACGGCGCCGCCCGCGGCTCCGGACACTATCGCTCCCGGCGTTGCCAGGCCGGTTGCAGATCGCAAGGGCTGTCTTTGCAGCGCTCATCTCCATATGGAACTGGATAGGACGCTTCCCGGCCCGCGAAGCGAAGCGTGGGACTTTATGCCGCTAGCCAACAGAGGACAAACATTGGCGTGTGATTGCAGCGGAACAACTTAAATTTTATTAGAATTATTCAAACAATTTTTAATTATTTATTTCAACAAGCATATGTGCAACACTATAGAAGATAAAAGCCCCTTCCCCTCCGGGTAAATTAGTATTTACGTCTTCCATTCTACTATGATAATTAGTCTCGTAGATGATGTGCCTGTTCCTCTCCCATCAAAACGAAAGGTTTGAAGTCGAACTTCGGCTTTTGGGGAGGGGGCTCTCCTCCAGCAGGGCAAGGACTCTGTCGAGACACACTCTAAGCGCCCGCACGCGTGTCGGAAGAGAAGAAGGACAAGAATGAGGAAGGAAGGATAGCGCGCGGTCCATGGCCCATTTTTTAAGATATTGCTCCGGCATTCACCTGGTATCCATGGGAGAAACCATCGAACACTACGAATCACAACAGCCACAAGGCTAGAATTCTCCTCCAGACTGACTGACTTTGACCCAGCAGTCTAGTTTGCGTCGAAATTCCGCCACAGTCGGGACTCTAACCCTTGAACCTCCCGGTCAGCGATGCAGGTGAAGCGTCGGATGCAGCCACTGATCTATCACAGCCTGTCTTCCCCCAGCTGTATGCCGATTGTGGTGATGAAGTACGAGTCGTAGTCACCCACACACCGTTTCCGTACGGATTGTGGGAGATGGTGAGCAGTGGTGGCACGCGGTGCGTGACCCGTTGTGCAAGGCACTCAACCGGCATTGACCCGGAAGCGCTTATGGAAACCATTGATGAGAACAGTCAACTTACGATCTCGAGCTCGGTAGGCACCGCAAATCCTGATGTGCAGTAGAAATTATGATGTAAAATAATGTAGATTGTAAAAATGATACAAGCAGAAAATAAATAGTATATGCCTAGTTAGGAAACAACCACAGCAAAAATTAGTCTACGAATGTAACTTAAGGTTACGTAAGCAGTTATAAGCGAGGCTACTAGTTAATGAGATAGATAACAAAACCAATGATGTACATAACACACACGAACAAATTGTGGCATGTGTACATCGCCCATATTTCTGGCACCTGGTCTGGATCGAACAGACGATCATCGAGCCATCGACACGTGTAATCTTGCGCTTTGCGCTCACGAATACCAATTCTATGGTTAATCTAGTGTGTGTTGCATCTAAATAATAATTATAATATTTCTCGAACTTGACAGTTTTTAATCTTAATAGATAAAAAAGCGCAAAAATGCATTATAACATGTCATTTCATAACTTTTTTTAATATTAAACAGTTCCTTGTCATTGCCATGATAATATTTCAAAAATATCCTAGCAAGAGTTATCCTCACTACTTAGTTGCTTTACTTGAAATTCCTGATAGATGTGAAAAATCTTCGCTACTGGAATGGAAGAATCTCTTCAGATATTTTGCGATTCATTCTACGCCTCAATTTCTGGAGGTCTATTCAAGAATTTGATGGTCCATTATTGTATGTTAATGATGATATAGTATGTTAAGCGGAAACTCATTGTTCAATATCCAGAATATAATATTTTTGTATCAAATAAAACCCAATAAAAGTAATGAAAATAACAAACTACAAAACTATTAATGAATATTCACTACGAAATATTACCCCCGAAAAAAATCGTGGTCATTACGAAACTAGTAAACACAACAGAAACTTTGTAAGACCCTAAGTAAATATGATTAATACAAGGCAGCAAAAATTGTACACATAACAAAAATGAAGAGATTATTGTATTTAAAAGCAGTTCATTTACTCATATTCTTAATGTTTTCCCTAAAAATATTAATTTCTTTACAAATAAAAATAGTAGTTATTTTTAATGTATTCAATTACTAATTAAGTATGGCGATATAAAAATCGAGTAGAGCTCTTTTTTACTTTAAAATATAATTTTATTATTCTTCTTTTTTGCTTTCTCAGCTTCTTCCTTACTTCTTTCATCATCTCTTCTCTCTCTCCCTCCTCCAATCTCCCTCCCTTTCTCAATTGCCTCAGCCATTATAATGAAATCTATGTAGCCATTATTCAATGTCAGCTCCAGCATCTGATAGTTTTGAGTGATGCATGATTATTTGCAAATTTTGGGGAACTGAATAATTCGTTCATTAGAGGACATTCCGGATTTCTCTTAATAATCACTAACAGATCGCCCCAGGTTATCTGAAGCATTCCAAAGCAATTCTTTTGCTACATTGCTACTAATTGAAGAAAACAACAATAAAAAGAAGATTCCGGGTTCAGCCTTTCTGTTGTCTGGAAAACAGTATTAACATTTTCATGGGTTCTGTCTGGATAATTTTCCCGCAGACTCTCTTTACCTTATCATTATTCGCAATGCTAATAGATATTCTTGGGCATATAACACGCACGTTCTAATGTCTCCGCTAAGGAAACATGAGGGTGACATCATCGAAATCTCAAATGTCGATAAGTAAATGTAAGGAATTAACTGTTTTTATTTATTTATTTATTTATTTATTTACGTCAAGAAACAGTTGAAAACTGTGTGTGACGAGCTATGGGAAGAAGTGAAATTTGTGCACGTTTTCATAATTGTGTGAAAACCTAACCTGATTCTCTAACCTAAAGTATATTCTAGTCGAATTTTGAATGCAGGAAAAAAGACCTTTTTTTTCAAGTTTTGTTGACAAAATATTCGCTCTTATATAATAGAATCTATTTTCAAAGTTAAATAAGCTATAAATTTGTGCCCTTAACCCTCATCATGTTCTTCATGAAAGAATAATCTTTTTGCCCCGACCGCATTAAAACCATAATTGAATAACTATATTTCCCGCTGACATTCAGAAGACGTGCACAAATACTGAAGTTACTGCGCAATACACAATAATTACTCGAAAAAAACACGATGTCTAGTCAGTAATAGAGAAACATTGAGCCATTATGTATACATATAATAATAAATATCACAACGCTAGTTTAAATTGCAATGAAGTTCCACGAAAATGTATATATTATTGCTTTTATTAGTGCCAAACATTTTCACGTACTTCTAAAATAGATAGAATACAAGGTACCTACAAACGAGATTATTTAACAAAATAATATAACTGTCATCAAATTTTATTAAAAATTAATATAAAAGAATATTAAAAGAGATATCATTTAATGAAAATAAGAAGGAAAAACTTCACTTATTCTATTACACATTTTTAGAACAAATATCTGACATTTCAGATCGTGTGACTCACCGTATAGACATAAGGAATCCCTTATCGAATGTGCCTCGTACTTGCCATTCCATTCCAGAACAATATTAACGTATAATTAAAAAAATGTTCTTCAAGGCATGCATCTACGACAGTACTCTTTTAATTCGTGCGCTAGTGTGATTAATTTGGTTTCAATATAGCACATGATACAACACACATTTAAACAACAATACTTCACTAATGCAGCAAGACTTCAATTTTAAACAACACGTAATTTGGGAGATGCTTCTAAATATTTTAACGTAATGTAACGTGGAACAACATAGGATTAGTATTTAGACCAGATTAGTTCTCATAATCAAAGAATTAAATTTCGGGTGTATAATTATTTTTTTAATAATTTGACGTACACCAATATTTCAATTTTATCATACATGTGGCATAGCATCTTTTTGCTCCAAAGCCTTCAATTATATATATGATATTATTTTAAAATAACCAATATCTAAATGACAATCATAAGATAGCAAGAAACAAAGGTGGAGGTGTTCGTAAATGTTTGTAAAAGTCGAGAAAGGATCAAAAAACAATTTACCATCGTATACTTCTTAGTAGTCCCTTAAAAAAAACGCATGAAGACAGTCGTGCTCGGCAAGCTTACCCCCTCCTTCTCTCGCGCAGCGGTTTAAAAATACGGCTGGCCTGCAGTTGGCAATGCTGATCCCTGCTGGCGCTCTGACGGCGGCGGTCGGTGCGGCCCGTTGCCCCCTCCCTGCGGCTCGCGGGCTCCCTCGCGCCGCCAAACGCCACCCGCATAATTACCTCGGCTAATTATGACTATGTAAATGGCCGCCCACAGAACTAAGCGCCGGTCCGCCGACGCAGATTTATAGATCCAAGCGGTCGAGAGGAGGACGCGCAGAGGGAGCTTCCCCTACGAGTTCTCGAGTGGGAGTGGATGGGTGCCCAAACGCGGTACACTACTTATTTATTTATGCTCAAAACAGTTAAAAACGGTGTGTGACGAGCTATAGGGAGAAATGAACAATTTGTGCACGTTTTCATAATTCTGCGATTTCTATCCTAAACCATATTCTAGTCGAATTTTGAATACGGAAAAAAAGACCTTTTTTTTCAAGTTTTGTTGACAAAATATTCGCTCCTGTATGATAAAACATATTTTTAAAGGTAAATTAGCAATAAAATTGTGCCTTTAATCCTCATCATGTTCTTCATGAAAGAATAATACTTTTGCCGCGACAATATAGAAAACGGTAATTTGAATAACTATATTTCCCACTGAAATTCAGAAGATGTGCACAAATAATGAAGTTACATTTATGTCCAGAAGCAAAACAAGGGACCATCTCAGCATTTGCTCAAAGGATTAGGGAAACTGGACAAAAAACCTGATCGAAAACTCCAATCATCCGAAGCATACTTATATGAATCTCCAATTTCAGAGATTTCCAGAGTGACCTACTTCCACGAATCACTATTTTCAGGAAGCCCAAGTATTACATGAAGTTCAGTACTTATATTTGATCACGGGATTGAAAGGTTTTCGGATGCGGTTTACTATATCGTTTTAGAAACGCAATTTTTTAACACAATATATGGCAGCACGGTGAAAGAGCGTTTTATTAATATATTGGTAACTATATTAGTAAATAAATTGGTAAATAAGAATACAGACCGAAATGGAGATGTCACTTTAGAAGTAATATCTTTAAGAATTCAAATTGATTTTTTGGATATAAATAAAACTATTAGTGCTTCTAGAGCGAATTTCCTCGCATTATTTGCAACTTTTGCAGTTCTCGAAAATTCAGAGCGTTTAACGAACATGAGATCTGCACCATTTTTTAACAGTTCTTTACTTTTATTACAAGAAAAATATTAAAAACCAATGGTGCTACAACAATACTTTCTCGCATTATTTCTAACGTTTGCAATTTTTGAAATTTCATGAAATTCAAGAAAGCGATTTTTTAGAGTCCTTTGCTCTATCCTAGAAAAATATTATAAGAAAAAATTTGGAGCAACATTTAAGAATATTTGAGTTTTTCTGTAAAGTACCGCCAAAAATCAAAATGATCGTTTCGAAGTCACAGGGACACTATTTCGGCCACATCAAATGGCGATTACATATTTTCAAGAAAATTGTATTAGGGTGTAAGTTAAACTATTTTGGCGCTAACGTTGACTACCGAAGGACGGACAGACGGAAGGGAAGACAGACGTGTTGCAGACCAATTTTTCAGAATAACCACAAAACTTGTATTCTGTCTACCCATCGTGTCAGAGAAAGTAATATATTTATTTATTTATTTATTTATTTATTAAATAAATAAATAAAGTAAGTAATAATAGTAAATAGAAAGTAATATAGTAGTAAATATTCTCACCGTTTTGATTTACATTTACAAATGAAGACTTGAAATAAAAAAGGTTGTAAGTGCCATTTTCATACTTTCGAGAAAAATGAATTTAAACAAATATGTATGTGCCATTAGTTTTAGCATATATAACACTAAACCTAATGGCACATACACTTCTGCCATTTACGGCCCTCGTAATACTATCGACAAATTCATCCGGACTTTGGTTCTTATTTATTTTATAGGGTTTTATTCATTCATCATTATTCTGGAAAAAACGTAAATTTAACATAAATGGCACTTACATACTTTTCTATGACAAGTCTTCAATTATACAACTAGGTGTGACGTCTCGGGAAGGTGTTTTCATGTTGGTACTTACACCCGTACTACGTTCTCAGTAAGTACGGAGTAAAGAGAAAATACTGCAATGTAGCAGAAAAAATGGCGATTTTTTCGACAAAAAAGTATTGTGAGGCTCTTATATCGATAAAGTGGATAAATCTTGGTCCTGAACGTAGCAAGTTATTTCTAACATGTGTAATCGAAATCCACGTTTTGTTGAATTCGATACCGAAAAATTGGTTTAAGTCAAAATTCTGTCTCTTCGTCTGCTGTCAACGATAGCTCTTAAACCAAGAATTTTCGCCTAATTTGATATTCCCTACTAGATCTAGGCCCTGAGAATTTGAATCGAATATTTTAATTTTTGGGATACTATACATGAATTAAAATTCTCAGAATTTTCTCAAAATGGCTCCAATTTTTTTTATTACTTCTTTCTTCTCAGAGAGCAAGCACGATTAAAAAATTACCGGTGTTTTATTTTTTGTAACTTTCTAAATTTTCAAAAATAGCAAAAGTTCAAATTTTTAGGCTCCAACTATTTTCTTTAAATATTTTTTCTCGAATACAGCAAAGTACGTTGATAAAAATGGCCCAGGTTCCATATCTAGTGAACTCTTGCATATTTGAAGACTGCAAAAAAATTACTAAAGTACAATTTTGACTATAGAGGCTTCTTTCTTAAAGATATCTATTTCAAAAAAATAGATTTTGAAATTAGATCATATATATTTTTTCAAAAAACTGATTAGTATTCGCGCAATTATTGATTGAAGAGAAGGTAATTTTTTTCCCATAAATGTGTGCAATTTTTCCTTTATTTTTTTCTTGAGCAAATTAAGCTTTACAATAATAGCGCAGATTCCATATTCTGTGAAAATTGTTTTTCGAATATTGCCTACAATTAACAATGGAAAACAACAATTTTGATGACAGATTTTTTCTTTAACGAAATCTGTTCTTTAGAACTAGATCCTGAAATAATGTTTATAAAAATCTCTGAGTTTTTTAACATTACAAATACAAATGTATATCTTTGTTCTTAAAGCGCCGGGGAGGTTGAGTATCGTATGAGGCAGGTGATATAGGAGTAATGTGGACAGCGTGTTATCTTTTAAGAACTGAAGTTCGAATGTTAGCGCGGAGAAACAAATTGGTTGTTGGAAACATTTTCAGGTTCAAACATACAGCAGGTTCGTGTCGTAGTAAAATAATGCGAAACCGTTAAAACAATGCGAAAAGGTTCTGTTGTAGCAGTACTAGTTGTGACATTCAGAACTGTCGACAGTCCAGGAGAAGTAATAGGATTGGGTGTGTGTTCGTACCATTGACAGCATGTGTTTGGAATTTTGCAGGCGTTACAGATTTGGTAGTGGAGTAAGTACTAAATCTATCATGCCATTTCATACATTTGCACATTGGTAGATTTTGATAAGGGAAGACAATATGTTTAATTGTGTCTAAATGTTCATAACAATTATGGCACTTAAGAACCTGGATATATTTGAGAGGAGGAATTTTGGCCACATGAACACAATGTCGTGTTTTTAATGCCTGACCTAGGGTAGCTATAACTACTGCTTACGATTCCCGCTTCATTCTTCCCTTTCTAAGTCCCATGAATGATTGGCTTCTTTTTAGATATTGTCTCTACGTATTCTTTCGACAGAAAATTGATTTTACTACAGCAGGTCGCTCGGGTAGCACGAGACAAGGTAGTCGCAGAATCGACAAGAGTTGCGCGATCACCAAAGACTTTGGCCATCCCTGGCTACGCGAGCTGCACCGACCGCGAGCCCGGTAGATGAGTATCTAAGCTGTAGACGTGATGCTGGTAATTAATACTTAAGCTTAGCGCTATGAATCATACGTTCGGATTCCGGCCCGAGTCTAACCGGCAGTTTTCATATCAAAATCATATAATAAGCAGCATATCCCCCTGTCTTATTAACATTCTGATACGAGCAAGGAGCGTACGGGTGAGTGTGCACCGTAAATCAGCGCGATCACGCAGAGACGGGTGAAGGAGTTTGAGGACGTCGGCGAGGTCGCGAATGAAGATGAAAACGACGAGGACAAAGATGTGGCCGATGATGGGAAAAGGGGATATGATGAGCATGAAGAAGAGGTTGAGAAATATTAAGCGGTGGAGTATGGAGAACAGGGATGCGGGCGATCACGATAAGAGCGAGGATTGCAAAAAGGGCGAAGAGAAGAAAGCTAAGACGAATATATAAATGAAGGAGAAGAAAAGAATAAAGGTAAAAGATTAAAGGTGAGGAAACGGAAACAGCAAGGATAATTTGAAGAGTGGAGATGAAAATAATAAGAGTGAAAATTAAGATGAGAGTAAGGAAAAGTGTGAAGATAGTAAGGGAAGAAAGAAACGAGGGTAATAAGGGCAAAGATGATGAGAACGAGGACGAGACCGAAGACGCAGTCGATAAAGCTGACAAATATGAGAAGGGCCTAGCCTTCTCCTCTTCCCCTTTCTGCAATCCTCGCTCTTCTCGTGATGGCCCGCATCCCTGTTCTCGCCCTGTTCTCTATACTCCACCGCTTAATATTTCTCATGAGGAGGAGGGCAAGAATGAGAACGAAAATTAGCGTAAGGACCAGAGCCAAGATGAGGAGGTTTAAGATTCGATCGAGAGCTAACACGACGGTGACCCGACTCAAGACGACAGCTTAGTTATCGCCCATGCCGCCACAACGCTAGGCAAACATATGACGTCAAAATAAAATGATTCAAGGCAGGCAATTGCATCCGAGTCGATATTGCGTTTCTCGGAAGGAAAAACAGCTGCCAGCGCCGTGCGCTGGGAAGGGGGGCGAAGGAAGAGGGGGGAGAGAAAGGGGAGTGGCTGGGCTGCCTGGGCAGCGCGCAGCCTGGGAACGATCTAGCAGCCCGCACAATAGACAGACAGCTAGAGAGCAAGTTTTTCCGCGTCTCGCGCCACGTAGAATAACAAATGACACCACTCGCATCTGACTCATTAGCAACAAATTTGGTTATGACTTCAATCGCGGCCTTTTCCCACGGTGCGGTGCGGGGCCCGGCGGCAACCGACGTGCGCGGAGCGGAGCCGAGCGGCTCTGCACGGGCAGGAATGCGCGAGCAAGCGGCCGTGGGGGAGGGGGAGGGGGGGAGGGGAGGAGGCGGGGCAGAGGCGGTGTGAGTGGAGCAAGAGTTGGAGGAGGAGGAGGAGGAGGTGGAGTGGGAAAGGAGGGAAGGAGGGGGAGAGGAGGTAGTAGAAGAAGCGGACAGACCGCAGAGCGGACACATTACACGATGTTCATTAACCTTCTCAACACCACCGTCGTAATGGGGCACTACCGCTCGGAAGAAAGCTAACGAGGGTCGAAAGTACACAACGTCAAAGCGCGGGCGACGCCGCTCCTCTCTGCCCCGCCCCGCCCGCCCCGCCTCGTAGCTCTCCGTTCCGAGCACCACAGTCGGGAGGCGAGATTAAAAACTGCGGAGTGCGATGTGCTCTATGAGGTCGCACTGCTCGGCGGACCCCGGCACGAAACCTCCCATTCCACATGCACTGCGGTGTCACGAGCGCCGGCATACTGGAGCAGTTATGAGGTGGGGAGAGGGTGGTCCGGCCAGCATGGCATTTAAAAATTAGGGGCTAAGTTTAACATTATTATTTTAAAGTGCGTGTAATTAAGCCTGTTTATAATTTACATGATGTTATTGTCACGGTAAGCGGCAAAGTTCTTTAATTGAAATAAATTTCAATTACAAATTTTATTGCTGTTAAACTTTGTCTTTAATACGTTATAATTATTTTGAAAATCTACAATCTTGAAAAACATACAAGTACATGGGCAAACCCTTGTTCATTACATAAATTATATTTTAAATAATTACAAGTATTTGTTCAAAAATTAATTTAATTATTGTACCATATACATATAATTTTCCCCCTCTAGTACTCTGTGAATACACCCTGATTTTTAAGAAAAAAATTCACAGACAATTCTAAAATACGAGTACATTTTCTGCATTAATATTGCTCTGGGTAATACTTGCTTTAGTTCCGCTACTGAAGGATGAATCTGACGTTACTACGCAGCGGTTACGATTCTACCATATTAAAGTGCCAGAAAAATGCTAAATAAAAAACAATAATAATAATAATAATAATAATAATAATAATAATAATAATAATAATAATAACCGAGAACTAACAACTTCGAACAACAATAACAATAATAATAATAATAATAATAATAATAATAATAATAATAATAATAATAATAATAATAATAATAATAATAATAATTGAATGACACCAGCAGGCTAATGGTAGTTGAAAAGCTAAAAGAGAAAATTCAAGCATGGGCTCAAAGAATTAGACGTTACAAACGTAGAATAGATTTCCGTGTACAGAACAGGTTGTTTGAAACAGACGCGAAGAGATTCTATCGCAATCTGACTCAAAAACCGAATGGCAAAGCTGTCACACCTTCAAAAGAAGACGTCGAAGCGTTTTGGGCAGGAATCTGGGAGGAGAGCAGATCCTACAACAAAGACGCATCTTGGCTTCAATCTGAAGTTGATGCTGCCAATGAACTTGTAGAAACAGTGGAAGATGTTCACCAATTCTCGGAAGAGGACCTCTTCCAAGCAATTAAGAACATGGGAAACTGGAAGTCCCCCGGGATTGATAAGATCCAGATTTATTGGATTAAGAAATTAACAGCAATACATTCTCATCTAGCAAAGGCTGTTAATAAAATTTTTGAAAACCCAAAGGAAATCCCGGAATGGCTCACACGCGGCATCACGTATTTGCTACCCAAAGCGGGAGACAGCTCTTTGGCGAAGAACTACAGGCCAATTACTTGTCTGCCAGTACTGTACAAAGTTATAACTTCAGCCATAGCTGACAAAATGTACAGACATCTAGATAAGAATCATCTAATGCCAGCTGAACAAAAAGGATGTCGTAAAGGCTCTTATGGCTGTAAGGAAATCTTGCTCCTGAATAAAGTCATCTTGAATGATGTAAAGAAACGCAAACGTAATTTGAGCATGGCTTGGATTGACTACCAAAAGGCCTTTGATAGTGTACCACACGATTGGATTTTGAAGACCCTGGAGATCTATCGATTTCATCCTAGACTTATTGAATTTTGCAAGGCTAGTATGAAGTCGTGGAGTACCAGGTTACTAATCCACAGCGGAAAGGAAGCAGTAGAAACCAGAAGTATTCAGATTAACAGGGGTATTTTTCAAGGAGATTCACTATCCCCTCTGCTGTTTTGCATTAGTTTGATCCCACTATCGAGACAGTTGTCGCAAGCTAACTTTGGTTTTAAACTCCATGGTGATGAAAGGCCAGTATCACATTTGTTTTACATGGATGATCTTAAACTGTTTGCTAAGAATGAAGCGATTCTCTCCCAAATGCTGTCTGTCGTGAATGACTTTAGCAATGACATCTGCATGAAGTTTGGTCTTGACAAGTGTGCAAAAATCAATTTAAAAAGAGGGAAACTCACAACGTCTGAGAACATTGAAATTGATACGCACACTGTGATTCAAGATCTTGAGCCAGGTAAAACTTACAAATATCTGGGCATTGAAGAATGTGAAACCATCTCGAATGACAGAATGAAAGAGAGAATTCGTAGGGAGTATTATAGGAGAGTGAGACTGGTCCTGCAGTCCGCTCTGAATTCCAGGAATAAAATTTCTGCAATAGGTAGTTTGGCGGTACCTGTAGCCGAATACAGTTTTGGACTAGTGGACTGGACTGAGCAGGAAATTCGCACCATGGACCGAAAAACCAGAAAACTGCTAACAATGCATCATGTTGCCCACCCTCGAGCTGATATACATAGACTTTATGTGTCACGTAAGGAAGGAGGAAGAGGCCTCAGACAAATTGAGGCCTCCTGGCACAACGCAATAGCCGGGATGGGAAAGTATGTAGTCAGCCATCAAGATGACCCTCTAATGAGGCAGGTCATGAAATCTGACCGAAGAATGGGAAACAGAGGCATTGTTAGTGTAGCTAGAAGCATTGCGAAGAAAACTAGGCAAGACACGTCGAATAACACAGACACTGAACTTCTGATGCTGCTAAACATGAAGTGTGAAACACAAAAAATGTTAAAGAAATCGTGGAAAGACAAACCACTCCACGGACAATACCTAAAAAGAATGGACAAGGTGCAGATCAATAAAGATCAATCATTTATGTGGCTTAAAAGGGGAAGAATGAAGCCAGAATCGGAAGCACTTGTAATAGCTGCCCAAGATCAGGCCTTGAGAACACGACATTATGATAAAGCGGTTCTCAAAATTTCCCAAGATGATAAATGCCGCATTTGCCTGGAGCAAGTAGAAACCATTGATCATATTGTCTCAGCTTGTCCAATTCTAGCAAAGACGGAATACCTGAAAAGACATGACAGGGTGTGTAGCTACCTCCACTGGCAGATCTGTACCGCCCTCGAAGTTCCAAACACATGCCCCAAGTGGTACGAACACTCACCAAAACCGGTGACGTCTGTTGGATTGTGTACGATATTGTACGACCAACAAATTCAAACTGATCGCACGATAGCGGCAAACAAACCGGATATAGTTATCCGGGATTTGTCGAAAAAATCGTGTTTACTTATCGATGTTGCTGTACCTTGCGATCAAAACGTCGTTACCAAGGAGGCAGAGAAACGTCTTAAATACAAGAGTTTGGAAATCGAGATCAGCCGAATGTGGGGCGTAAAAGCACAGGTCGTCCCGATAGTTATCGGAGCTCTGGGATTTATTCCGCAAAATTTGAGTAAGAACTTGTCTAAACTCCCAGGTAATTCAAAAGACTGGGAAGTGCAAGAAATAGCTTTATTTGGAACAGCCCACATTTTGCGTAAAGTATTGTAGAGGCACTGATAGTCACCGGATCTGCTCCTTAGGTAGCTGGTTGCAACCTGGAGTAGATTTTATATTCAGCCGACTCATAACATCTTTAGTCGTGATGTAATGGAATAATAATAATAATAATCATCATAGCTGTGTGTAGCTACCTCCATTGGCAGATCTGTACCGCCCTCGAAGTTCCAAACCCATGCCCCAAGTGGTACGAGCACTCACCGAAACCGGTGACGTCTATTGGATTGTGTACGATATTGTACGACCAACAAATTCAAACTGATCGCACGATAGCGGCAAACAAACCGGATATAGGCGGGATTTGGCGAAAAAATCGTGTTTACTTATCGATGTTGCTGTACCTTGCGATCAAAACGTTGTTAACAAGGAGGCAGAGAAACGTCTTAAATACAAGAGTTTGGAAATCGAGATCAGCCAAATGTGGGGCGTAAAAGCACAGGTCGTACCGATAGTTATCGGAGCTCTGGGATTTGTTCCGCAAAATTTGAGTATGAACTTCTCTAAACTCCCAGGTAATTCAAAAGACTGAGAAGTGCAATAAATTGCTTTATTTGGAACAGCCCACATTTTGCGCAAAGTATTTTAGAGGCACTGACAGTCATCGGATCTGCTCCTTAGGTAGCTGGTTGCAACCTGGAGTAGATTTTATACTCAGCCGACTCATAACATCTGTAGTCGTGATATGAAGCAACAACAACAACAACAACAACAATAATAATAATAATAATAATAATAATAATAATAATAATAATAATAATACTCGCACAACCGAGCGAAGTGGCTCAGAGCATAGCGCGCTGACTTCGCACTCCGGAGACCCGGGTTCTATCCCCGGGTCGGCCATCCTTGACAGTCTTACCAAGGAAACAGCCAAAAAGCTGATCCCCTTAATGACACACGTTAATCCTCTCCAAGATGGAATATTATGACTAGGCCTCGGAAGAGAACGTGTAGCATGGTCAGAAATGGCCAATACGCAAATAATAATAATAATAATAATAATAATAATAATAATAATAATAATAGCAATAATAATAACAATAATGATAATAATAATAACCAACAGTCCCAACATATAAAATCTCTACGAGAATTCTTTCACAAGGAAGCAGAAACATCTACACTACATCGTGCCGTCTGTTTAGCGGACGGATGTACACCGTTGAAGTCGTCTAGATTACAACGGAAATATTTATACAGAACAGCAAAAACTGGAAACGTGGATGGGCAAGCCTCTGCATGGAAAGCATCTGTATGCAATTAGTCAAGATCACGTCGACATGAAAGCGTCGAACTACTGGCTGATAGCAGGTCAGATGTTCCCAGAGACGGAAGGCACTATGCTTGCAATACAAGATCAAGTCATACCCACCAGAAGTTATCTGAAAGCAATCGTAAGAGATCCTGGGGTACAAGATGACAGATGTCGGTATGGATGCCAGGCACAGGAAAACATCCACCATATTACATCTGGATGCACTCATTTCTCGGGAACTGATTATAAACAACGCCATGATGTAGTTGGAAAGATCCTGCATCAAGAGCTGGCTTACCAACACCAGCTTATAGAATGCAAGGTACCCTACTATAAATACGTACCTAATAATGTTCTTGAAAATGATGAATGCCGACTTTATTGGGACAGGACAATTCTCACAGACCAGACAGCCACTCACAATCGGCCTGATTTGGTTCTAGTAGACAAGACGAATAGGCAAGTCTACTTGATCGACATAGCCATACCGAACACAAAAAACCTTCAAGAGAAGTATGTCGAGAAGATCTCAAAATATGCTCCGCTGGTTGAAAGTATTAAGAAACAGTGGCATATGGACCTCGTGAGAATTATTCCCATTGTCATCTCTAGCACCGCAGTAATTCCCAAGACACTGTTCCAAAGTTTAAAAGACCTGAATATCAATGTGAATATTTATAAGACAATGCAAAAGGCTGTGGTTATCTCAACAACAGGAATAACTCGAAAGTTTATGGGAGTAGGATAGATATGAATTCGTGACAAAAAGACGTCGATAAATACGCTTTGGTCTTGTATAACCTGTGTATTTGTCCTTATGATAAAAGAAAATAAACATTAAAATAAACTGCATAATAATAATAATATAATTTTATTTGGAACAGCCCACATTTTGCGCAAAGTATTGTAGAGGCACCGACAGCCCCTAGATCTACTCCTTAGGTAGCTGGTTGCAACCTGGAGTAGATTTTATATTCAGCCGACTCAGTACATCTTTAGTCGTGATGTAGTGGAATAATAATAATAATAACAGAAGATTTATGAGTTTCTAAAAATTTGTGTTAAAGAACTATTTACTTTTAATTTGTAAATTAATTTAAGTGTCAAAATTTATATTTGAAGAATTGTTTACTCCCTGAGTTAGTTAAATTAGTTAGTTTAATTAAAATTATTGTACTACGGAAGTCGTGCTTTGATAGAAATATCTGTATGACTCCTACAACTTGTACCAGGAAGCTGTGAAAAATAAACGATAATAAAGGGGTAAGTCAAGTGCACGTCCTCGCTGTGCCCCCTGGGACCTTCTGTCGTGATAATACGGATGCCAAATGACTTTTGTGAAGACCAACAGACCAAGGAGCGTTAGAGGAACTTCGAATCACAACGGTTCAAGGGGCGGAAGTGTCTTCACAGGAAGATACCTCTAAAAAATAACCTGGGCTGAGCTGGCTCTGGCTGACAGTACCCAGTAAGAACCCCTGTTTAAGGTTACAGATGAAGACGCTGAGGGTGGCTTTGCAGCCACAGAAGCTACCCCCTAAGGTAGAAAAACCTTGACCACACGGTGAAAAAGCAACTTATTGCTTGATGCAATCGTCAGAAAAATATAATTTGAGAAGACGGCTGCTGCCTAATGAGCTTCAGGGCGCACTTGGAGCTGGTGCTGAGTGTGACAGTGAGTGAACCTTCAGTGTAGGAGTCTTGGGATGTCCAACGACACCTACGGAGGAATCCGAATGTGCGACAGTCTTCTATTAGTTTACCTCGACCATTGAATGTCAGAAGCCCTAACAAGACTTTTCCCGAAGCTCGTTTTAAATGGGCCTACAAAGATAACTGATGTATTGCGAGCGTATTAAATTGCAGCACAGTGTGAAAGAGTTAAGGTGAACTATTGTGCAAAAATGTACCAAGCCGGCTGATCACAATATTAATAAGCCAGAATCTGAAAAAAATATCTAAATACACTCCGCTTGCAATAGAATATAAAGAAATCTATGAACTCGATTCGTTGAAAATAATACCAATAGTAATCCCAGCAACTGTTTTGGACAACACAAATTTGAAAAGATTCTTGGAAATAGTTGGCCTAGACCCTACTATTATAATTCCTAAAGCAAAAAAATCCGTGATTCTGGAAACATGTAGAATTGTTCGCACTGTGTTAAATTATCATTAGCATTAGTTGAGAAATGCCTTCATGGCCTCTCAAAGAGTAAACACAAGAGATAAACTCTGAGACTAATAATAATAATAATAATAATAATAATAATAATAATAATAATAATACCTTATAGGAATCTTTACAGGAAGAGAATGACAGAAATAGTTGCTTATGGCACTATTAAACATTCTTAATCTATTAATTCTTTAAATAAAAAATTACATATAAAATTCAGTCATGCATATAGAACGGTCAAGGAGACAACCAAATTTGTTATAAAAATTAACTCTAAATCGTAAAGCAGCTCATGTGCATGACATCACATTAACAACGGTCCCTACATCACATTATTAACAAGTGGTAATTATAGAGTCGCCAATATAGCATACGAGAACTCTTCAAAAGAAGTATCATTTTCTTTAATTCTGCGTTTCGGAAATATACCTTTTCACTTGCAAAGAACAAAATTATACTCGAGTATATAAAAAACCTTCCCTCAAACAGCAATAAAATATCATTATTACATTAATATATATATATATATATATATATATATATATATATATATATATATATATATATAGATATATCCTAGCACCTTTGGACCTTCTTCTGTTTCATTATGTGTTCTGACTTTTCTGTCGTTACTTGTCCAGAATAATGAGAAACAAACTTTGAAACACCCGATGAAGAAATGTCTGATGATACTACAGATAATGATAATGATGATGACGAGAACGAGGAAGACGAGCACAAGTGTGGAGACCCTCGGCTCCTTTCCAGGTGGCGTTAATGCGCTGACCTGCGGACGCGTGGGGCCGACGCAGGAGTCTCCTTTTTACCGCGATACGGATTTACCTACAAGCAAAATGAACAGTTGTTTCCTTGGAACCCCCTTAACCCCCAAAAAAACTGGAAATGTTTTTTAATGAATAAAATATTATATATAAAATTCTGTAATGTAATACAATGTAATATAATATAATGTATCTGTAATATTCTATAATCTGTAATAATGTATCTGAATTCTGTAATATAATTGCCAATCGGACTATTTTACCAAAAGGTTGTACTTAAAAATTATTTATACCAAACATACATTTTCAGATAAGTTAAAAATTAAATAAATGTATTTTAACATATGTTATATTTGTTCAAATCTATAAGCTATTAGTTAATTTTCATTTGTATTTGACAATAACAAAAATATTTCATTATAATTAGTGTGTTTTATTATATGTAGATTTTTTCTCCAGGAGAGGAATTCCAAACACATTTTTGAGATAGGGCCACATTCTTTTGCGCGAAAGGCGAAGAAGCCAGAATGATGTGATAAATTTTTAAAGATTATTACTGATTACATTGCTTAATATTTCGGTACGATTATCTAATATTTAGAAAGTAAGTATGTATATATATATATATATATATATATACATATATATATAAATAAAATGTTCAGGTCTTACATTGGGGAGTTTTTTTACATTCTTGTGCAATCATAACGAGCGTTATTCTACACATTATCAGGAATTGTTACGTACTTCATGTCACATGCATACTCGCTACATCTGTTAAATTGGAAGTATTTCTTTTAAACATTGACTTACCTTTTGTAAACATTTTATAATGGCGGGTGATGTTCGTGTAGTTGTTACACTTTTGTTTTGTTTTCTTGTTTTCTTTCGAATCGGCCATCATGGGGCCACGAGATTCGTGCATCCCACCGGGGCTCATTTTTGAATTAATGTTGATTCCATTTTTATACCCCAGTGTAGTTAGCCTTGGGGGATGGGATGAAATGATGATGATGATGATGATGATGATGAATGATGCAATAGACACACAAAACACAAACCTGCCCGAGGCAAGACTCGAACTCGCGATCCTTTGGCTACTGCACTAGTGTAAGCGATCTCGGCCATCGGATCGGCCAATAATAATAGTATTAGTAATAATAATAATCCCTTTTATACACAAAATTCATCATTTCATTATGCTTATTTTATAATTCTCAATATAAAACCCCTTCCCGAACATATCAATATCCCTTTAGGGCTTAGAATATGCACTGGATGCTTCCACACCACCCCTATAGGAAGTATACTTGTTGAAGCACAAGAAACCTCATTAAACCACCGAAGGAAAACTCTCAATCTCAAGTATGCTGCTAAAGCTGCCTCGTCTACTAACCCTATAATACACAATGACATTTTTCCTCAGCTACAGAATATCTATAATAGTCACTTTCGATATAAACCTATGTACAGTAGAATAACCAGCAACTTAAAGAACTAAACATTAAAGTATCATCAAATCTCATCAAGCACTACATTGTCAAAACAAACAAATAAAATCATAAGCAATGTAATACGGCGAGACCCACGGTTTTGGGGCTATGTTTTTTTTTGTTTTTTTTTAAGGTACTGATAAAAGGTTTACCTGTATAACTGAGCAAGCTACTTGAAATTTTATTAATTGTATGACCCAAAATATATTCCAAGTTAGGAAAAATATACGTAATACAGAATTAATACACACTGGATGACAGTATAAAAACATTGTAAGCTGAGGGAGAGCGCTGATTATTTGCAAAGTGCATATGCAAGTTTTTTCTGCGTATTTTTAGATCATTACATGTTATTAATTAATATTGTTACTTTTTGAAGGAATAGGTCTCATAAATTAAAAATAAATTGCCGTTTTTTACGTCAGTTGAATTTGCCACAATTTTTGCATCATCATTAAAGTAACAGACATCAAAGATAACCACCAAATCATTACTTGATCTAAAGTCCATTTTATTTCTATATTTACGTTTTCTCGTGCATGTGGTCATTTGCTGACGGTGCCCTTTGTTGATGTGTTCGTGTGTTTAATCACACTATTGGACGAAAATGAGACTTGCGCCACCTTTGAGCATAATTTGCTCTATACGAGAATAAAATTACGCCAAAATTTTCCAGCCAATTTTCAAAAAATTCTTTAAATGTTTTAAGGCTACGTACTCGCAGTACCTCCGTAAATTAAAACATCAGTTTTAGAGAAATTAAAACTTAAAGTTATCAAGTCTTATAAGCCTATAACGTGGCATAAATGTCTACTTGCCAGGCATATTTTAGAAGAAAAACTGTTTATGCATGTGGACTTTTTTCTTCAAAAACTCTTGCATGGACGCCGCTCTTTGAACGTGAATAATAAACATTTACATAGCATAATCAAGAGTTCAGCTGAGAGAGCTCAGCTCGAGAGAGAGAGAGAGAGAGAGAGAGAGAGAGAGAGAGAGAGTTCACCTGGAGACCCAATAGCGTCAGGCAAATCAATACAGTAGCGGCTGATAAGGACATAAATAGCCGTGTATTGGCAAATATATCTTATGCATCGGACAAGGACAAATCACGAATTCACCAAATAATACAGTTATGGGGAGCGAAGTTAGCTTGTGATGAATCTTTGGTAGACGCAGTTTGCTCCGAGAAGCCGCCGCACATGCAATTCGGGCGCTTCAGCTCCGTTGCGACTGCTAGGCTTCGTTCATGTGCTTCCAGTACTTCTAAACCAGTGTACTGGTTGTTTACTAGTGTACTAGGATTTATTAGTTACTTATCACAATGTATCCTATTAAGTTAACAAAACCAGCAGTATCTTTTCAAAGTGACCATTTATGCTCTGACCTCGGACGGAGTTAAAATTAAGCATTGCACACAATAAATAATATACCATTGGATTCGCCCAAGTTTCCAATCGAACATCATCAGATAACCATGTGTGCTCCCACAAAAAAAGCACAGCCTCTGTCACATGTCTAAAACAAACAACTCCCAAAACGGTCCTACGGTCCTTGCATATTTTATATGCAAGTGGTGAATCTGTTTCAGACAGTGACTCCCCAAATCACGAAAAGAACAGCTTGTAATCAAAATAAAATGATTTTCAATGTACCGGTACCAATTAGATACGGCGAATCAACTAGTTCTACTATGCTTTCAGGACCCACACTAGTGAAAATCCCATCCATTAATATTTATGCCGCTGATTAGAATAAACTAGTGAAAAGTATTCAAAGCATTGTTAAAAGTGACTTCACAACGAAACCGTCCATAAACACAGTTAAAATAATGTTTACATCAATTGAAGATTTCCGTAACTTCAGAAACTTTGGTGACGAAGCAAATGAACATTACATACAGAGGCCAAAAAAAGTTTTCGGTAGTAGTTAAAAATATTCCTATTACAGTGAAAAAGAAATATACGATGAACTCATTCAATTATAGTTTCCAGTTTTGAAAGTTAAAACATTGTATAACAAATATCGTAACCTCATTCATGTTTGTGCAGTAGATTTAACGGATAACAGAGAGGCCAAAACTTTGTTTCCTTTGAGAAGATTTATCCATTGTGTAGAAAGAGTGCAAAACAGAATACATCCTAAAGTAATTATGTGCACACGCTGTTAAAGATATGGCCACTCACAGGCCAATTGTGGTTTCATTCCTAGATGCGTGAAATGTGTGGGAAACCACCATTATACAGATTGCAAAAAATTAAAAGATGCTCAACCTCAATGTGTAAACTGTCAAGAATTCCATGCGGAAAATTACAGAGATTGCATATTTGATAAAGATTATGTAAAGTTACTTCACCAACTTCTCCCAGACCACCTTACAAAACGTACCTACAAAATCATTCTACATAAAGCCAAAACCATCAAATACCTCTATCACCCAGCCATATTCCTACACTCCCATCGGGCCTTTCACAAACCTTTGCACCAACTCGAGGAATCTCTCATTTCTTGGACTAGTCTAGTATTATCTCATCAATAATTTTTCAAATAATCTCTAATTTACTTCCGCAAATCCAAAACATGGTAAAAGAAAAGTTTTCATTACACATTAAAATTGGCAACTACTCAGCTGGAAAATAAATTCTTCAATTGGAATTCCAATGGCCATAACCGACAAGAAAACATATTAAGATTCTTCTTAAAATACCATGGTATGAAAATCGCCTGTCACTGAAATCACTTGATCCTTGGAAAACGATTCAACATACCATCCTACGGTCCTTGCGAATAAAATCGAATAAAATCGATACAAATGAAGTCCCAAATAAAATATTTTCCGCTGCACAAAAGTTTCTATACAATTAGAGATTATACCGAGTATAAAAAAGGAAATTAATATTAATTTTAACAAGTATATTCAATGCAGTATTTACCATTACATGGACTCTATAATTCTAAACAACCTGTAACAAGTATGGTACTTCAGCTTCTGGGTCAATGACTCCCATCTCGATCAGGTTTTTCGTCCAATTTCAGTGACCCCTTAAGCTAATGCTGAGATGGCCCCTTGTTTTGCTTCTGGACATAAATGTAATTTCATAATCTGTGCATGTCTTCTAAAATTCAGTGGGAAACATAGTTATTAAAATTATCGTTCTTCATGTTGTGGCGGCAGAAGTATATTCCTTCATGAAGGACATGATGTGGGATAAGAACCCGAATCTATAGATGATTTGCTTTCGAAGATATATTTTATTATAAGGGAGCAAATATTTTGTTAACAATTCTTACCGAAAACGCTCATTTCTTTCTAATTCAGAATTCAACTTGTATATGGTGTAAGGTAGGAATCCCAGAATTAATAAAACGTGCACATAATACTACACTACAGCCCGTAGCATGTCACACACAGTTTTTAACTGTTTTTGACATAAAATAAATAATAGTAATAATAATAGTAATAATAATAATAACAACAAAAATAACACTCACCAAACTCGGTGACGTCTGTTGGATTGTGTACAATAATGTATTACCAAGAAATCCAAACTGATTGCACGATAGCGGCAAACAAACCGGGATTTGTAGAAAAACTCGTCTACTTGTCGATGTTGCTGTACCTTGCGATCAAAACGTCGTTACCAAGGAGGCAGAGAAACGTCTTAAATACAAGAGTTTGGAAATCAAGATGACCCGAATGTGGGGCGTAAAAGCACAGGTTGTACCGATAGTCATCGGAGCTCTGAGATTTGTTCCGCAAAATTTGTGTAACAACTTGGCTAAACTGCCAAAAGACTGAGAAGTGCAAGAAATTGCTTCATTTGGAACAGCCCACATTTTGCGCAGAGTACTGTAGAGTCACCGACAGTCCCTGATGTGGCTTAACATCTACCCCTCTGCCTGGCTATTACCGTAAGACTACCACAGGGTTCAGTTCCCTCTCCCTTACTATTTCGTATTTAATATTTTCGGCCATGCAATCCCAATCCAAACGACTCCAACGTTGCTTTGTGTGCTGACGACACAGCACTATTCACCTCTCACACCGAAGGAGAATATTCAAAACCATCTAAACCACTATATTAAATGGACACAGAAAAGGAGAATAATGTTAAATTATACGAAATGTCAAGCAAAGATATTCACATTACGCCGATCGAAAAATCCTCCGAATATAACATCAATGTAAAATACATTCCGTGGACCTCCTCACCGGACCTGGGACTAACTTGAAAGCCCCCCATCCACGTAGCTGCTAGTAAAACTGATTAAAACAAAAACGTTTTCTTTAATTAACACACTATCTACCAGTAGTATTGAATACCGAATACTACTCTACAAATCAATTATTCAACCTATGCATGTCCAGTATGAGGTAGCGTAGCACCCAGTAACCTCCAAAAGTTAGTGGCGTTCGAAAATAAGTTCCTAGCAAAGGTCACCACGTTTGTTTTTTTTTCAGAATTTCCAAATCCATTGCTTGATAAATATTTTACTACTAAATGAACACATACGTAAAATAGCTGATCATTTATATCAAAATCTTTACTCTTCACTCTGTTCCACAAACTTTAATCTTGGCCGTGGTGCTTCGTGGCTCCGTATTAAATCAGGGTTCCCCAAGGATAGACTTAGACCACCGTAAACGTCTGTTGTACACCTTTTCTAGCGCTACCTTAACTTGCATCAATACACTCAAACTCTGAAGCCTAAAAAAATAATCCAACCATTGATCTTTTTCGTGAGAAGAAATGATCTTTTCCTACGGATGCGTACATCCAAAACGTTAAAAAATAAAATGTATTGTTTTCAAAACCCTCAAAAGACAAATATGTCGAACGAGAAGATATACATTTAAAAAAATCTTGGGTAGAGCTTTCTACCTGGCGTTACTTAGATGACTTACCTTCAAAGGTTCTTTATAAAAATCAAGATTTAAAATAGACCATTTTTTAGTGAAAGTTGTTGTTTATTTTCTTATTCATTCTGAATACATGTTTTCAATGTTTCAATACTATTATGGGGCCGTATATACGAATATTAGGATATGCGTATTAGCCATAGTTACAGTCACCTTATATACAAGGTGTGATCAATAAAAGACCGGACTGATTTTATAATTTATTTCGATAGATACTACTTATTCGAATTTGTGGCCCTCAAAGTAGTTGCCTTGGCTCTCGACACATCTTTCCCAACGTTTCTTCCAGCTCCTCCAACCCCGCCTGGTAAGCCGCCTTAGGGAAAATCTTCAGGTCCGCCGTTTTGATGCCCAAAATTGACTCGAATCGGCGCCCTTTCAAAGTTGATTTCAGGGTTGATTTTCGTCATCGGTTTTAATGGTTTTAAGAAAATCTGTTCGGCGTTAAATCGATCCAGGAGCTCCTGACAAATGTCCACACGTGTTGGTCTTTGTTCAGCAGTCAGCATTCACGGGACGAATTTTGACGCGACTCACGACATGCCCAAACTTTTTGTCAAAATGGTCTGACAGAATCCAAAACTAATGTTCACTTCATCGGCTATCTCCCTAATAGTTAAACGGCGATTTGCCCGCACAAGATCGCTCACCAATTTGACGTGGTTTGGGGTCTGTCGATGTGGAAGACCGCCCCGTTCGCAATGCGTGTTCTGTCAAAGTTCTGCCCGATTTGAAGCGACTATACCAATCAGAACAGTGGCTTCAACTCATACCTTCATCCCCATAGGCTTGTTGAATCATTTCAAAGTTTTCCGTAGCACTTTTGCCAAGTTTGAAACAAACTTTCACGCACATACGCTGTTGCTTCAACTCCTTCATTCTTGCCGTTGTACGAGGTGACGAACAGGTTCACGCAAGTACAACAGTTGCTGCATAACGGCTCAACCTACACAAACGCAACAGCTGCCGTTTTACTTGTCAAATGTTTCTCTGGATGGCGCAATTTATCTCGTTTAGATCCGTTGAACGGTTTGCACGCAATAAAATCAGTCCTGTCTTTTATTGATCACATCTTGTATTCGTCCCTGGTGTGTCTACGCGTGTGCGTTTGTGCGCGCACACCTGCGTGTACACATGACGCAATCGAGTGCGCGTTTCATCTGGGCGTTTTCAATGATCACATTTTGGGGAACGTAAAGCTTAGCTTGACATGATAAACGCAATTACTGATGTTCTTGCTAATAGTCTCCTAATTAGTCTATGATATTTCCAAAGCAATCATTTCACATCGGGATTAAAAGGCTCGGTCTCCCGCTGCTATCAACTTCACATGTACACAATTGCTGTAAGAAAGAATGAAACGGGATATGGTAAGATTCTTTGGTTAGAGAAAGTGAGAAAATGAATCAAAACAAACGAATATTGCCGTCAACATATCATTACGATGGTATTTCGTTGATATATTTTCTGTGTGGGAGTGAACGTGTTTTCAAAAATCCAACGAAAATGCGAACCGAACAAAAGTGTCTAGTGAATTCAACAAAAAGTCTCTCTTTCGTTTTGGAGACGCACTAAGAGACCGTCATGACATACGCCGACACTAACGCATTCACACGCACGCACATGCACGCACGCTCACGCACGCGCACGTACACGTAAGCACACACGCGCATACATACGCATACACACTAAAGTACATACACAAATGTTTACACAAAAATATAGTAAACCCTCTTTAGCACGAACTCGCTTAACACGAATTTCGCCGTAACACAAACAAAACTTCCCGGCAAGGGATTACAATAATACGGACATTTTTAACACTCGGATAACACGAATTTTTAGAACACGAACTCTGATTATTTCTGTCCTTTGGAATTCGTGTTAATGAGGGTTTACTGCATATTCGAAAAAAATTTACACATGATTGCACGCACACGAACAACATACAAAAGCGCAACACAAACGAACTCACGCACGCATAAGTGGGTACACACTAGAACTCAGGCACACGCAAAACACACGCACTTTATACATAAGCATACACGCAAGCGCGAAAACAGAAACAAAAGCGCGCACGACCGCACGCATGGGCGTGCGCTCGCGGCAGCTGCTCAACTTCACACGTCGCCACGCAAAAACGCCGGTCCCAAATCTTTCATTTATCCTCACCGTCCCCTTAACAGCCCTGGCAAACTGCGGATGAATTACCCGCCAACAAAAGGCGGGTAATTGCCACGTTGTTCCTCACGTTGCGAGCGTCGGTGGCCGGGAAAGCGAACGGCCGCACCGATGTGGACTGCGGGCGGCGGCGGCGGCGATGGCGGCGAAGGCGAAGGCGAAAGCGGAGGCGGAGGCCGTGGTGGTGATGGTCGCGGTGGTAGTGGCGGTGGCGACGGTGGTGGTGGCGGGGAAGGTGGTGGCGGCGGCGGCGGTGATGGTGGTGGTGGTAGTGGTGGTGGTGGTGGTGGTGGTAGTGGTGGTAGTGGTAGTGGTGGTAGTGGTGGTGGTGGTAGTGGTGGTAGTGGTGGTAGTGGTGGTAGTGGTGGTAGTGATGGTGGTGGTGGTGGTGGTGGTGGTGGTGGTGGTGGCGGCGGCGGCGGTGGTGGTGGTGCTGGTGGTGGTGTTGATGGCGGGGGCGGGGGTGGTGGTGGCGGCGTTGGTGGTGACGCAGCGGAGACGACGGTGGCAGAGGTTATAGAGGTTGCGGCACGGTGGTGTCGGTGGCGGTGGCGGCAGTGGAGGCGGTGGCGGGAGTGGCGGCGGTGGTGGCGGTGGCAGTGGTGGCAGTGGTGGCGGTGGCAGCGGCAGCGGCGGCGGCGGCGGCGGCGGCGGCGGCGGGAGTGGTGGGGGGATGTCGGCGGCGGAGGCGGCTGTGGCGGCGGCGGTGGTGGTGGCGGTCGTGGCGGCGGTGAAGGCGGTGGTGGAGAATGTGGCAATTACCCTACGGGTAGAGATGGATGTGGAGATGTAGGGCATGGTGGATAGGACTTGGAAGCGAGATGGATTTCTTGTGGAAACAAACGCATTTAACAGACCTTCATACCAGGGCAGCTGTCACATCTGCCCCGTCTACAGAAGGTTTTGTTGTCCTCTTTCCGTGCCGTTTCTGATCATTATTTATTTACATTTTTAGATGGTTAAGAATATTCTCAGTTGTTTTCTCGTCCAATGCCAAATTCTCTTCTTTCCTTAGTCCCACAGATTCTCAGTATTATGGATTTTGCTTAGAATTACTTTTCTCTTAATTGTGTTCTCTGCAATACCAGTGCATTCCTCGTAATATTAGCAATAAACAATTCCTGTACTGCTTTGGCCTTTGAAGCATAGGTTCCAATTTCGTCGCCGTCTGTATATCACAGTACTTTTATTCGCAATTGAAGGACTCGAAGAGCTGTAGTAGATTCGGAAGGTCATTACCGCCCTCTGTGATCAGCCAGTGCAGAGCAATTCGGCTGACAGGCGTGGAGAGTAAGATTTTGACCACCTCAAATCGGGGGCCATCGCACCCCACGCTTTATACAGCCCTGCCGTAATTGGCGTCCCAAATCCGTTAATTCACCAATATGCATTTTTTTTCGTTTGTGTCCATAAAAATCAGATTTTTCTTCGACAATATTTGGAATTCTCCTCAGAAATTCCACTCACTATAATCACAACCTTATAAACGATTTAGAACATGAGAAATCCTTAATGAACTGCTGTGCAGAAACGAAGCGTTTCTCAGTTGAATGGCATTATAAACATTTGTCCATCTCATTCAGAAGACGTTGATGAAAATTTTTCCACCCCAAATGGCTCAGTATGCATTTAAAGTAACCAAAAATCTAACGCTGAAGTGTGTTGAATTTGGTCAATTTTGAAAATATTATGACCGTGTTGTATGACTCGTTAATCATTACATACGAGGGTTGGGGCACAAGTCATGGTAGCTATTTTCTTCTAAAAGAAGTGTTTCCGGTTCGCAAAATTTAATTTATATCTTGAAAGAAATGCTGCAGTAGAGCGTGTTTACATCAACATACAGCTCTGCAAGTGTCTCTATTAGCACAGAGTGCAACTTGAAATCAGTTATCCGCCCACGGCCGTGCGAGGTTATTGTAACATGTTTCCAACAGCGCTCTTACTCCAAGAGAGCCATTCACCATGAAAGGAATGCCCGAGAATGTCACAGGGAATTGGTGGAAGCTCATGGAATAATGCCCTTCCATACCGGCCAGCCGGGAGATGCGCAGGAGAGTTTCTGGAAAGATGCGCAGCAACCAGTGATCAGCAACGCACGTGACGACCTGTGAGTGTGCGGATCAATGTGATGTGCGGTAATCGAGCATCTACCTAATCAGGCCTTTAGAACGGGTAAGTAATGCTTTTCGAATTTGTGAAGTCGTATTCTCTAAAATGCCTTAGAACATGAAACGAGTACGGCTATTTCAAATATCTTAATAAATATAATGAATTCAATTTTTGTGTGTTGATAAATGTCCAAGTACTTAGTTTATACCTTATCCTTTCATGTGTATATTTCAAATTTTCGACCCCCCTACGCATATTCTCACAAAAAATAGTTGCCATGACTTCTGCCCCAACCCCCGTAATTAATTAATTAATTTAGCAATCAGTAGCTGCTGTGCCTACACCGCACCGTACTGCCACGTGCGCGTGGCCGTTGCCTTTCAAAGGCAAATTTTCGTCGCACACAAAGGGCGGCGTCGGCGCGAGCCTTCGTACCTCGCTGGTGTTTTGTAATTATGCAGCCGTTAAACCCTCGACACCCGACGCAGCCATTTTATATTTTTACCCAGAACTCGTAAACGGTTGCACAATGCCCAGACACACCCACCGCGAGCAGCCCGAGAAACAATAAAACGAAATCCGGAGAGGCGTTCCTCATTTCGTGCGCGGCGCGGCGCTGGCGCGGGGGCTGGCGCCGGCGGCGATTCGAGCGACGGGGGTGGGGGCGATAGCGGGGCGTCGGTGGCGACGGGGGCGATGGAGGTGGCAAGGGTGATAGTGATGTGGGTGATTTTTTGGGATCAATGGAGTGGCAGTGATGGAGACATCGACGGTGGCGGTAATGACGACGGCGGTGGTAATGTCGGCTGGTATTGACGATGGCAGTGGTAATGACGACGGCGGCGGTAATGACGATAGTGATGACGACGGCAGTGGTGTTGACAACAGCGGTGATGGTGACGACGGCGGTGGTGATGGCGACGGCGGTGGTGATGACGACCGCGGTGGTGTTGACGACGGTGTGTAATGACACTGACGATGGCAGTGGTGATAATAATGGCGGTAGTGGAGGTGGTAACGGCGCGATGGTAACGACGGTAATGGTGTTAACGATGTGGGAGGAGACATAGGACATTGGCGGATGGAGTGGAGGAACCCGGGATGCAACAGAAGAAAACCAAAAAGAGCATGACGAGGGGGTTCACGGCGCGATGTAACTGCCACATTTCTATCCAACGCCGAAAAGGTACAAAATTTCACACTGGTTATTGATGTAAATTGTTTGGGTTTCC
This sequence comes from Acheta domesticus, assembly GCA_031308135.1. Classification (NCBI taxonomy): domain Eukaryota; kingdom Metazoa; phylum Arthropoda; class Insecta; order Orthoptera; family Gryllidae; genus Acheta; species Acheta domesticus. Next base: position 279,527,410 of record JAHLJT010008446.1, on the reverse strand, counting down.
TTCACTTGAAAACAAGATTAGAAAAATATAAATGCACTTTATCGTTAAAAATAGCTTTCTGGTTTTGATGAATATGCTTACAAAACTGCACGTTTTCCAATTGAAATTTGATTTTTGATAAAATGTGATGTTTGATGATTTGTTTTGTATTTTGTGAACTGTTGAAACATTTTCTTCTTGACCTTTGACAATTCTTGAAGTAAAATGCTTAGCCGTTTTAGAATTCACAACCATGAAGTATAAATAGGAAATGTAGATTACGGGATTTTGTCAGAGGGGTTTGAAAGATTAATGGCAAACTAATATTTTAATATTTCAAATTCATTCCAACCAAAACCTGTGATCTACATTTCCTATTTAAAACACTTAGAATTACGAAATGTCGTACAAATAAAAATGAAACTTCAGACACTCATCAATATTGATTTTATTGTAACCAAATTTCTTCCAACGATTCACAAAAATTAATTTGAAAAGCGTTCACAGTTAGTTTTGTTTTTATTGAAACATAATTTTCTTTATGATTAATTTATTAATATTCTGTAATATGATTGTTTAACAGATTAACTGTATTTTGCTACTCAACATTTCCACGTTACTACCAGTTTGATCATGTGCTTGCTATTCTCACCGATACTCGTGAAACGGTAAAATGCTTGTTTTTCAACTGAAGAATAAACTGTTCACTTCCAATTATTCCATTTCTCCACTTATCAGAATTAAATATTTCTAAACAAAAGGAATACACTGAAGCTTGTCAAGGATAAAAGTTGACATTCTTAAAAAAATCTTTGATGCAATGATTGCGTTCTTTACATCATTTCATTATATCGTTGAATCACTTTTTAATGATGAAGTAATCAAATTTTCACTATCTCATTTCTGTAAGATATGGTTACACATTTTTAAGACACTGTTCTTATGCCTCTTCCTTATAATCTTATGCAAGCTTCCGTTCCTTTTCTAAGATATCAAAGGTAATCTTCGAGCATTACATACGAAGATATTTTGAAAAGAGCAAACAGATAAGGAGATGAACATGACGTACTATCGATTGAAGAATTCAGATTGTGTGATACCTATAAGAGAGTGTATATACACAATACGAAATAAAAATTATTCTTTCATTGTTCCATGATTTTTTATTACGCAATGTGTTGTGAATACTCAATGGCGAGCTTGAACAAATTGATTTGTAAATTATTATCTGAATAATTCTACTACTCTATGTAGATGCGTAAAATAAATACTGATAGCATTGATAACAGAGATAGAAGATTACGTGATCTGGAGTGGTATAACAATCGCAGTGATAAAAGAATGCAAAACAATAATCAGTGAAGAAACAAGTCGCGCGAAGTCTGCGTGGCTCTTGAAGGAAGACTCGTTTTGATAAGGATGCCATTCATTAACTTCGCCCCACGGTGTAATCCTCTCTTCACACTAACGACGAAAAGACTAGCTGCGACAAACAAATCGAGCTGTCCAGTATCTTTTTTGTGACCAGAATTCACAACTGATGTGCTCCAAATGTTCGTTTAATGTCACAGACCCGGAAACAAAAAACTAACCGCTCGTTCGGTTAATCAATTGAAAAACTCACGCGCCACCATCACTTCCAATACTAGTTATTCGCACTTCGTAGTCCCAAAAAACGCCAAAAGAATTCTCCAGGATATTAGTGATTGCATGACGGCAACAGTTGTATGAGGTTTGGTATAATGAATCAAAACCAAAGTTCGCGGATGAAATCCGGAGGACAGAAGGTTTTGTCACGCATAAGGCACGAAAAAAACTGAAACTTCCCAGCAATTGAGTATGAGTTACAGGGTATCCCATTTAACTTGACAAATCAAAATAACTCGAAAAATATGCAACGTACAAAAAATGTCAAAGGCAAAAAAATTGATATCTCCAAGGGGGACATCTGTCAGAACTAAAAATTAAACATCCACGCTCGCTCCTTGAGGGTGAGGGGGATCCAACTTCGAAATCTTAAATGGGAACACCCACTTTTTATTGACGATTCGTATTCTACACTAAAAAATACATACGTTTGGTCTGAAACATTGTTTGATCATGAGAGATCATCCAGACATGTTCCAGATAAAACATTTATATCTCCAATGGGAAAATCTGGCTAACCTAAAATCAAATCTCCCTCCCCCGCCCCCTTGGGGTGGGGGAGGCAACTTTAAAATCCTAAAGGGAAATTTCCCCCATTTTTTCATTAAAGAATTTGATTTAACGTGGCACGAGAGATTTGAAGCCGCTGAACGTACATGAATACAAATAATCGGCTCATCTCTCAATCAAAAAATGTTTTAGACCATACTTATGTATTTTTAGTGTAGACGTCTAATGAGGCAGGTCATGAAATCTGACCAAAGAATGGGAAACAGAGGCATTGTTAGTGTAGCAAGAAGCATCGCAAAGAAAAGTATTGAAGACACGCAGAATAACACAGACACTGCACTTCTGATGCTACTAAACATGACATACGAGATACAAAAAAATGTTAAAAAAATCGTGAAGAGACAAACCACACCACGGACAATATCTAAAAAGAATGGACAAGATGCAGATCAATAAAGATCAATCATTTATATGGCTTAAAAGGGGAAGAATGAAGCCAGAATCGGAAGCAGTTCTAATAGCTGCTCAAGACTAGGCTTTGAGAATACGACATTATGATAAAGCAGTTCTCAAATTTCCCAAGATGATAAATGCCGCATTTGCCAGGAACAAGTTGACACCATAGATCGTATCGTCTCAGCTTGTCCAATTCTAGTAAAGACCGAATACTTGAAAAGACACGACAGGGTGTGTAGCTACCTCCACTGGCAGATCAGTACCGCCCTCGAAATTCCAAACACATGCCCCAAGTGGTACGATCACTCACCAAAACCGGTGACACCTGTAGGACTCTGTACAATATTGTACGACCAACAAATTCAAACGGATCGCACGATAGCTGCAACCAAACCGGATATTGTTATCCGGGATTTGGAAAAAAAATTCTGTCCACTTGTAGATTTTGCGGCGCCCTGTGATTAAAATGTCCTAACCAAGGAGGCAGAGAATCGTCTTAAATACAAGAGTTGAAATCGAGATCAGCCGAATGTGGGGCGTAAAAGCATAGGTCGTCCTGATAGTTATCGGTGCTCTGGGATTTGTTCCGCAAAATTTGTGTAAAAACTTGGCTATACTTCCAGGTCATTCAAAAAACTGGGAAGTGCAGGATATTGCTTTATTTGGAACAGCTCACATTTTGGGCAAAGTATTCTAGAGGAACCGACAGTTCCTCGATCTGCTCCTTAGGTAGCTGGCAACCTGGAGTATATTTTATATTCAGCCAACTCATAACGGTAATTTAGTCGTGATATAGAGGAATAATAATAATAATAATAATAATAATAATAATAATAATAATAATAATTGCAACAACATTAACTATTAGTCAACAAGATATTCTATGAACACAGGTCAGTTCTCAAGAATTAATAATGGATATAACGTTCTCCATATAATTTACATGCGTAGACAAATGTAGTAATGAATTTTAACAGTTGACAGAAATAAAAAAAATAATATGTGGGAAGACTCATCCCTTTTGTAATTCTCCGGATACAATGTGTATCACTGTGGACCACACATTTTTATGACGAAGCCGAGGATAAATAACGCAATAACAGAATAATCAAACAGGAGGATAGCACTAAGAAGACACGACAAAAATGTGACAGTGTTGTGAGTTAAAGAGAATGATCATATTTTTCACGTGTTCAACATGGATTGTGACAGTATTATAAAAAATGACATAATATTCTTCTTTCAAGGAAAACCTTTTGTATAACGTGTGCGATTTACAACAAAATTAATCTGTCTTACAACGAAGAAAGTGCTATTTTTGGTCTCTTTTTTGTCTGCCGGCAGAAGGAATAAATTATTAAAAATAATGAATATTTGTTTATTAAAAGGCATATTGAAATGAAAAGACAGAAAAATAGAAAGGAAAGAAGATAAGATCTTAATTTATCAGCAAAATTGGGCAGAAACCGTAAGAAAATCAAAGAAATGCAAGCAAAAATGTAATTAAACAGATTTTGCTTTGTAATTGAAGGTCGCATCAACATCTAGGTTATTAGCGACCACTATTGGGTTTAACGTTATGGTAACCCGGACGGTAAGATGACATGATGTGGTGATAGGGTGTGCAAGCACGAACACAAAAACAATCAGGCCCGAGGCGGGACTCGACTCGTTCGGTCCGAGATTGCCCCATCACGACTGTCTTAGCGATCTCGGCCACCGGGAATATGTTATACAGATATTGTTTTCTCCGAAAACTGTTATATGAGTAAAAATAATTGCATTTTGGATCCTCATTTGGAACAGCCAGTCCCTGAGTGCGAAACAATAATACATTCGGTATTCTGCTTGAGTAAACATTCTAAAATTCTTAAGCATTCGGATTAAATGCCACAGAAAATTATGATCACTTGAATTTTATCGTGAAATATTTTTTCTTTCTCTATTCTTTCGATTTAATTTTACATACATTTCGAATTACTGCTCGAATTTGTCCACCCATGCTACACAGGACGGCACACAAATGCTACATCTCTACAAATAAAACATAACTTTCAAAAAGGTCTCAATTTGAGCATTACTGCTTAAAAAACATAACACAGGACTCACCTACCCCACACGTGTACCCCGCTTGTTCCGCAAAACTCGTGGTTCCCAGAAAACCAACCTATACCCACAAAACATATGTCCCATTTGGTACACGATAATCTCACTTTAAGGGTCTTGAACTCATCGTTTCCGAATTATGCGTGATTCTAAAGTGTTTTGCAATAATATGTTCCCAATGTCTATCTATAAATTTGTATTATTTTCGTCTTAAATCTGGTTTATACACCTAAGACGATCATCTATCCTAAGCGTATTATAATTAAAGAAGATATCCAAGATTACTGAAGATAATTAAGGATTTCTCAGATCTCTATTATATATATATATATATATATATATATATATATATATATATATATATTCTTTTTCAATAACGCTTTCCTTGTTTCCCGTAAAAATCTTTAACGAGGAAATTCCTCTTAGGTTACCTCGGTCTTAACGCAAGGACTACGGTAAGCAATGGTTGATGATGGAGGTTGGTGATGGACGATGGAGAACGAAGGAAGAGGAGGAGGGAGGGCAAGGATGGATGTCATAGGAGGAGGAGGAGGAGAAGGAAGAACAGGAGGGAGGACAGAGAAAGAAGAGGGTGGACAGGGAAGAACGAGGAAGCAAGAGGACGATGTTGGATGGTTGAAGTGGACCGCGGAAGAGGAGGTTGGAGGAAGAGGGAAGAAGAGGAGGCAAGGAGGCGGAAGAGAAGACAGGAGACGGGGACGGCGAAGGGGGAGGAGGAAGGAGGATATGGGAGGTCGCGAAGGAGGCGTAAGGAGGACGAAGAGAAAGAAGGACAAGGGGGAGACAGGACTGAGAAGGAGGAGGGAGGAGGAGAATGGACAGTAAAGATGGAGAGAGCGGAGAAGGTGAGATGAAGAGGAAGGTGGGCCCGCCGATGGGAGACGGCTGTGGAGGACGATAAACGAAGTCAAGAGACAGTGAGGAATGGAAAAGGACGGAAGGGAAAGACGGAGAACGGTAGACGGTAGGGGATTGTCGAGGCTGGCGGTGGACAGTTGAAGACGGTAGAAACCGGGAGAGGACAGCGGAGGTCGACGGCAAACGAGAGTGTAGGGCAGTGGAAGGGGTGGAGGGCAGTGGAGAGCAGTGCAGGACAGTGTGGAGCGATGGACGGAGGATGGTGGAGAAAGCGGGCGTGTGCACAGAAAGGAAGAGTATGTGGAGCCAGAGGAAAATATCCATGCTTATCAAGACAGCGGGAAAAGGGCGAACGGAAGGCGTAGTCCAGGGCGGGTGCGAGAGCGGCGACTGAGCGGCAGCTGCCCACGGCGCCGCGCCTCCAGCAGCGGGCGCCGGCCGTGCGCTCTAGCGCCGCACGCACGAACTGGCAGAGGGTGCCGCGGGCGGCAAGGGCCGTGGCGGCAGCCGAGTCGGCGACGGAGACGGCGGTGGAGACGCCGGCGGGGGATTGCGGCGATGTCGGCGGGGATGGCGGCGAGACGGCGGCGGGGACGGCGGCGGGGACGGCGGCGGGGACGGCGGCGGGGACGGCGGCGGGGACGGCGGCGGGGACGGCGGCGGGGACGGCGGCGGGGACGGCGGCGGGGACGGTGGCGGGGACGACAGCGGGCACGGCGGCGGGGGCGGCGGCGGGGCGGCGACGGGGGCGGCGGCGGGGGCGGCGACACGGACGGTGGTGGGGAGGGCAGCAAGGACGGCGGCGGCGAGGACGGCGGCGAAGGCGACGGTAAGGATGGTGACGAAGACGGGGCGGGGACGGCGGCGGAGACGGCTGCGGAGACAACGACGGCGGGGATGGCGACGGAGTCGGTGGTGGAGATAGCGGCGAGGACGGGACGGAGACGGCTATGGGGACGGTGACGGGGAAGGCGGCGAAGTCGACAGCAGAGACGGCAGTGGTGATGGCGGCGGGGACAGCGGCGGAGACGACGGCGAGGATGGCGTTGGAGACAGCGACGAGGGCGGCGACGGTGGCGACGGCGGGGCGGTGGCAGGAGCGGCGGGGAGACGACGGCGGGGCTGGCGGCGGAGATGGCGGCGGGGACGGCGGACGGGATGGCGGGCGGGACGACGGCGGGGACGGTTGAACGGATGGCATTGGGGACGGCGATGGAGAAGGCGGGACAGAAGCGGGACAGGGGCGGCTTCGCGGGTCGACGGGCTGGCTGTAACGAGGGTGGCATCGCCAGAGGCGGCTGTTGACACGAGCCTCGTCATGGCGCCAGACGCACCAACGCAGCGAAAATCGATTTAGCGCTTAACAAGCTGCCGCGCTCGTTGGCGCACGCCCACGGCACACGCCCCCTGCCCTGCTCCCTGCCTGCCCGCCCGCGGTCCCGCCCCGGAGCGTGAAGTGCGTAGCTCAGCTCTCGCCATAATTATCGCAGTTGTCGACGGCGAGGGCCCTTCGGAGAGCGCCAGACTATTCCTTCCACCTTGACTAAGACAAAAACAAGGAAGATTTTCTTTTGCAAGTGTGGTGAAGTGGGGCGCAAAAGGCGAGGTATTTGTGTGATGCATGGATTACGGGAAGGCACAATAATAGTCATTTATTATACGGGAGGATAAAGAGAAACATAATCTACATGATGAACCTCTACATAGCGACCAAGGAGACGGGGAAGTATCTTTCACGAGTATATTAAGAATTTTATCGTTGTGAGAAAAAACAATAGACGTTATTGCTTTTGTTTTAGAAAACATAAAACGTTTTTAAAATGTCAACTTACATTACAGAATGTTGAACAATTTCCTGTGTCGCTGCCTTTCGTATCTATGAGTAGATAAAAAATATTATTGCCCGTTGGCGAGAAAGACGCACTTTAGTAAAGTATACCCTAGGAGGAAGCGTCTGATTCTTCTGGATAAAATATAACAATAAAATACGTACCATGGCTTGTACATTCGAGGTGGTAAAAGAAGGAATATATAATATATCTCCTTCCATATGTAATAATCAGAGCATAAAATCCATATACTCTCATATATTTATATAACATTAATTGCAAAGGTGAATTTTATACTACAAAGGTGAACTTTGCATTTAGCTATTTATTCATTATAAGAATTGTCTTTTTCAACTTGATATTAAATTCGTGCAGTTAATAATAATAATAATAATAATAATAATAATAATAAATTATCAACAACAACAACACATTATCGTCCTTCACACTATCAAACAACAAAATTTAATAAAAACCCATGGATCTATTTTTTTTAATTTGGAAAATGACTCAGGATCCTCATGTAAAATACCCCCTAAATTAAAACATCGGTTTCAAGTTCAAGGGGCCGCGACATTTTGGAGAAAATCGGCTGAACGTTTTAGCCGCTAGTGTTGTTCACAAATGGACAAACGGAGGGTGGAGGACAGACAGACACGCTTTGCCGTCATTCAATTTTTCGGTATCAAGGATCCCCAAAACATTAATTCTGGCTACAACACGTGCTAGAAGTTTTTGTTTCAAATTTAGCAACTGGATTTTTCTACATATTCATAACCAGGACCTTGTAATAAGAGTTTTTGTGCCGAAAATTCGTCGGTTTTTCGCTCAGCATTACACAATTTTATCTCTACTGCGTAAGCGGTAGAGAAAAATCATTGACACAGTTTCCTTCTCTCATCTGAAGATAAGTTTTGAGGCTTCGATTGAACTGAGAATGAAATTTGGAATCTTAAAAATCAAAATAATTGAAATAATTGAAATTTTTCGCGCTCATGTCAGATACGTCTTTACTTAAGTGAAACGAATTGTACTTCGTGAGCATTTTCCTTATTCTTTTATCCCCTTACTCTTTTCTACTTTCCATGAGCAGTTCGCATGTTTTTTTTACCCCAATGCACACTGTTTTGGAATTTCGGAATGTACCGGAAGATGATAATATTAAATAATTTATTTTCAGTATAGTACTGGTGTTTTCAATCTAATGTTTACATCTTAACAGATTTTAATCAAATATTACTCTGATTTGTGAAAACTCATTTACATTTCTCTTCAACGAATTTGTTTATATCTGTATCTACTACTCAGATCCGCATGCGTTGAAGACAAATACTGCAATTAATTGAACGGGAAAATAATGGACTTATTTTTGTAGTTAGACTCCATATACATTCCTTAAATCATCAAAAAACATTGTTTACAGTTAATGGAGTGGCAATCTTAAGACTTTATAAATTAGGCGTTTTAAGTTAACAAAACAAAGAATAGATTACCACCCCACCAAAACCCAGTGTTAATGGATGATTTTGCTTGTTATTAGGTGTATGTACGAACGCATAAATAAGAGTGGTCATAATGAGCACATTTACCCATAACTTGCAAGTCGAGCACGTTGGTGTTAAATTCTGGAAATAAGCCGGATGTACAGCGGTATCTGGCCCGACTAGGAAAGCTATTATAACGGGAACCTTGCAGCAGCTCTGTGCTCCGCGCGCTACGGCGTTTCGGCCTCCGCTCCGCCTCGTCTCGTCTCGCCTCGCCTCGCCCCTCCCGCTCCTCCCCGCCCAGCCCCGCTCCGCCCCGCCCAGTCCCTCCCTGCCGCCGCCGGGTCGTCTGGCCCAACCCGGCCCGCCCCGGCGAGCGAGTGGTTCGCCCATCGGCATATCTAACGAACACCGTAAGCCGCAGATAAGGAGACCAGTTCGCGATAATTAGGGAAAATAAGGGCAAATTCTTGAGGCGTATGCGCAAAAATTAAAAATATTAATTACCAAACACTATTAGATGCAAAGCAGCTAAGGGGAAGACAAGCATCGGCATTCCGCCAGACTTGGCTACCGCTAATGTGGACTGGAAAAACCAGCAAACAATTACCTGCTATCTCTGGTATGGAAATGGTCCGCTAGACCCGCAGGGGGAGGGGCCAGCCGGAGGAGCGGAGCGGGGTAACGGAGGAGAAGGCGGGATTCGGAGGGGGCGGGGCTCGGCGGAGACTGATGACAGATGTGGTGACGGAGGGGGCGACCTGTGGAATAGCAGTAAGATCGCTCGACTTCCATCACCGGAACCGGCGATCAAATCTCGGACTACATGAGGATATTGTGATGGACAAAGCGAGTTCAGGGTAAGTTTTCTGGGGTTCTCCCGTTTCCCCTTCCTCTGATTCCGTCATTGCTCACTATTGCTCTCATTTCCCTGCGTCATCAGAATCGTCATATACTCAGTATCACTTCTCCATTCATACATTTCCATTTCCGGTACTGTGATGAGTCCTAGGCACTGACATCGTAGTAAAGATGTGGTGTTGGGTCCAGAGGAAACGCGGAGGATTCTACAGGACAAGGGTAAGTAACGCAAACGCTCAGAGCAATCAAGATCATGTGAGCGTGAAACAGAAGAAGTTCGAGCTGCACGTGGTTTCGTAAAGATTAGAGATGAAACTGCGTTCGAGGACAAGGCAGGATAGTGAGAGAAGAATATCAAGGTGAGGTTGGGTTGAGCAGAAGACATATGTGAAAGAAACGGTGACTAGTCAATGGAGTAAAATAAAATAGCGGATTTGCGGTTGGCAGAAAAATAATGCGAGCCGGAGGACAGGATCACAAAAATTAAATCACAGTATCAAGAATGTGAAGATGCGCGGACAACAGGGTTTCTAGACTCTTCTCTTGCAGCTTAATAAGAAACGGAAGGGTGCACTGGGATATACTGAGGCGGTGAGCGTTGACCACAGGGCTAAGGGTGGCCAATCTCTTGAAAGACCACTGTAATCCGAGAGAGGAAACAGTCCAGAGCTAGTGTGGATAAGGAGGATATCACTCCTCTCCCTTACTCACACACATCTACAGGTATGTGCACTACTACCTAGGACAGACGTGGAGGAGAAATTCTCGTAAAGTAACTTATAGGACGGCTCGGATATGTCATGCTTCTGTGGGTGGGAACACCACTGCTTCTCGAGATATAACATTCGCTGTAAAAGCTTTTATGATAAGTTATTTATTTATTAAAAATAATTAAACATAATTAAAATGCCCTAAAAAGTCTATAAAAACTGTAAATTGAAGATTCGAATAGGTTGATAAATTATTACAGTTACTGGAATGGTTACTGGAAGTTACAGTTACTAGAAATACTGAAGTCAGGAAGATTTGATCATGAGATTTAGGGAATTCATCATGTGAGAATCATAATTCTGAGCCCATAATAGGTTATATCACGATCCGCTTTTAACGTATTTCCAACCAATGGAGCATGCATACACCGTAATATGACCTCAAGATGATGATTTTCACCTACGAAGCTCCTAAACCTCAGGGTGGCAATATTGTGACTATTTTAATGATTTATCACACTTTAAACAGAAATTTCCAGTTTGTAAGGCCTTTAAATACTTTTAATTGTATTTATATAATTATTTTTAATAAAGTTTGATTTTATATAAATAACTAGTCACAAAAACCTTTTACCTTATTGAGAGTACCGCATTGTAATGAGAAAGTATAACACGCACTTCTGGTACTAATGAGCATTGCACTCGTACTTGGCGCCCTCGGGAGCACTAAATAATCAATCCATGTCACATTGAAGCGATCCAAGAGAGTGAGGAGGAAAGTCTCATTTTAGAATAGACGGTGCAATGAAATAAATATGATACGATCGTAATGAGATAAAGCTGATACGATCGATACGGAAGGATAAACAAAAGAAATCATTAAATTAGAAAAATAATTGAAATCCTGTTGTACTTCACGAACAATGTGTGTGTGTGTGTGTGTGTGTGTGTGAGTGTGTGTGTGTGTGTGTGTGTGTGTGTGAGTGTGTGTGTGTGTGTGTGTGTGTGTGTGTGTGTGTGTGTGTGTGTGGAGGGGGGAAGGCCATTAAATCATCATGAGTAATGGTAAACTGACAATATGGACCACGCATTCCTCTGAACGCATACATATTCCTAAATGCACTTCAGTGGATTTATTGTATTCAGAGTAACAGTGGATGAGGAATGATTAACGAAGACAATGAGAGGCAACTTCGTAGCGTTGTTGACGAGACGACGGCACCATAGAGAAGTAATAGGCCTGAATGTTAGATACCGATCCTCGGAAGCCAGCGTGACAAGTGGACAGCAATAATGATCGTGGGAAAATTTGAATAGTTCCTTGTCGCATTGGATTGCTATCGCGACTCCACGGAAGTGAGTAGAGAAGTTCAGGGAAGTTATAGAAGAAAGGCCGAGCACATTCCAAAAAGATTATTAGACAAAGAAATATTTTCCTTCAAATTTCAAAATCTTCCAAGTATTTTAGAAAATATTGATCATAGCATTGCTATCGTATGGTATATATTTGATTCTTAGAGTGGTATGCAAAACTTAATTCCACGACATAAAGCGAGAAAACGATAAAAAAAATTAGTCGGAACAAGACGAAGGATGAAAGGTGAAGAACGGTGAAAGAAACTACTCCGAGAATATATCCATGATGCACAGTAGTAAAGTAGAATTGCAGCTTTGCGAAATACAGCTTTTCACATAATACCTGTAAGATTTATCAACGTGATAAAAAAACTGTTAAGGAGACCTATTTAGAGTACGTGGGGATTCTCAATTTAATGGAATTTATTCTTTTATGCGGTGTTTTAAGCGCTCTTAAGCGTTGTTCTGTTTCCGATCTTTAAAATATCTTATTTGTTATTACTACGTACAAGGCTTGCTACGGTTTACTTTACAGGGTGTTGCAGTAATTTTTAGGCTTAATACAAGATTGTGATGAAAATATGCAAGTATTTCATGTATTTCAGCTTTTTTCTACAAAAGTGTGGTAGGAAAATTAATTATCTTCGTTAGCTGACTACACTTCCTTAGATAATGGCAATCTTAAAGAGAGTGATATAAGAATACTTAAAAGAAAAGATGAAGAAATCGCTCTTTGAAATTAATAAGGGCAAATTCTTGTTTCAAAGTATTACCTCTTAATTAAAGCTTTAATAAATTAGATATATGTACGTATTATTTGGCATTTTGGGTGGGATTAATCCTACGGTTTCCACCTACCGGTATTCCCGGGCGTTTTCATTAGTATTATTAATTATCCATGCTTGCGGAAAATGAGACATATAGCGAGTGTGACGTATTCTCATCACCGCACCTAGCTTACTCTACCTGCCTGAGTTTTTTTCTTTCGTCACACAGATATAGAAACTCAAATGATTTGTTTTATAAAGTTACATCTTCAATCAGACGAATCAACTAGATAATTTACCCTAAGGTATAAATCAATAATGTGAATAATTCCATAATATTAATGGAGTTTTATATCATAGTTCCACAGTTATTTAACAGCTATCATCATAAGGTGAATGAGATTTATAAATTATTATTTTCTCACAGGGATTTGTATACCCTATATTATTTTGCATCGAATAAATCTAACTTCATTCGGCATTCGTAATCTATCTCCTTTTCTTCAAAAGTAATAAATACCACAATGTATTATTTCTTACAGTACGAGCAATACAAGAAAAGCACACAGGGAATAAATTCTAACAGAAAAAATTTCGAAGAACAACACGTCAAAATTCAGATACGCGTTTCGTTAATTAAAAATACACGATAAAATTAATTAGCCGAAAACGTGATCCTAATTTAGCCATTTATTCTTGAATTATTTCAAGATATTTTATCTACAGTGATTTAATATTAGCTGATGAGAATATCTCGCAACATTTGTCTGTTCCTCTCTCTCGCTCTCTCTCTTTAACTCATTTCCATTTCAACTATGCAGTCTGACAAGAAAAGAGAACGCTGGTTCTTGGGCTCATCATTCTTTTCCAGGTCCCATGCGCCTGCTGTCTCCACGCTCATTTAATTCAATCAGAGCCACGCTCTTCTTTTATAGCAGTATTTAATAATGTTAACGCCTGGTAACTTTAGTTTTCAAGATCCAAAGAATATCACTACAGCGAATCCTTTTACCAAATACAGCACACACCCTAGATGCTTTATCAGATTCTATCGAGAGTTCTACATGAACCAGAACTGGAGTATTTTGAATTTCCGAGGCCATAACACGTCTTAATTGGAGAGCAAGGAATCCATTAATTAAGAAAGAATCCCAAGAATTGAAATGGCAAATGGTTACAAGAAAAGAAATCGACGGCTGTTAGAAAGGGAGATAAAAAATGAACATTGTTTACTTCTTCCTTGAGCCTCGGAACGGACAGAAAGAAGATAATGAGAAAGACACAGCAATATGGCATGGGCGGCTTGTAACTGCGCAACAGAGGCGCGGAGGGGGAACAAAGACGTCTTGGCGGGGCCGCAATAAAAAGGCAATAGCCGTATCAAGGATGCAATTGGAAATGCGCAGATCACACGCTCGGCAAATGGAACCCGATGGAGAGGGCTTCATGAGCGGGCCAATGCTCCTGCAGAGACATCGGCCACAAGTAGGACCAACCAGACAGAACGAAAGACGGAGGAGAAGAAGAAGAAAAATGTAGATAGCCGACATGACGGTAAATGATTATTGTTGGGAAATGGGCATCAAAGATAGAGAAAGATAGAAGATATGAAGAGAGATCAAAGAGAAGAAACAATGAAGAGCGGAAGCGAGAGAGAAGAGAGGAAGGAAGAAATTAAAAGGAAAATGAGGAAAACAAATGAAGGATAAATGCAAGGTGAGGGGATGGAGAGGCATTGAGAACAAAACTAACAAAAAGGGATGAAGAAACAAAAATGAGAGAAGCAGGAATAAAAAAGATGAAAGAGAAACAAACATAATACAGCAAGAAAAATACAAATCACACGTCCAATGCGACAAGACGTAATGACGTTTGTTAAAGAGATTATTATAATGAATAATAGTGAAAATGTGAAAGATATGCGACAAATAGCGTTGATCGATGAATGTTATGATTAATAAAACAAAATGGAAGATATGAAGGATAAAATTATTGATATGTGAACGAAAGCGGAAGAAAGAAACGTGAGAGAGGGGAACAGAAAGGAGGTGGGCAGTAAGAAAGTAAGAAGAAAAAAAGAAGAACGAAAAGCGAGTGGAAGCAGAAGAAACAATATATGATAATATTGGTGAAGTCATTTTTACACAAATATTTAAGCGAGTGCAATTATCCCTTTAGGCAAATCGTTGCACAAAATATTTTTAGGATTCTCACATTCGCCATTCAAAAATTATGTCTGCATTAGCAAAATAATTGATGTTTTATTACTCAAGTATTTTCTCATGCATTCATTAACCCCTTCTATTAATTATCAAGAAAAACTATTAAAATACTAAGTCAAAAGACTAAATAAACTAGATTGAATCCTACATCAGAAGACGCTTAGATGCAAATAATTGGGCGAATACGCAACGACGAAGACGACTTATTGATAAAACAATTAGTCATGTCCAGATACGTATACAAGTCACGAAGAGAAAACGGAGTCGCAAATTTTAGGAGATGAAACAACAACAACAAAGTGAGAAAGAAAAGTACAAAGAGGATCAAGGAAGAGGAAGGAACACACGAGAAACGAAGGGAGCAAAGGGAGCCAGTAGCACACGAGCGGCGACGAGAGGCTCGGTCCCACTTGAGAAATAGCGAGATGCCGTGGGGCGAGGGTGGGCGGAGGCTTTATTGGAGAAGCGAGAGGAGGAGCAGGTCATCGAACCACTACTGGGAATCGTTAACTGAAACAGTACTACGCCAACCGAATGAAACCGCTCCGTAACTAAGAACATTAAGACTGTGTTCGCCTCAAATGTCGATTCAACCGAACAATTCTGCACTCGTTTGGGAGAAGAAAAATTTGAGCGCATCTTTACGGTCAAATATAATTTATCTAGAGGTGTTCTAATTAATGTGCTGCAGTAATTGAAGAATTAATAGTAGACTCAATACATCGTATTTCGTCACTCTACAGAAATTGTCTCCCAGTCCGAACACTGATGTGTGGATCATTTTTTTAAACATGCGGGTATTTGTTAATGTACTTTTATTTTGGTTTTCCAATGCTTTATCACTGAGTTTTTGGTTAAAACATTAATGAATTATTATTACAAAATATTGTTTGAAATATTCTTATAATGAAAACTTTTGTCAAAAAGAAAAATATGCTAAGAGAATAGTCCTACGCTTGTCATCTGATATCTACACTTTTACGTACTATTATAGATAAAACAATATTCAAACGCACATCAAAATTCCAGACCAATATACAATCTTTTTTTAATATTTAAACATCGTACGATTAGAGTTCAATTTGATAATGGATTGAATCAATTCGTTACAGTTTTATTGAGTTCTGTAGATTCTCAGATTGCACTACGATAATATAATGCGCAAATGTATCATTAAGAGACACAATACCACAATTTATTTCCTTACTTCACTACAAACGTCGACCATATTTCTCACATGCTTATTAATGAAATTAATGTGATTCTTTTTACAATGCAGTTTTTACAGTGTATTGCAGTGGTTAATACACACCACAAAATGCCATGCAAAATATTGAAGTATGCAGGTTATCGTAATATCTCAGAAATTGTATGGTATACTGCAGTGAAATATAAAGTAATAGAAGCTAACCTAGAAAGTATGCCAAGCCTTTAGGCAGTTGAATGAATATTCTTATTTAAATCATGCAAACAATATTAAAGAACAATATGCCAAGGAACAACCGGGTTGATCAATAACAAGCACCCAAATAAACTGCCGATATAATGGGAAATTTAAGAAATACATGTGTGATAACAAAAAAGTAGATTTAATACTTATTACACACATCATTTTTGTAAGAGATATGTGAAATATTTTGCGTTAAACATTACTACAAATCATTTTTACATTAATTCTCTTCACTTGCAAATGTATCTTTACAGCACTTCGTCGGTGTACAAGTAACTGACAAGTACACTACACAAGTCGGTGTACAAGTAACTCTCATTCTGTAGGAGAACGGTTTTAATTTGAGTGAAGTCAAAGACGTGTTTTCTTCTACATTGGGGTCAAAAAATATCCTTTTTATTAATTGTATTTACAGATATCCTCATTTCACGTCAATGCACTCGTAGTTTTACTGGATTTTTAAGATTTTACCACCTTATATCAATTACATTAATTTTAGTTCTGGATATTATGTTTCTAAATGATTCTGTATATAATGATATGCAATGAAATTAATACAATTGAAAACTGATTTACGATCACTATTTAAATGAATCAACTCTAAATAATTTAAAAGGAGCGTCTATGTTTATAACTCTTCCTTGTATCACAATTTGATACTCTTGTGCCATTTCGCTCCTGCTACCATTTAATGTAACATGTAAAAAATTTTCTCCTTTAGTCTGGAGCGAAAGCAACCCAAACGAGTTTAAAATTGACATAATTTATATTCATTGTTTAAAAGCATTGTTTGCACGTTATAGGGGCAATTATTTAGAATAGGTCTTCAAGATGTAACTCAAAAAATTCCATTTGAGTAAGCACTTTATGTCCCTGTCACGAAGCGAAACGAACCTTTTTTTTACCGCAGTGTCAGCTGTCTCCTAAACTATCTTTATTAAACATTCACTAGTAAAGATGATTATTTTCTAACCATATTTCTCGCTTAAAAATGATTTTTGAGATGCGTCATTTTTCTTGCTCACCGACGCCATCTCGACGGTGTCTTCTCCTCGCAGCCGCAGGATTGCATTCGGCCTCCGTAACACTAGACGCCGCCACACACCGGGAACTCTCCCACAATCGCAATTATGCAGCTGCACTGGTTGTCATTGAGTTTAATGGCTTCCAGCTTAGCGAGCGACTAACTCGTTGAACGGGTCCGAGCAAAACGCTCATATGCCGCGGGAGAAAGCGACTGGATGCCGGCGCAAAGACGGTGGCCGGTGGCGGCGATGTCCGTAGACTTCGTGCTCATTTTTATTACTTTAATTCATATGTATTTATTTACCATAAAAGGTAAAATCTGTACGTGACGTATTGAGGAGTGTGCGTGTGACGTATTGTGGAATACAATTTGCGCACGTTTTCTTGAGCTCCAGAATCCCTAACTATGTTTTACTACACCTAATTTAATTATGAATAAAGGTAACAAGGAGCGTTATTCGTATTTGATATCAAGAAATGTTCTCTCGCCTGTAGTACAAAATCCCTGAATCTGTAAAAAAGCTACAAGTTTGATTTGATGGAATTTCTAACCCCACGTTCCGTTCGTATCTAGACCATTGAGAGCTAAAACACGCGCAGTCAGTCATGCTGAATTGTAAGTTTAGAGGCAAAGAAAGTAATAATCTCAATATTAGCTCACTTGATCAACAGATAATTTTGGAGAAAACTAATCGACATGGGCGCCATTGACACCCAGATGTGGATTACATTACGCGCACTGGCATATTCTGACTTTTAGAATTATACATCACAAAAGATAACTGACGCGTTTCTCGTTGGAGAGGTTCTTTTGACACTGCTCACCAGCAGGTTGTAATAATCGAATGGAGTCGTGGCGATTGTGATGAATAATTAGAATGTACAAATTTGCACTAATATACGGTGTTTAAAGGCATATATTTAGTTGCGTTTTAAAAAAAGTTGTGAATATTCAAATTAATATGGGAAACCTTGAGTAACATATGCATAAATTGTGAGGTATCCAATGCTAAAATGAGAATAGCGAATATAAATGGCCTATTTAGTAAATAATTTGGGCAATAAGCTGGTAAAATCGAATTTGCGTATTCTATTACTATTTCTGTTATTGGGCTGTGAAACGCAATTGTCGGAGCGAGTTAAAACTAACTAAAATGTTAATTTGTAACTGATTAACGTACTTCAGTAGGCCAACGTTTGCTTGCGTGGTAGAAGAGGATTTCCACTATCACCAAATTTTCATTTCATGATAATTTTAGTTTGTCTGTAACATTGACGAGAAAAATGTATTAACAATCATTAAACATTACACAGTACTCTAATTTTTCCAAATTGCTTCGAGTTTAATTTCATATTCCCATAACTGAATTTCTTGGAATCAGTTATCACATTTTGGTAATAAATTTTATATTATTGTCTACAAAATCATATCTGTGTATGTAGTTCCTAATTTAGATTTTAAATATTACAGAAATACAGAATCGTTTGTTATAGATTCATTCTAGTTAGATTCTAGTTAGATTCATTCTAGTTGTTATAGATTCATTCATTCATATTAGTATGTTATACCCAACTTCGTAAACTTAAGTTTCAATCTGAAGTGGCTCAATTCTTTCTATTTCCGACCCCTTCAACTATAAAAAATACAACAAAAACAAATACCTAATTATCTAATTTTAATGTTAATTTTAAAATAATTTGCAATGTATATTATTTTACATTTTTTAACTTACCTTGAAAGAGTATTTCCAATTAAGAATTCCATGCTATTTTAGCCGTGGCGTCAACGTATATTTCGTATACCTTTATATTATAGTTTAAACATTTATTTCAAACTAGCTTTTCGTATTCTTATGAAAGTTGTATCATTGTGTGTGGACGTATTCATCACTACATAGAAGTCTTTACATCAAGAGAATACACGACATGTTACAAAAATTGTGAGAAATTTTATTTTAATGTATTTTTGTTGAATTTGTTATTGCTGAATTATTTAATGATACATTCTTTTTGAAATATATTGCATGGCAATTAGCTGCGGAAGGTAATCTGACAGGAGAATGAACAGCTTTGCATGCTACGAGTCAAATTAAAAAATTATGACAATTTGTTTCTTTTGAGTTCAAAAGTAAAAAGGCAGTACTTTCCTGATCATAATGGAGAAACATGTTGATAACTCCTATGCTGTAATGCAAGAGAATCATTTCAGAAAAACGTGCACTGAAAAAACATTTTATTGAAACACGAAATTAAGTTACAAATGTTTCAAAATATTCTACATGGATTTACAATGGGGTATTTCTTTCTCATAATTCCTGTATAAATTTTATTAGGGGAAATCATGCAAATAATAAATACAAAAATCAGGGACATTGAACTTTCAGGTACGTCTGAATTAAAGGGGTTTGAAAATACAGCTTTAATTCAATTTCTATATACATATTTATATTTTACATGTTATGCATACAACATAGTAATTTCATGATTACATATGAAGTAGAAAATACGTGAATTAACATGCAAAATTTCTAAAAAAAAAACATTCTTTCACCCAATATTCTCCGAATCTATACCATCAAAACGCAGCCTTCGCCGATTTCCCAGCACTTTTTTCCTGCTTCCTGGAAATATCACGCGCGTCCATTAGCTTTGCGCGTCGCGGTCGCTGGGCGTGCGAGCGCCGCTCAGCCGCGTTTTGCTTCCCAGAAGGTCGTTTGATGACCGACGACCGTTCACAGTGAGGATATTTGCAGATGTATTCGGACGAAAAGTCTCCTTCAAATCGTTATTACCAGTGTCGCACTTAAGGAAGACCTCCCGAAGAAGCCGATGACCCATATTTACTAATATAGCTTTTAATGATTTTATCTAATAAGGATTCATTCAATATCTCCATTGAATACTTTAAAAGGAACGATAAATAAACAAATAAAACATTTTTAATTTGGCATTAATGAATATATTACAATAAATGAATATTATTTATTAACTCAAGAGAAGACTACACTCTATGCATCTTAGAAAAATCCTCGGTTCATCATTAGTTACTTCTATTGTTTTTCGTTTTCACTTTCGTGCCTTGAACAGAGAAGTGAGAAGTGGAAATAATAACTGTTTCACAAAAAGCATAATAAGATTTACCCCTCATTTCATCCCTAGTGACTATTTGCCTAGGGTCGCTCAGGGGAAAGAGTCTCAAGAATTTCTGTGGAATTAAGTCAGTTCACATTGGTTTTCTCCAATGGGAAAGAATTACCTAATACAAGTGCGGTAGTTTCAGTAGAAAAAATAACCTATCAGCGAAAGGGCTGTGAATAATTTCTTATTTCTGGTGAACATAATATGAGTTTCTGTAGGCATATATTTCTTGTAGTCAAATAAAATCTTGGATATTGTTACGGATCATTTGAACAAAACGTTTAAATTTGAGAACCGTGGTGTTTTTATGATTTTGTCACCTGGATTCAAATAACATTTTGCCGCACTCTTTTAAAAAGAAAATAATGTCAAAATTAAAAATTATTATTAATTATTTTATATAAGATAGAAGTAGTTCCTACACCTTACATTTCTCTTTCACAATGAACCTCTGCGAAGAACAGGACATTTTTTCAAACTTTTGGGCTAGCGCTAGGCGAACCTACAAATTTCTTGCTGCAAACAATTCTTTTTTACCTGTTCATTAAACCATCGCCAATAAATGAAAAAAATAATATTGTTTAACATACCTGTATCACAAATTTACAATATCACAGTACTATGCTTCATTCGCAATAATTTTAAAGTAATAGAATTTCTCATTCTTCTACGGGCTGGCGAGGAAACTATTTACCAGCAATTTTCACGCCTGTGTAATCGTCGTACTACTCGCACGACTTTTCTTGACGTCTGAGCTCCCTAGTGCTCCACTCAGCGCGACTCGGCACGGCCTGGTCAAAATCTTGGTTTCACACGGAACGGCATGGCAAAATTATCAGGGCTACCTACCGCTGCTTTCAGATTCAAACGATGATTCAAATTATTCATAAAATGAAAATTAAGTACATACACTAATATCATATCTCATTATTAAGCAATATCATAATTGATTATTTTCACTTATGGTTGCTATTAATTACTTTATTATTTGTTCTACTTTATCGTCTATAATATCATGTTGTGTTAACAGCGAAAGAGGCGCGGATAGTATTAATAATGTTATAGTTGGCAACACCCGTCTGATGTGACGTAGACTGTAACGTCCTCTCCCCGCACCCCGCGCTGGGAGACGTCAAGAAAAGTCGCGCGACTAGTATAGCCTCCCTTGTTTCGTGGAAGAAACAATGCTTAACTATCGGCTTTTTATCGGCTATGGCAAATTCACAAAGCAGATTTTGAATAAACGTTCCTCCTACACCCGCCGCACTCACACACCGGCGCGTTCTAATTCAAGTAATTTGTATTGCGAAAGTTGATTTTAATCTACTTCGTTCAATACCTCTGATCCCGTGTTGGGCTATACCAGGGCCGGACAATATCGCAGACGAGTGCGAAGGCGTGTAGGGGCACAGTGTGACCAAATAACGAAAACGTGATCAAAACCTCCTGTTATATTAACATTAAAAACAGTAAAAACTATTGTCTGTTCACAAGAAAAGTGACGCATCTCCAACTTGTCATTTGGAAGTTGGTTGGTTTTATCCTGAGCGGTGTAATTTATCTCGCGTCAAAGGACGAAGTTGTTCCCTATATTGCCTGTCTTGTGAACGATTTGTTTTTGCGAGCGATATGTTTTACGAGCAAAAAATACAGTATTTTCTTTTCGTATTTTTTCACTTATCCAAGGGATAACAATTTCTCGGTCACTTTGCTTCTGTGCCGATGATATGTGACATATAGGGGGAAAAGTTATATTCAATGCCGAGGAATAATTACTAAATAAAATCTCAAAAATTAAGATTTGTTTAAAGGAATTTCCATCAATTTGGTAGAGAAGTGTCTGATGCTTCGATGAAAATGTGAAGGTTAGTTGTGGAGCAATTGTAATAATACCACTATTTATTTCAATGTAGTTTGATGCGATTTTTTCAGCTTTGAAATTTCTGAACATACCCCCGAAATTTGCAGAATTACATAATACACTTTTCATTTACATAATGCGGAAAATAAGACTATTGCATCACAAATGTTCAACCACATGGACTTATTAGTTCAAAACACACTATATTTTGACTTTGATTTAATACGTTTTGATCTGTTGCTCCTCAATTCTTGTATCTGTTGTGCGTTGATCCATTTCAAATTACTTACAAAGAAGAGAAGAGATAGAATGCCTAAAAGTGGAAATCAGTCCAACTTAGTTATATTTCCAATAAAACAATGCTTAAAAGTAGATCGCAGTGGATTGCAATTTGATGATATTTTCTACATACTATAAAACTGATATAAGGCTTTTCGCGCCCGTCATGTTGGACCTACCTTGTTGTTTCTGGTAATATTAAAATCAGATTTGTAACAAGCCATTTTAAAAACGCTCGTAAAGATCGAAGTTGAAAGCATTGGAGATTTTGGCCATGTTTTCGTCATTTGGTAACAATGTGAGGCGGGCAGGGGGCAGGCGCGTGCGTTGAGATGGCGGTTGGGGTGTGATGGATGCCCGATGCCCCGCGCGAGATAGCGCCAGGTCGTATTACGGGAATTGGCCTTCGCCTGGGCCGCAGGGGCACGCTTGCCCCCCAAGCCCCCTCCGTCATCTCCCGCCCATCACATTCTCTGCTTCCGAAGACCCTTGCCCCCCTTACCCCTCGTGCCGCGCCATTCAGCCCGTTCCTCGAAGTCCTGTGTCCATGTCTGGTGCCAGCGCAGTGCGGAATCATCACAATATAAGCGGACGAAATGTAACGAGATCAAGTAGGATTTACTAAGTCAGTAGTAAAAACATTGCATTATTCATACAGCGCGTTTATGGGTTATATAAGTGGAATAACTAGTGGAAGTACACATTTTTTGCTGTAAGAAATAGGTAATGCCTATTCAGGTTATATCATTACCAGTAAAGTGTTTTAGTTATTTCCATGTAGAAAGACAGCATGACAATATTAAGAGTGTGCAACATGAATCATACAAAAGTTCACCTTCCATTTTACTTAAACAATTTTTTTAAAAAATGTTGTTAAACTGGTTTGTCATAAAAGATAGAAACCTGATTTACAATATTAGCACATTACATTGACTTTTAACAATTTATAACATCACACAATTTTTATTCCCACTTTCTAAGTTTCTTACAAATAATATTTAGAAACGAAGTTTTCTTGCCTTACTTTCATAATTTCACATATGATAATATGTTGAACATTTCACCCGTAGCTGGCACGAACAATGTTTTAAGATGATGGTAAAGTACAGATGTCGATCTTGCAATGATGATTTGCACCAGTTTCGTGCTTGGATATGCGCTCGGATAGATTGGTCGAATGAGCTAGCTCAATACTCCAACCAGTGGGACTGATATGAACTCTATTGGGATGTTCAAAATATTGTTTGTTGTGTTTTATTTATTTGTGTATTCAATTATTTAATTACTTTCTATTTATTGAGGTTTAGGTACGGAGGTAATGGAAGACCATGAGTTATTATGTAATGACTTTATGATAGCGCTAATGGCAATGATGTGAATGATGGTAGTTAATGGTGGATTCAAAGGCAGTATTTACGGAGGAATCCCCAGAAAATCGGCCGACGGCTCCCTACGTCCACAACACATTCAACACAGATTGACCAGGGATCAAAGGTGTCAGTGTTGGAAGCCACGCTAGCCATTATGCCACGAATACTCTCTCTCTTTTGCCAAGCTCATTCAGCATCACACGTTAGATGTAGCATTTGATTGTAAGTATTTAAGCGTATACATTATCGGACAGATTTGAAGCTCGGAAAATCGTTCCAGAGCTCCAAGAGCAAAGTTCGCATCATAGCTTTATCTCTCGATCATACCTTGTTTTTTTCTTTTTTTATTGTCTGCGGTTTAATATTACACCTCTCTTTCACACGTATTGTAAAATAATTTGATGTGCCCCGTTCGTTGTTATTTTAGAGTATTTACCAATTGATAGTTAGGTCCTTAACACTCTAGTACTGAAGTTGTTTCCCGTCGCAGTGAAAATACTAACATCTATTATCCTCTACGCACATCATTCTTTAGTTTATTGAATCGACTGATCCCTACCAACCGTTTGTAACGTCTGTTGTACACGTAAAATGTCGTGAGGACACGTAAAATGTCATAAACTTAAAAAGGAATATTACGTGAAAATAAAATATCACATGGCTGTCCAAAAATTGGCGTGAATAAACGCACTAAAAATGACTGGATTTTTCCTCTGATAAAAATTAGTTGGCATGTTGACATATTGACACAAACAGTCATCTCTTGTAGTTTATCTACACGGGTCACTCTTGGCAGGCTTTGTGGCTTTACTTACGTACAGCACTATTACAATATTTCATATAGCAAAAATGTTAAATAACTGAAATAAAAAAAAGCACTTGTAATACTTGTGTGTACGAAAAATAAGGAGAGAGATTACTTATTTGTGAAGATTCTCTGTGTGCTGAAGTACAGCAGACAGACATGCTAGAAACACCTACAAGTGATATGTAATTTAATTAATACCTTTAGTTTAACACAATCCATGTGATTACACACTACTGAACTTTACAACGGCACAAAATGGTTATCCCTACGAGACGATACATCTCTGAGAGTTGCCTTAGCTGCTTTTGGGTTTGTGCCAAGACTCAATGTCTATTCAGCTTCCTTACTACGGAAAGTAAGAAGGTGGAATATCATTATTTATTTCAAGTTTTTAATTAAGGGAGAGTTACTTATTAGAGCAGGTTATTAAGACCATAAATATTGCGATCAAATACCGAATCTCCTTTTCTAATTTCATAGTTCCATTACGAAACAATGCACCAGCGTAGCGGCTCCACACGAGTTTCTCACCCGAAAAAAACATAACATTCCCTGGCCGTAATTGGAGGAAGACCTATTCAATCGTACAACTTACTCATTTTCTCGACAAGGTGGAGAACTACTAGCATGCAGTTACACTCTAAATTCACTCTAATTGTACTTTTTAAAGTTTTAATTACATTCAGATTATATTTTTGCAAAAATACACTCATTAAAAGTATTTCGAACGATTGTGAGAATTTTCTAGCTATTAACCAGCGAAATGCCTGTGAGGAAGGGTTCATCGAAACAAAGGGAATAACGTTTTTTCCACATTTCCTCCAAGTTTGAACCACATAATCCGCCAATGCCCTAGGTGCGACTGCCCTTATATATTTCTCCAATTCCCACACGACAGCTACTCCGGAATATTCTAGCAGAAATAGCTCATACATTTGTTTCCCATGATTACAACGATGCAAAAGGGGAAGTTAATCTATACAAATAAAATTAGAATGTTATTTCAAAATAAATGTTTTTTTATAATCTCATTCAGTTATTTACGTGACATAAGAACTTATTCCACTGTTTTTAGAAGTTATTTTCGGTTTGTCCGGGGTAATCTCAGAAAAGGTTGAACTGATTTCAATGCGGTTTTCTCCCAATGGCAGGGAATTTTATAAGGTACGACAGGCACTAAAAAAAATTGTTCTCTCTTATCAAGGAGGTTTATTTGTTTTTTCATACAAATTTATAGTTTTATTGGGATCTCACTGAAAGTTTGTACATGTGGTGATCTTTAAAATAAGTCTTGTGTGAGATTTCTTAAATATTGCCCATATTACACTTTTCCATCCCTTTGGGAAAATTTAAATGCGCACTCTTTCCATTTTCACAAGATATCCAAAAGTCAGTGAATAGATTCGTCAAAGGGAATTGAACGTTTGCCTAACCCCCTAATTTCCTACTAAGTGCATTTTGATTCATTTCAATTAGGGTCAGACTAATACAAGGTAAAAAATAGGTCACTGTAAGTTAGTCAAGAGTTTGTAACAAAGCAACATCTTTCAATTTCCCATGGGAATGATAGTGGTATCAACTATGAACGTGGCAAACATAGTAGGGAGAAGTGATGCAGAATGAAGCGGGGTGGGGCTGGGGTAGAAGGAGTGCATGATGTTCAGCGGGTGGAGTGGGGGCAGAGGATGACGCAGGGGGGGGGGTCAGGGCGACGCAAGGGCGGTGATAGACCGTACATAGAATTCATTCATTTTCCTGTCTAACATATCATCATGATTAATAAATACCCGAGCACCAAAGGGTACTTCTGGTAGTAAGATGACTGGTCTGCCTTGGTGGCAAAGGGGTTTGGAGTTTAAGTATGCTCACGGCCGTGGTTTTGAGACCTGAGTAACGTGTGGTTGTTTTCTCCCTGTGACTAGGGTGTGGATGTCTTCTGATATCGCCGTGAATTACATTTGAACCTTCATTAACTCTATTATTATTATTATTATTATTATTATTATTATTATTATTATTAATTTTTATTGCCATTTACTCATTGGTACTCATAACATAAACCAAGCAATAGAACGCAGTGACAAATACCATGACGATCATCTGCTTAGTAGAAAGTAAAACACAGAGATCATAAAGACACGTTTTCATCTTGAACTACTCCATTTAGATACACTTCACTACAAACTCAACTCCACAGCATTCGATCCTGGCACGCTGGAACGAAAATACACTTATCTGCTCCATCAACTCTCCCTTTCCTCACCTTCCATCGATGAGAGGAGTATTCGCATGTCAATGTCAAAATTATCTAATTCGAAGAACATTAACACTCAACTTTATTTATATATTTAACGTCCAAAAAGGTAAAACTATATGCAAAATCTCCACCTTGAGAGGGAGAAAAATCTTCATTCGTTGTTCAGAAGAAAAGCAAGGTACGTCTTAACATTTTCCCATGAATCAAGAGGTACGTTATAACGAAAATGAGATGAGGGTTATTACTCAGAAGTTGAATGCAGTAGTACAGTAGCGTTTTAAGCAAATTCAGCGTTTGATAATCATATAAAACAAAAAATAACTAATGCATTAGTATCATTATTACAAAATATATAATATCTTCCTTTTTGATACTACTCAATATATCTCTAAAGGTAGAGAAAGGTAATATTCAAGGAATTA
>JAHLJT010008446.1:279487980-279498993 GCA_031308135.1 Acheta domesticus | reverse complement strand
AAAAATGTGAAGGTGTTAAGTTATGCAAATGAAGAACATTTACGGGCTCTTGAAGGCTTAATTCGGCTAGAAGCTGTAGGGAAAAATAAAGGACCAAATACTCGCGATGGATGAATCGAAAGCTGAGCGAACTGTCGAAAGATATGAATACTTTCTGCTCTATTATTTGGATACGCAAAATAATTAGTCATTCTACGCATCGTACTTGAGATCCAATTACACTGGCCAAAACTCGTTATGAATAACTAATGAAAAATTATTCAGACAAAAGTGTAATAAACATGCAAATTGCGATGTTGTACTGACAAACCATCGCGATTTGCGATACGATATTTATTACGCGTCATATAAAATTCCCTGCGGGAAGAAAACGCGAGGTTTCGCGCATATACCTTAATTAATTTTAATTGCCAGCAACATGCAACATTACTCATTTTATTAATTACAGAATTTACACTTTGTCGTTAAACAAGGAATAATACAACTTTCATGAATCAAGTATTTATTTCATTGACCGATTAAATGTGGAAATTTGGGAAGTTGACATTTGATGTAAATCAAACAAGACCCAAATCATTCAAAATAAACCATTTATGAAGTTAGTGAAACTTCATGTATTCCATTGGTTATGATGTCCTCAGATTTCTTCGTTCTGATTATGGAATTCAAGAAATGGATATAAATTCATTTAGTGGAACATGTTGCCAATATAGGTCGAATGAAAACGTATGATATTGAAAAAAATCAACGGCATTGTTTTAATTGACGAACGAACTACCCTACAATAAACTAATTAGTTTTGAAATTGATTAATAAAACTATTTACATTCCTCTTTAAATGGGAACATACTGTGGACTCTACAAAAACAACACAAACAACAAATTAAAAAGGATAAGAAAACTGCTTTGCTTATATTTGGTTTGTGTATTCTAAACAGAAAATCGGAAACCTTTAACCTCATCAAAAAGAAGAAATATTCTCTATTCGTAATTTCCATTTAAAAGACAATGCTGAACTAGAAAAATTGTTTTCATAAATTAAGAATTATTTTAAAAAATCTAGCTGGCATGGAGTCTCATTATCTTGTAGAACATATTTGCATGTAGAGGCAAACTCTACGTAGCGAAATATGACGAAATGTATCAGAATTATAAATATATAAAATGTGCAACTCTACGAGAAGCATGTTTACTCTAGATATTCATCTTCATTTCTCGTTCAAACCAGAGGAATGTAAACGTTCTAGTGGAAGCTAATAAGAAATTGTATAGTGGTGGCGATTCATGGTCAAGAAATATTTTAATGACTTTGCTCCTAGAGCATTTATCACAGACGTAACGACCACTTGCAAAAGTTGCAACGCGCGCCTCGGCCATATGGACTTTCATGGTAACCGAGTGCATCTACGAACTTGCCACCAAGAACTATAATTTTTAACTGATAATCAATTTCGTAAAACGTATAACGAAGATATTTATTTTTATTACATTGCAGAGAAACACATTTTATACACAGTCTTTTAACATTTTTGCGAAGAAATATTGCAGAACATGCAGTAAGTGTTTATAATAACGATTCAGGTACTAATTAAATAATAAACGTATTCATTCATTTCAAACCCCAATTATAACAGAAATAACATCAGGAAATTCATATCTTATCTGAAATCCGCGTTTTCATGAATATTTTATAGAATAATAATGAGTTTTCGACATTTTATTGCATGATTTATTACTTATAATACTATTGTGCAATATTTAATGTAGCAGTTTCTCTCAGATTTCTGAATATTCAATGTTGTTAATAAGCATAATTATTGCAAAGGAATAAAATCAAATTAAGAACTCATGTCTGCACAGCAATTATGTGACCAATCACAGTTATACCATCACTGACATTCAGCAGATCTGACATTCAGAAATTCTATAAACACATCCCATCAACTCTCACGTTTTCTCATATTCCTAATTCAGTCTGCAGAAACTTACACAAAGTAAGCAAACTGTCTTGAGACCATCTCATACTACACACGCACGAATTCTTCATCTTTATATTATCTCACTGATTTGAATGTTATCAGTCCATTTTAGTTCAGTTATCTTTGAATAAAGGAAATATAAAAACGCGACATTTCAGTTACGCGTATTGTAAATCAATTGCTTTCACTTAATCACGTTCCAAAGTACAGAAAACAGACACACGTGGGTGTTCCTCAAATAGAAAATAACTCTCAACTTCCATTGATCATCAATATATACAGTCGACTCACCGGTTTGTAAATCGGAACGGCTGATTGTTGCGGCCAAATTTTGAGAAACAAACAAATCTAATATAAACTTTGCTTAATGAATTATTAGACCATGTAATAGGGCCAGCTGAATTCACAGATCTTTTTTCTTTAACGATTAGGGGAGTGTCTTAATAGTAGTGTAATATCCAAGTAGGAGAAATATCGTCGCCGAGTTTAAGTAATCGTATCTCACCCCTAATGAGACAAAATACCCCGAAATACAAATAGAAACAAAATCTTATTAACAAGCTTCATATATCCATGTTATTCAGTGGGTTTATCGTCCTAACAAATGAATACAAATTAATTATAAAACTTGGCGTGCATTTATCAGTGGCTTCTTTTTAACTTATTTAAGGTGGCCATTCAACTGCCAAGATCATATTCCCACCACCGTAACATTGGGGGTAAGGGTATACGGACACACATAAATATCCATGCCCCGCGATCCGAACCCGCAACCCTTCACGCACGACGCAGCTACTTCAGATATACCATAGATTTATTAAGCTAACACATAATTTTCTTTGGGTCATCATTTTTTTGTGGTAGTGACATTTTGTTATTTTCTGAACTCTCGTCACCAAATGTCACAAAATAACAATGCCCATTTTCTGAGATAATACAAATTAAGGATAATGAGACTCGACTAATTGACATCTACTGCATCTATCCGATATTGTGCTTTGTGTCGTAATGCTGAATTAAATCCCCTTTTCCTAATACGTTCCGCAGACACACACCTTTGACCCCCAGGAGACGTGTTCAGAGCTTACCTGTGCCGGCTGCCACGCTCGACCTCTACGCTCCTGCTCTTCTCGCACGCTCGTCACGCGTGCCCGGTGGCCGCGCACGAGGACCAGCGAGCGCACACGCACGCGTGCACCGCCACCCCTCTCGTCACGGGCGAAACCGCACGCTCGAGACTTTCCGCAGACACGACCACGCTGCAGCCGAGCCACGATCGGCAGACCACAAGGGTGCGTGTGTACCCGACACCCACAGTCCGTCTCTTTCCCTCTCACTCACACACAACAAACACGCACTTCACCGCGCGGGACGCAACAAACGCACACGGCGGGCGTGGGCCCGACGGACAACTGAGCCACGAAGTATTCTGCGCCTTATCGTCTCTCTCTTACACCTCCCTAACTTGCGCTTATCGCTAAACAAACCTGTGAGCATTGACACGTCCATATACATTTCAAAACCTAAACGTAAACAAGTGTAATATTTACAATATTCCGCGATAACATCCATGAATTCTTTTAAGAGCTTTATCAGAAGGTACTGTTTTCGAGTTAAGAACCTTTCGTTTCAAATGCGGAAGTGAAGTCAGACCACCAAGACGAAGATCTTGCGCCAGAATGCTACATACATCTGGAGGGGTGTTGGATGAAAAAAGAATGTACATATGTAATAGCATTTTTTAACAATTCCTACTTTTTTAATTCTGTTCCAATATTTTATTTCTACCGGTCAGTACTCGCTCCAATTTTGTATTACTGACACATTCTTAATAGTTGGACACCAGGAAGAAGGGTTCAGAGTGACTTGTGAACATCAGCCGAAAGTGTTTTCTCTCTACGAGCCAGATTACAAGATTCGTGTGCCGGCGTTGATAATGTTTACCGACTGTGCAAAGTTGCATTTAGAATTGGAAACAACGGATTTGAAAAATGTAATTTTTATGATTAACAGCATTAAGACTTATGCAATTTGTTGCTACTTCTAATTTTAAAAAGGTTTCATTTCAGCAATTTAGAAAAATTGATCCCAACAATAATGAGCTTTTAGAAAATTATAAAGCAGGGGATGGGTGGAGGTAAAGTACGTCAAAGCGTACTTGGAGTTAGAATGTTAATTGATAATCTATAACACGATCATCTTGTTAAAATATTTGCAATCAACAATCGCAATGTTCAGTACATTGGTTTTTGAAACAAGTTGATACACGTAAGGTAAACTTAGGAAATTCAAAAATAATTTGGACCCGCTATAATTACATCTTCATCTCTGCCGTGACGTACGTAATGTGTGCACCACATGCACGTGTGATGGTAGAAATCTACTTTGGTCGTTCCACTTACTCAAGCAAAACTAGTGAGCAGATTCAAACAACTCCATTATTACCATTATTAGATGAACCCAAACCGAACAGTCATTAAGAGCGAAACTTGGAATTTGACAGGGCGGGGTACACAACTGGAGCGGGAAAATTAAGGTTCAATGCCCCGCGTGAGCGTCTACTGACAAACGAAACAAACAACCGGGTCGAGATAGCGGTCATTGACCGACGGATTCCAGGCATAGACTTCTCTAAACAATCTCAGCTGGCTTAATCCCGGCGAAACCGGTAAGTTCAAACAGAATTAACCTACGGCAGCACAAAATTTATAAATACGGCCCTTTTCCGAGTGACGCAAACAATTTTTGGCAGGCAGTTTTAAATTTTTTACATAAAAGAACACGTCTACGTTGTGCACATTAATTGCAAATTTATCTAGCTGAAATTCAAGCATAGTCAATTTTGAATGAAGTACAAGATGCGATATAAAATACAATTTAAAAAGCGAAGATGTTCCGTAAAGTTTTGATTTATATTCAAAATTCACGACATAAATATTTGAGTAAACTTACTTCCTGCTCCTGGAAAAGGCAAGACAAGAGTAATAGGTAGTTTATATCGCTGATCTGGTGTGGTGTAGTCAAGTGTAATGTCAAGAATTCAGCCAGTTAAGCCGGGTTCTGATTCGTTCATTCACAGAATATAATGTGCGCTTTGGTAAACGTACATTTGCTTAGAGAATGATGCCATTAAACACAACGTGAATTGCATTATTTATTGTATATTTACGTAATCTCGTTGAAAATAATTAATAATAAACGCCATTAAAATATTTTAATGGACGACATGCTAATCACACCCATAATATGGAACGTGTTGCGACGGGTTTGCCCCTGGGCATGACAAGGGAAGGTGGGGTAAGGCAGAGTCGTGTGTCAAGAATGGGGTAGGTCAAAGAGGGGTAGGGTAGATCGGGGTGGATCAGAGTGGGGTAGGGCGATGAGCAGTAGAGATAGAGTGGGGTAGGACCGTGTGGGTTAGGGCAGAGATGTGCAGGGCAGAGCGAAGGCCAGAGCGGAATAGGCCCGAGCGAGGCTGGGCAGAGTGAGTGAGGCTGGACAGAGTGAAACTGGACGGAATGAGGCTGGCGGAATGAGGCTGGGCGGAGGTGAGGCTGGACGGAGTGAGACAGGGCAGAGTGACGGTGGGCGGATTTACGTTGAGAAGAGTTACGTTGAGCAGAGTTAGGATGGGGCACGACAGGGCAGGGAAGAGAGTGACGTAAAAAGGAAAGCAGGGGATAAGAGGATGGGGGCGAAGTGAGTGGAATGGAAAGCGAGAGAGGTCGAGCTGGGCTGCTCGATGGAAGACGGAATGCTCGAAGCGTTGGGGGCGGGGAGGCCATCGGGAGAAAGCAGTGGGTTGCGAGTAGGTTCAGATGTAGCGGGGTGCGCGTTTTGACGAGACGCATACTAGAACAGAAAGCGCGTCGCTTGGAAGCGAGTCGCGGGGAGCCGCGGCCTTCCTCCCTGGGGAGAGCGTCCTCGTCGACGACGAGGAGGCGGCGGTGGCGGTGGCGGGTGGCGGTGGCGGTGGCGGTGGCGGCGGCGGCGGAGGCGGCGGCGGAGGCGGGGACGGGGGCGGGGGCAGGGGCGGGGGCGGGAGCGGGGGCGGCGGCGGCGGGGGCGGCGGCGGCGGTGGCGGCGCGCGGTGGCGGCGGTGGCGGTGGCGGTGGCGGTGGCGGTGGCGGGTGGCGGTGGCGGGCGGTAGCGGAGGCGGCGGTAGCGGAGGCGGCGGTAGCGGGGTGGCGGCGGCGTTGGCGTTGGCGGCGGCGTTGGCGTTGGCGGCGTTGGCGGCGGCGGCGGCGGCGGCGGCGGCGGCGGCGGCGGCAGCGGCAGCGGCGGTGACGGCGGTGGCGGCGGCGGCGGCGGCGGCGGTGGCGATGGCGATGGCGATGGCGATGGCGGCGACGCGTAGGGCGCTGGCAAATCTCCGCGGGCGCAGCGTCGGCACGTCGTCGCGCCCGCGGTCCGGGACGCGCGCGCCTCCTCCTTCCCCGCCCCCTCTCGACCGCACGCACGCGCTGCGCCGCGCCGCGCCGCGTCGCGTCGCGCAGACGTGATCGCGTGCTGACGCGCTGGCGGCGGCCGCGCTGCTACCAGGACTCCCGACAGAAGCGGTTGACAGGGCTAATGCTCATAATGGTACAGCTCAATTCAGATGAGATTTTTCGTCAAAAGCAGTTTAAAAACTGTTTGGGTTATACATAAATTACGTAACGCTAAAGGGGGAGGGAGGGGTCTGAGGCAGTGTTACGCTGCGTTGCATAGAGATAGGGAAGTGCGTTACAAAAGGAGGGGTATTGAAAGAAACTCAAAATTTACGTTACATAATTTATGGACGGTCCCTTGTGACATTTTGGGACAGAAATACATTATTATGAAAACGAAATTATAACATTAAGAAGTACTACCAGGTGTGGCTTAAGTTTTTGCCGGTTTTGTGGTAAAGAAAACACGTCATTTCAAAGGAAATACTTTTTTGTTTATTCAAAATACTGGCCATCGGCTTTACACACTTCGCCCATCTTTCAGCTACGTATATGAATACAATTCCAGAAAAACTGCTTGTCTTTTGCGGCAAACCATTCGTCGAGCCATTTTCCAACTTCCCCGAAATCGCGATTTCAAGTCGTCTTTCACTGGTTATGGTGTGTGAGAAGATGCATTGTCGTGCATTTGCCGTTCATTCAAATCGTGTAGGACCATTTACAAAGTTTATTGATCTTCCCCATTACTCTGTCCCCATTAAACGTCTGTTGATTGCTTCGTGACAAATTCATGCTTTTGTCAATAGTTGTTCAGTTGGGTAACGAGCGTCTCACACTTTTGGGTCTACTGCACAGAGCGCAGGTCTTCACATTAAAATCACGACACATGTCTCACGTGTTGTAATTGATAGAGCGTGTCTCACCATATTTTTATAACAGCAAACGATGACTTCCACAGCTTCTTTGTTTTGAATTAATAAGAAAGCAATGCGGTGCCGCCAAATGTTCTTTTTCAGGCACAACCGTCGACGTGATCACTGAACGAAACAATCAGCTACGTTATGGAACAACGAAACAAGCGCTATGTTAGACGGACTCAACTTGTGGGTGTTGGTAGGTTAATGTCAAACGAACAAACTGACATAGTGTCAAATTCATTGCTGCGTTCTGTTCGCTGGCGCCACCCTCTCAGTGAAACCGGAAAAAGACTTATGCATACACCTGGTATATTCCAATAGGAAGTTGGGCGATATTGGAGCCACTGCGGTTAGTGGATTCTGTGGCCGTGGTGGATGGTTGTGATGTTGGTGGGATGACAAGGACGATAAAGTGTATTTGGAATTATCTTGATATTAGCGACGGTGGTTGATATGTGAGCGTTTTGGACGTAGTACTAGAGTGTACTAACTACACTATCAGAACCGAGTAAAAGCATATCTACCACTGTCCCTTAACTAGCATTTGACTGATGCTTGTGATCCCTCTGTAACCTCGAATGCCCCCGTATTTCCTGTTTTTACAATTATCACAACTACCTCATTTACTTTCTTGGTATATATACGTATATACGAAGTAATATGTTAGTGTAGAGGAAGTTATGCTGCGGAAATTCAATTTCGAAATTTCAACAGAAATATGTTTTTGGGGGTTTCCCTGATACCCAAAAAGTGTTTGTTTTTTTAACGTCTGTCCGTCATGTAAACACCACTAACGGCTAAACCATACCTAGGATTGTTTACCAAAACGGTATTCCCCATCGATTTTGGCACGACTCAAAAGCGCGCCATTTTGGAAAAACTTTCTCAAAATTTTTGGGGGTGTACTTTACGTGAAGCCCCACAGACGTTTTCAAAATTTTTCTCAAAATCGGTTCCAATTTTTTCTTTCAATTTCTTGTAAGAGTAAGATATAATAAATATACTCATCAAGGTGGCATAGGTCCGATTTTCACCAATTAACTCAAAATTTTCGAAAATGCAAAATTTTTGAATTTTTTTCGGTGCCTTCCTACTAGAAAATTGAATATCACAAATTTTGCCTTCAAATAAAATTTGTTTCCAATCTGTTTCTTTGATATTCATGATCTGTACATTTTTTCGTTAAATTTAAGTAGTTTTGACGCAGTATTCAGTAATAAATTGTTAAAAAAGATTTACCAGACAGCCAAGATTTTTCTCAAAAAACGGATCCAAATTTTTTTCATTATACTCCTCAGCACGCATAGTGCTAAATGCACTTTATCAGTTGACATAAACCCGAGATTGCTCTTTAGTTTTTTCAAAAATCTAAAAAAATGTAATTTTTTTGACTGTTCACTCACGTCGGTAATATTTACATTAGCGGCAATTTGTTCACATTATGGTAATATTATGAGTACGTGTGGCGTTGTATCATATAAAGTTTTCGAAAACTCAACATTTTTTCTGTTAAAATGAGCTCAAAATTCCCGCATTTTGTCAAAATGCTCAACCGTGTTTCTCAAAAAGCGAGTACTAATTTTTTACTTCAAATGTTCGCGCATATAGAGGCTAATTGCAACTCTTTGAGATGAATATAAGATTCATTTTGCTGAATTATCTTTTTTCAAAAATTACACAAATGTGATTTTTTAATATGCCTCAGACCATTAAATATGCACATTTCCAGCGATTCCAAACACTATGGATTTGTGAGTTGAAGTGCTTCAAATGACTTCCAATCAGTTTTTCTGAAAACAAAAAATGTTTATGTGAAAAAGAGCTTCAAATTTAGTATTTACATTAACGCTTAAACGCCATTTTCTTAAATAAGGATCCTAATTTTCTATGGAAATTGTAATTTATGACGAGGTTTTACTCTTCTTTAATATTCTTACAGTAATATTTCTGTTCAAGTATTAGGAAACCGAAAAATTGAGAAAACGTCAAAGAATGTATCTTGGGAGTGATAGCAGCTGGCAAGAGGATGGGGCAAGACCGTAAAACCAGTCCACACCAAGGAAATTAGAAACTTCGCTACTGTACCATTATGTAGTACTACTAGTTTTTCTTCGTCGTATTGTTTACGATATGACATTTGTGACTAAATTTCAAAATTGTTAAAAAATATCGCCTGGTAGGTGAAATAAGGAACTTCTTAAACGGCGATAATCGGAGCCTTTTGACTTCATAATGTGCTAAATGCTACGAACGGAACACGTATAGAAACTCGAAAATTTTCGTATCAAAGATAGCTTTTTTCTTAAATCACTAAAGAATTAGAATATTGACAACTCATCTCGCCGGAGAAAATATTTAAAAAATAGGAAAGCAACAAAGATATGATGTACCTCATCTCACACTTCGCGTTTATTATCTTGAGAAATAAAGACATAATGCATCATCTCGGCACCCGGTGGCAGACCTTTGCAGAGGCAAATTACTCTATGTATTTTTTTAAGTTAGTCACACCAAGCCAAGTCGTTATTAGCGATCACTAGGGAGCGGTTTTCTATGATTTTGCATAATTTTTTCAGTTGCTTCAGGGCATAGCTCTGTGAAATTTCTTGACATTTGTTTAAAATTGGATGCTCTGTTATTGCATATGTGTGCATAAACGTATGCATTTGTGCATTGGCTTATTTTTCCTGTTGGTGCATTTTGTATAATTATGGGAGCATATTTTGCATATTTCGCTAAAATAGACACTTATCTCTAAAACGTTTCATGTTTTCGCAGAACCTATTTATTTGTGAGCGGTTCATAGATTAGAAAGAGCTTGTTACAATTTGCGTTTTTTCTGCTTTTCTATAGATGATAAAATAGATGTTTAACTACTGCTTTTGTTTAGATGATAAAAACCTCCACAGAATAGCATTTTCATAGATATGACAAAGGCGTTTAACCGAACGTGGCATCAATCTCTGAAGCACAAACTAACCAAAACTGGTACTTCACACTGCATACTTTCGATAATAGTTTCCTCAACAATAAAATATTTTCGGTAAATGTTAACAACCAACTCTAAACCGAGAACAAACGCAGAACTCCTTCAAGATACTTCCCTTTCTCTAAATTAATTCAATTTGTAGGGCGCTGAACTCCCTAAACTAAATAATATCCAAACATCTCAATTTGCGGATGACACTGCCATATTCTCTTCAGACGCCTCCATCAATGTAATTAGAAATAGATCTCAATCACACCTTAACACGTTATATAGCCGGGCTTCCAAACTCGAGAATCAATTAAATCCAAGTATAACATCCGCTAAAATATTGTTGTCTTTTTAGTTTCGCCTTTCTCGCAACACTTCCTTCGCCCTTCATGGACATTCAGTGTTTATATTACACGAG
Source organism: Acheta domesticus (assembly GCA_031308135.1). NCBI lineage: Eukaryota > Metazoa > Arthropoda > Insecta > Orthoptera > Gryllidae > Acheta > Acheta domesticus. The sequence continues at coordinate 279,488,272 of JAHLJT010008446.1, read as the reverse complement.
TATTTCTGGAATAATCCTCCTTTAAATTTTGTCTCGTCACGTCTCAGTCAGTCAGTGCCTCATATCCTTTCAGCCAGGTGCTCGATGCTGATACTAACCGGGGTTCCCAAAGGTCACCCATCAAGAAATCCGTGGAGTATCGAGTGCTGATCATTCCGTGACTTCACGGAGAGTACGAGGAACTCGGCTACCGGCGGCACCGGCATTGTCATTTTATACTCCACACGACCCTATGACACTAAACAATACAGTAGAGTGGCTATCCCGCAAGAAACAGCTAAAATAACTTGAA